>JABTTQ020001973.1:0-282805 GCA_016081115.2 Rehmannia glutinosa | reverse complement strand
TCATCTCTTCTAAGTCTTTCTTGTCTTTCCTCCCATAGCTGAGTTTGTCTTTTATTTTCTTCTTCAATTCTCTTCACATACTCGGCATTGTTCTTAGCCACATGCGGAGCTGCTTCGTCAAATCCAAACTTCATAGATCCCTCCTTTCTTGCCTGGATATATGTACTCAATGTTTTGAGGCGAGAGATCTGGGTGCTGAAACCTCTTCCTCCACCAGCATTGCTTCTTCCTCTACCTGCAGGCGTGTATTGTCTTCAGCCTTCTTTTTCCCGGTGAGTGACTAGCGAGTGACCAAAGAGTAGCGATCCCAGGTTTCTCAGCGCACGCTTCTTCACATAGTGTGAGACCTTTTTCCCAATACAAATCCCCAGGCTTGAGCCATGGACATGTTTGCGAAGTAACCTTCGAGATCGCGGCGTCTTGAATTCATCACGATCTCTTGGCTCGATTAAAAATCGAAATGAGCAGAGTGTCTCTGTCTATTGGAATGCCTCCATGTTATTTCATAATATCCATAACTCGGGCATTCATCCTTCCTTCCACTTCCTCCATCCTGCTTCAATTGTCTTTCTCTTTCCCGGCCATTGGTACAACGAGTGTTGGGTGGCGAGTCACTGGGAGTTTGCGATAATGTCGGTGTGACAAGACCTTGTTGGGGGTTTTAGCAATCATCAAGGTCACATCTTTCAACGTTTCCCTCAACAGACTTCCTTTCTTCTCTCTTATTACTTCTCAATTGTCTTTCCCTTCACAAATGCTTCCTTCCTTCTCGGCCTTCAGATCCTTGGTAGCCTTTTTAGGTATTCCTCTTCCCCCTTTTTGGCATCATCAAAGGAGAGAGGAACCCTTGAAACAAGCTAGCAAGCAATAAGTCTAGTGTCTTTGATAGTTGAGTTACGCTTTGAATCTCATGAGTAAGCCGCATGAAACTTAGAGCGGGTGGCGTTGGATTGGTTTGCTACCAACTTCATCTCGGCCATGAGGAGGCGAATTTTCGATCCATATTCTCTTCCACACGCGAGGAGCTCGTTCTTATTAAGTTCACGCAGTAGCTTTATCTCTCGTAGTATGAGATTCATGCATTTGTTCAATGTGCTCTTGCAATTTTGTCTTTGCATCGACATTCTCGGCCAGATTAACAACTTGTTGAACAATGTCATAGGAAATATCGACCTTGTTCCACATGCATTGTTCTTCTTTGTTGCCACCACTCACGGATCTCCGACTATTATGCCTCCCAAGTCGGCGGTAAGGTTGGCGTCCTATTATCCAGGCTCATGTCCGGTGAGGCCTGTGCCTCTCCATCCGTTCAATCTCGGCAAATAAGGCTTGAACACCTCACGAACTTGGTGTTGCCTCTCTGTTTGGTGATGGCCAAGCGATGTCAAAGTCATAGTCACCGAACAATGGTGTGTGATGGAATAACGAGGATCGGAGTCTGGGAAGCGCTCATGATCTTGGTGATTCTTGGGGAGGTCACATACCTCCCGGAGAGAAGGGAAATGATTCTACGAAAGGATCATCACGGGCAAATCGGAATTTGTTCAATGATAATTGGTGCTCGTGAAGTCCCTTGTGGAGTCGAACTGCTGCGGCTTGAAAGCTGCGCGATGGACTCGTTTTGATTGTGGTGCATTGTGAAGTCGACCCGACTTGTGCGAGCCTCAAACTTGTCTCAGCGGCTTCGTTGGTCTCACTGGTTTTCCAAATGAGTTGACTGGTTTTTGCCTTATCGGAGCGTCATCGGACGATGATGAGATTTCCATGGGTGGCTCATCATCAAAGTTGAATGATTAGCAAGTAGTCTTGAGGTCGGACTTACTCGTGGTTGGAACATCCTCGGTTGAGTCTTTGGGATCGATCCGCGGTGATGACTCGGCTTCATCGTCTCCTTCGATCCCGAAAGGTTACATCGGGGATTATCCTGGGAATCGTGAAGAGCACTTATCTCCTTTTATGATGGATCAATGATAGCATGAGGGATGTTACGTTCGGTTTCTCTACCAGGAAGTCTCAACCTCCCGTTGGCCTTCATTACCTCTGCGATCTCAAGCTAGCGAGGCACTGGACAACCCTTTCGACGGTGTTAGTTGTCTTGGGTCTTCCTGCGGTGGCATCCATTGGAGTCTCAACTCCATGGATTGCACTTTCATCACCAGTGTTAGCTCTAGGCGTTCCGTTACGTGCCTCAACCGCATCGAAGTGTCATTAACTGCGGAGAGCGATTGGCATTTTGAGCAGATCCTACAACTATCTCGAGCCTCGTCAACAACTTCTTTGTGTATTCTCGTGATTGTTTCTTCTCCACTTCGCCTCCTAAATTCATTGTGGAGTCGGTGCGGCATCCTCCGACCTTCTTTGCGGTGGAGGGAGTTTCCCTCTCGGTGGCACACCGGTGAGTGACTTGGAATGGGGTCACTCGTCTCCGGACTCCGGCTTTCCCCTCTTTTGAGTATTCGGCCGTTGGGGCGGTGGTAAGATACCTTCATTAGGGGTTGGCTTGGTAGGGTCCCCACTATCCCGGTTTCATCGCCAGATTCCTTAACACCTTCCTCTCGAATGAGGTGGGAAGTGGTGGCGGCAAGAACAACGTGGCAATATCTTTTGCACCACTCCCATTGGGTCTATTTCAGTGTAATTTGGAGGACTCTCCTGGTCCCTCCAACATTCTTTGCTCATGTAGGATTACGGACTCTTGCATTGCTTGTTGCATTTGCAACTCTTAATGGCGACAACGGTGTCCGAGATCCTCATCACTTTCGGATAGGGCGTCAAAGTGAGAGTGTGTATGATCGGTGGTGCCGGTGAGAGGCGGATGTTGGCCTTCTCACGTGCCTCTGCGTCTCAGTTGCTCTGGCCCGTTCGTTTTCTTTTCGAATTTGCGGTATATTGATGCAATTATCCTCATTAAGGGCTTGCGACCTTTGTGTCCACCTCAAGAAACTCAAGAGTTCTTCTTCCTCGGAATGAACTCGGATTTTCAAATCGCACTCTGGATAGGCTCGACTTCCATTTTCTCCACTCTGGCCAGGCGATTTTGGATGTCGGATACAATGGAGAGTACATGATTACATCGTCTTCATCATTCTCTTGCCGGCCCTCGTTTCGGTGGAGAAACAACCCCGTCAGCAGTGATTTGGTTGTCTCGGCTATTTCTTGTTCCTCGGTTGTTCTGCATCTAGGTGGGGTCTTGAGTTGCCTCGTTGATCGTCCCCAGCAGGACTTGGTCGTTTCATCGATCACGTCCTGGAGACTCTACTTCTCCAACGAGTCTCGGGTATCTTCTCACCGAGTTCTTGACTCAAGAGGTTTCTCAAGCTCGGGCACGCTTGAAAATTCTTCTTCTTCTTTTTGTTTGTACCGAGAGGGATTTACGGTTCGGATAAGGTTTCTTCGAATCTGGGCGGGGGGCTAGTGATGTTGTCTTCTTCTCGAGGAGGCCGTCTTGGCTTATCGATTCTCCTTTTCTTGACGATGGATAAGGTATTTGAGATTCCTTCTCATTGCTATGCCAGCTGCGAGTGCAAAGAGAGCACTGCATGGGGGTAGTGACTCGGCTGCGAGGGCGGGAGCGGATTTCTTTTTCTTGGGCTGCAGGGCGTGATCTTCTTAGTAGTGCGAGCAACCTTTTTCTTTGGAGGAGAGGAGACAAACCGTTGTATCTTGGTCGGTGATTCCCCTCACTCACTGTCACTCTCTTAGCGTAGGCTCTCTTCGTGCGCCAGAGAGGTTTGATCTCGAACATCCTCTTGTTTACATGGAACGCCTTTCCATGTCGAAGAGGGACTCCTTTTGCCTCCATCGGTGGCCAATCACCAGAGCCGTATCTGAGAACCTCCAAGCGTTCCATCCTCCTTGAAGGATTTGTTCCCAATATTAAAGCGAGTGCATTTGTAGACAAACTCATCCTAGTTCACTTCTACGTTCTTCAATGATCGCAGCCATTACGATCAACTTTGCTTGGGATACCGGTCAAAAGTATTGCCAAATTTGATATCTATGCATTTGGCAACGATGTCCGAAGAATTTGTGGTAGTCCTCCTTCGACCTCTTATTAGTTTGTGTAGACTACTTTCTCGGCATAGTCGGACTTGGCTACTTCCTTCCAAGCGGCCGATCAGTCAACATCGGCTTCATTAATTTCCGACACTCATTCCGCGATTCTGGTAGTGTTACGCCAAATCCTTGGCGATAATGATGAACTCCTTTCCATGAATAGAGGACTTGATGCCCTCTTCGTTAACCTCAACGTTCACGTAGAACTGCGTGCGACCTCTTCTACATAGGTCATCGAAACGCAGCGTCGAAAGCGGTTTCACCCAGACACTTCCGGTTTCTCGGCAATCTTCTTCACTAGGGTGTCGTCGGACCTGTTTCACCATACCATCGAAATCCACAAAGAGGGCCCGGTGTGGATTTGCTTTCCTAGCTTGACAAAATCATGAGTGGATGCCATTCTCGATATTTTACCGAACGAAACTTTAGAAAATGATCGAGGATTGAAAGGGTTTTGAGAGAAAATTTTTCTTTTGCTTTCGAGAGAGATGAACGTTTTTGGTAAAGTGAGAGAGAAATGGGCGAAATGGTTTAAGTATGGTTCATGAAATGACGCGTGCGGTGGTTTTGAAATGTGATCAAAATCAACGGCTTAGATCTCGTATTTAATGCGGCACATTTATATCCAATCATAAGCTTGGTGTGCGGCTTTTGCTGTACACGTCATAATTTTGCTGACGTCATTCTTAAAAACATTCCCGCTTAGTAAAAACGATTGCGTTTTTGTCACTTTGCTCATAAATGACTCAACTTGTCCCTTAGGCCGATTTAACTCTTCTCTCCTGGCATGTAAATACCCGGTGTCACTAACTCATAACCGTCTTTCCGATCTGGTGATTCACTTAGGCGATTTAAGAGTTCGACTCTTTTTCCTCTTTCTCGTGTTTCATTTCTTTTCTTTGAATCTTAAGTGTCAACTCAGCTCAATTAACCTAATTCATGCTTGAGTTCTTCAAATCTTGACTCACATAAAGGTTTTGTGAATATGTCACCAACCTTGCTCCATCGGTTGAAATATATTCAAGGTGATGTCCTTCTTTTCAACATGATCTCTTATGAAGTGATATCTCGACATCGATATGTTTTGTTCTTGAGTGCAACACGGGATTTTGAGTGATTGCAATTGCACTTGTGTTATCACACATGATTGGAGTTTCCTTTTCTTCAATTTCATAGTCTCTCATTCTTTGTCTCATCCATAGGACTTGGGCACAACACGCCCGCAGACTATGTATTCCCTTCACCAGAGGTAGCTATTGAATTTCGCTTTTTGCTAAACCAGGAAATTAGCCTATTTCAAGCATTTGACATGTGCACGAGGTGCTCTTCTGTCGACTCTACATCCAAAGATAGTCAGTCGAATAGCCAATTAGCTTGAATCCACCTTCCTTTGGATACCATAAGCCAACTTCTTGGCCTTTCTTTTAAATATCTCAAGATCCTCTTGTCATTTGCAGTCATGTGGCTTTCTTTTGGAAGCGATTGAAATCTTGCACATACACCTACGGCAAAGGTGATGTCCGGCTTGCTTGTAGATAGAGCAATGATCTAATAAGTCCTATGTATCTTGTTTGATCTACTGGGCTTGCCATCCGCATCCATGTCCATTTTGATGATGTATTCATTGGTATTTTTACGAAGACTTCTCTTCTATACCAAGTTTCTTCATTAAATCTCTCGGTGTATTTCGTTTGACTTATGAAGGTTCCATCCTTGACTATTTCACTTGGAGTCGAGGAAGAATGTCGACTCTCCCATCATGCTCATTTCGAATTTGCTTTGCATGAGGTTTGAAAATTTATCACACAAGTCTTTGTTTGTAGATCCAAAAATGATGTCATCTACATATATTTGAACAAGCGGTATGCTCTTCCTATCTTGAATCTTTGAAGAGTGTTCTATCCACTTTTCCTTTTGTGAATCCATTCTCGATCGGGAATTGTGATAATGTATCATACCATGCTCACGGCGTCTGTTTCAATCCATATAGAGCTTTCTTGAGTTTGTATACCTTATCTCCAAGAGTTTTTGCTCAAATCCTGGAGGTTGTTCAACATATACTTCTTCTTCCAATAAACCATTAAGGAATGCACTCTTTACATCCATTTGATATACAATAAAATTCTTGTGGGCTGCATAGGCAAGAAACATCCTTATAGCTTCCAATCTTGCTACGGAGCAAAGGTTTAATCAAAATCTATTCCTTCTTCTTGGCAATATCCTTTGGCTACCAATCTTGCTTTGTTTCTTACCACGTAACCTTCCTCATTCATCTTGTTTTTACGAATACCCATTTAGTGCCAATAACATTTTGATGGATAGGTCTTTGAACTGTTGGTCCCAAGGGGTGTGAGTGTAAGGTTTAGAAGGGGGTTGAATAAACCTTACCAACTTTTCGATTTAGTCCTTTTAAATATTCAAAGTAAATACTTCACAATTTGTGTCATTGGTGGACATCTAATTTAGTTAATCAAGAGAGTTAGTCACTCAACGGACTCGGATCGTAGTTGATAGAATAACTCACCATTAAGACTAAAGACTTAGCTCAATTGTGGCTTGTTTTTAGTGGAAGACTTAACACCCTTGAATTTGGTTTAGTTTGAATTAATACTTGGTTTTAACACTTAGAGATTATCAAGTGGATAGCAAATTTATCGAGATTAAACAAATAAGATGCGGAATTAAAGTCTTTGAAATGTAAATGACACGATAAATTTTTATAGAGGTTCGAAGATTGGGTAATTCTTCTACTCCTCGCTTCTCCAACTCTGGAGGAATCCACTATGTATTTATCGGATACGAGTGGTAACAGTCCGAGATACAAGTTTTGATCACACGAGTTGACTTGATCCTTTGGGACTCGATCTGGAGATGCCTTAGTCACGCAGCTGGCTTCTCGTGCGACTCGGCTTCTTCTTGGCAGGCAGCTGCCTTTGCTACTCTGACCCACTTGCTCAAGCTCCTTGGATTTGATCATGAAGCCTTTCAAAAACTTGAGACTGGTTAGACCTTGAACCATCCTACAATCCTCCGTGGAATGTAGACCCCTTGATTCTTCAAAAATATCCTCTTCAAATGATTGAAGTTATCTTTCCTTCACGGTGAGTGTTGGATTGATTTTCTTTCGTAATGTAGGCTTGAGGATTGATCTCGAATGATTTGAGAATATCTTAGGTTACAGTTCAAATGTTTGCTTGAATGTTCGTGGTTCGGAGTAACTGCTCTCGAGTTATTCCTCGGCCTTTTATAGTGATCTTTCAAAAAATCGCCCGTTGAAGAGATATGCTTATTTTTGAAAGTAACTTGTGGTCGTTAGCTTGTCTTGTTGCGATCCTTGGAATTTCCATTTCCTCGTATGAATGATTCTTGACTTCGCAGAAGTTCGACATGGTGCGGTGCTTCCCATTGGTTTATTCCTCCGCACGCTTAAGAACCGAGCACTTCAAGAAAGCGTATGGAGGTATTACTTGTTTAAATAATTCTCTTGATTTACGTACGGGATCTCTTTCGATTGTCTTGACTTGATCGCATTTTCTTCACATTCCCGGTGACTTCGTGTCGACTTCCAATCATTTGATGACTCTTCTCATTTCGATCTTGAGACTTGGCTGTCTTGAGTTGACTTGACGATACTTCACTCAATGCATCTCGATTGCACCTTCAATCGAGTTCCGTCTTCTCTTCTTTGCCATACTCACTGTCTTGCAGTGGAGTCTTCCTTCTAGTCTCCATTGTCTTCTTGCATGTTTAGGCATAGCTGACTTAACTCACTGGACCAGCCTATCTATTACAATGCGATTTACAACAAAAATGGGGTGCCAACTTCCTATTCTAAGTTTTACATAGCATTCATCAAAATCTACAAAATGATTTCCCAACAATTTCCCCCTTTTTGATGATGCCAAAACTTAAAACATACATCAATAATTTAAACAGCAAAGATACATACAGGCATATGTAGAATCACAGAATGTGTGTTTAGAATCGATCTTTTATTGATCATAACATTCTTGTTCTTTACATAGCTGTTTACAAGATGTAATAGAGCTTAAACCAACAAAAATGTATCGAGTTTAACCTTGGGGCTTATGCTAACAATGTTGTTCTATATTTACACAAGTATAGAATTTGTACATTTTGTATAATTACGGAAAGACTTACATAAAGTGTATTTACATAGTAAAATACATGAAGGGGTGGACATCAACACTTCATCTCCTTCGCCCCTCCTTCTTTCATCTTCTTCACTCTGTCATCTTCGATCTTCTTCTTTTTTTTCTCATCTTGGTGCTTCTTCTTCTTTTTTCATACGCCTTCCGGCGACTTCATCTCTTCTTAGTCTCTCTTGTCTCTCCTCCCATAGCTGAGTTTGTCTTTTATTTTCTTCTTCAATTCTTTTCACATACTCAACATTGTTCTTAGCCACTTGCAGATGGGCTACTTCATCAAAACCAGCCCAGTAGATCCCTCCTTTCGGCCGGATCTATGCACTCAATATTTTGGGCGAGATCTGGGTGCAAACCTCTTCCTCCACCACCGCTTCTTCCTCTACCTCTGGGCGTGTATTGTCTTTGAGTCTTCTTTTTCCCAGTGAGTGACTAGCGGAGTGACCAGTGAGTGACCGTGGGTAGTCCGCTGTCGGCTTCTTCACATAGTGTGAGACCCTTTTCCCGATACAAGTCCCCAGGCTTGAGCCATGGACATGTTTGCGAAGTATCCTTCGGATGCGGCGTTTTAAATTCATCAACCGATCTTGACTCGATTCGGCATCCGAGATGGCATAAGTGTCTCTCTCTTTGTTATGCCTCCATGTTGTTTGAAATATCCATAACTCGGTCATTCATCCTTCCTTCCACTTCCTCCATCCCTGCTTCAATTGTCTTTCTCTTTTCGACCATTGGTGCAGTGTTGGAGTGGCAAATCACTTGGAGTTTCTTTGATAATATCAACTATGACAAGACTTTGTTGGGGTTTTAGCAATCATCAAGGTCACATCTTTCGATCCTTCCCCCTCAGCAGACTTCCCTTTCTTTTCTCTTAATACTTCCTCAATTTGTCTTTCCTTCACGATTGCTCCTCCTTCTCAATTTCGAGATCCCTTCAGCGCTTTTAGGTATTCCTCTTCCCCCTTTTCGGCATCATCAAAGGAGAAAGGAACCCACGAAACAAACTAGCAAGCGGAAGTCGAGTCTGGCGATAGCCGGGTTACGCTTCAAGTCTGTGCGGAGTATCTTTGCATTTAAACTCGGAGCGAGTAGCGTTGGATTCATCTTTAATCAACTTCATCTCGGCCATGAGAAAGATCAATTTTCGATTCATGTTTTCTTCCATACGCGGAGATCATTCTTATTTTGCTCACGCAGCCGCTTTATCTCGGCGTGTGAGATTCATGCATTTGCTCAATGTGTTCTTTCAATTTTGTCTTTGCATCGGCATTCTCGGCTCGCCCAACCAACGGCTTGTTGAACAATGTTACGAAATATCTAGCTTGTTCCACACGCATTGTTCTTTGCTATTGCCACCACTCCGGATTCGACTATTATGCCTCTCAAGTCGGTAGTGAGGTTGGCATCCCTATTATCGATCTCATGTCCATCGAGTCACTGGTGCCTCTCCATCCGTTCAATTTCAAAGAAATAATGCTTTGAACACCTCCCGAACTTCAATCGTTCCCTCTGTTTGGTGATGGCCAAGACATCAAAATCATAGTCACCGAAGCGACGTGTCGATGGAATGATAGGATCTAGTCGTGGAAGCGCTCGAGATCTCTTTACGATTCTTCGGGAGGTCGGGTACCTCCGAGAGAAGGAAATGATTCTACAAAGGGATCATCACGGGCAACGGGATTTTTCAATGATGATTGGTGCTCGTGAAGTCCTCTGTGAAGTCGATCTGCTGCGACTTGGGAACCCTTTGAGCGGTGGACTCGATTCATCTCAGTGCATTGTGAAATCGACCCGACTTGCCGAGCCTCATTTTGTCTCAACAACCGTTGGTCTCAAATCGATTTATCCAAATTAGTTGATCGGTCCTCGGCCTTATCGGGAGCGTCATCGGACGATGATGAGATTTCCATGGGTGGCTCATCATCAAAGTTGAAAGTTTGGCGAGTAGTCTTGGTCGACTTACTCATGGTTGGAACATCCTCACCGAGTCTTTCGGATCGATCGCGGGGGATGACTCGGCTTCATCGCCGCCTTTCGATCTAGAAAGGTTACATCGAGATTATTAAAGAATCGTGAAGCACACTTATCTCCTTTTTCGATGGATCAATGATAGCGGGGAGGGATGTTCGTTACTTGACTTCTTTTTACCCCGGAAGTCTCAACCTCCCGTGGGCCTTCATTACCTCCTGCGCATCTCAACTACACCGAGGCCTTGGACATCCCTTTCGATAGTGTCGGCTTTCTTAGGGTCTTCTCGGTGGCATCCATTAGAGTCTCAACTCCATGGATTGCACTTTAAATGCCGCCAGTGTTAACTCCCAAGGTTGTTCCTTCTCGTGCCTCATTGCATCAGCAACATCATTAGCCTTGAGCAATTGGCACCTCAGTGAGACAGTCTCAAGCGTCTGAGCCTCGTTGATGACAATTTTTTGTGTACTTTGTGTTTGTTCCTTCTCCACTTCTCCTCCTAGATTCATTTTGGAAACAATGCAATCCTCCGACTTTCTTTGCAGTGGAGGAGTTTCCTCCTCGGTAGCCGGCACATCACCGAGTGACTTGAATGGGGTCACTCGTCTCCGGACTCCCGGTATTTCCCACGAGTATTCAGCCGTTGGGGCGGTGGTAAGACACCTTCATTAGGGATTGGCTCATTGTGGTCCCCACTATCCCGGTTTCATCGTCGTCAATTCCCTTAATTCCTTCTTCCGAGTGAGTTGGGGAAGTGGTAGCGGGAACAACGGTGGCAATATCTTTGCCCCCACTCCCATTGGGTCTATCTCCAGTGTGTTTTGGAGGACTCTCTGGTCCTCCATCATTCTTTGCTCATGAAGGATTAAGGTTCATCCATTGCTTGCTGCATTTGCAACTCTTCGTGGCGACATAGGGTCCGGATCCTCATCACTTTACGATAGGGCGTCAAAGTGAGGATTTGTATGTTCTATGGTGCGGTGATAGGGCGATCTTTGGCCTTCTCACGTGCCTCTGTGTCCTCGGTTTGCCGCTTTACCTCTTCATTTTCTTTTTCGAATCTGCGGTATATTGATGCAATTATCCTCGTCAAGGGCTTGCGGCCTTTGTGTCCACCTCAAGAAATCAAAGAGTTCTTCTTCCTCAAAGAAATGAACTCTAGATTTTCAAACGCACTCTGGATAGGCTCGGCTTCCATTTTCTCCACTCTCGCAGACGATTTTGTATGTCCGGATACAATGGAGAGTACATGATCACATCGTCTTCACCATTTTCTTGCTGGCCCTCGTTCCTAGAAATTAGGGGGTAGCGAACTTGGCTCGACATCTTGGCGGCCTGCATTCAGTGGAGAAACAACCACATCCAGCGAGTGATTCGGTTGTCTCAAGCGTGCCTTGTTCCTCATTTTTCATCTCTGTGTGTCTTGGAGTTGCCTCTCTTGATCGGCCTCGGGAGACTTTCCGGAGACTCCGCTTCTCCCCGCGATCTCGGGTATCTTCTCGGTGAGTGGGCGACTCGGCCCGTTTTCTCAAGATCGGGCGCTTGAAAAGTCTTCTTCTTCTTGTTGTTTGAACCAGAGGAGGATTTACTGTTCGACAAGGTTTCTTCTCGAGTCTTGGCGGCGGGGGCCGTGTTGTCGTCTTCGAGGAGCTAGCCGTCTTGGCTTATCAGTTCTCCTCTTCTTGATGACCGGAGAAGGTATTTGGGATTCTTTCTGCTCTACGGCGCGGGGGCAAGAGACACGGCTGCGGGGCCAGGTGACTTCGGCTCTGAGGCGGGGAGCAGATTTGTTTTTCTTTCTTTGCAAGGGCGGTTTTCTTAGCAAATGCGGGCGACCTTCTTCTTTGGTGGAGAGGGGACACTATATCTTTGGGGTCACCGATTTCCCCTCACTTGTATCGACTCTCTTAGCGTAGGCTCTCTTAATGCGCTGAGAGGTTTGATCGGAACATTCTCTTGTTTGCATGGAACGCCTTTCCATGTCGAAGAGGGACTTTCTTCACTTCCATTATTCGGCCAATTACTAGGCCGTATCCCGAGGATCCTCCAAATGTTCCATCCTCCTTGAAGGATTTGTTCCTACATTACGTGCAGATGCGCTTTATAGACAAACTCGGCCATTCACTTTCTTTTCTTCAATGATCGCAGCCATTACGATCAATTTTGCTTTGGACGATTGGTCAAAGCGCCAAATTGATGTCTATGCATTTGGCAACGATGTCCAACAATTTGTGGTAGTCCTCCTTGGCTGACCTCTTGTTAGTCGTGTAGACTATCTTTTTCAAGATCGGTCTTGGCTACTTCCTTCCAAGCGAAGAGCCAAATCAACATCGGCTTCATTGATTTAAATTGCTTATTCCGTCGGTAACGGCGTGTTCTCCCAAATCCTTGGCGGTAATGATGAACTCCTTCCCGTGAACGAGAGGATTTGATCCCCTCATCGTGAATCTCGGCGTTCACACGTGAGAACTGCGACCTCTTCCACATAGGTCATCGAAAACTCCATCGTCGAAAATGGTTTTAGCCTAGACGTTTCTAGTTTTTCAGCGATCTTCTTTACGAGGCGTCATCGGTCCCCTGTTTGACCATACCCTCAAAATCCACACGAGACCCGGTGTAGATTTGCTTTCTTAGATTGACAAAATCATGAGTAGATGCCATTTTTCAATTTTCACCGAACGAAACTTAGAAGGTGATTTGAAGATTGATAGGGTTTTGAGAGAGAGTTTTTGCCTTTGCTTTTGAGAGAGAGAAATGAAGCAGTTTTTGGTAATGTGTGAGAAAACGGACGAAAGAGTTTAAGTATGGTTCATGAAAGGGCGTGCGGGTGGTTTTGAAATGTGATCGAAATCAACGGCTTAGATTTTGCACGCCGATTAGCATTTAATGTCTCGTATTTAATGCGGCAACATTTATATCCAATCATAAGCTTGGTGTGCGGCTTTTGCTGTACACATCATAATTATCTTGGCGTCATTCTTAAAAAAACATTCTCGCTTAGTAAAACGCCTCGCATTTTTTGTCACTTTGCTCATAAATGACTCGGCTTGTCTCTTAGCCGTTTTTTAACCCTTTTCTTCTCATATGTAAATACTCGTTTTGTCTAACTCGATCTGTTGTCTTTCCGATCTGGTGATTTACTCGGTGATTTAAGAGTTCACTCTTTTTCCTCTCTTCGTACTTTATTTCTTTTCTTTGAGTTTTAGTGTCAACTCAAATCAATTAATCCTAACTCATGCTTAGGTCAGTAAACGAACGGGCGTTCGGCAAACTACTCGTGAACAAGCTCGGATATTGTTTGTTTATGTTCGTTTATTTAGTTAAGCGAACATAAGCGAACGAACATAAGCGAACAAATTTTAGGGCTCGTTAAATAAACGAACGAGCTTGAACAATCCTATACTCGTTCATTAATAGTTTGTGAACAAGCTCGTTTAGTGTTCATTTATAAATGTTCATGAACAAGCTCGTTTAGTGTTTGTTTAGAATTGTTCGTGAACAAGCTCGTTAAGGGGCTCGACTATTAGCTCGATTATTATTCAATTAATAATAAATAATATTATTTAATTTAAAAACAATTAATTATATATTGATATTGGTTTGTTTGTTTGTTTGTTTGTTCGTGAACAAAATTATTGATTGTTCACGAGCAGTTTATGAACACAAATTTGAATATGAATATGTTCACGAACACGTAATGCTAACACAAACTCGAATATGAACATGTTCACGAACATGTTCGTGAACAAATCGAACATTACACAAATTAAATGAATGAACACGAATGAAACTTAGCAACCCATACCGAGCTCGAGCCGAGCTCGAAAAACTAAAAATAAACAAACATTTGGCAAACAATGCTCGGCTCGGCTCGGCTTGGATCGTTTCTGACCCTACTCATGCTTGAGTTCTTCAAATCTTGACTCACATAATGGTTTTGTGAATATGTCGATAACTACTTGTCGGTTGAAATATATTCCAAGTTGATGTCCTTCTTTTCAACATGATCTCTTATGAAGTGATATCGACATCAATATGTTTTGTTCTTGAGTGCAACACGAGGATTTTTAGTGATTGAAATTGCACTTGTGTTATCACACATGATTGTAATTTCCTTTTCTTCAAATTCATAGTCTCTCACCGCTTTGTCTCATCCATAGGACTTGGGCACAACAACGCCCGCAACTATGTATTCTGCTTCAAATTTGTAGAGGTGGCTATTGAATTTTGCTTTTTGGTAAACCAGGAAATTAGCCTGTTTCCAAGCATTTGGCATGTGCCGAGGTGCTCTTCTGTCAACTCTACATCCAAAGCATAGTCGAGTCGAATAGCCAATTAGCTTGAATCCACCTTCTTTGGACACCATAAGCCAACTTCTTGGCTTCCTTTTAAATATCTCAAGATCTTCTTGGCTGCATCATATGGCTTTCCTTTGGTGCAAATTGAAATCTTGCACATACACCTACGGCAAAGGTGATGTCGGCACGCTTCTTTGTAATATAGAGCAATGATCCAATGAGTGCTCAGTATCTTGTTTGATCTACTTTTGCCATCTGCATCCGTGTCCATTTTGACTGATGTATTCATTGGTATTTTTACCCTGAAGACTTCTCTTCCATACCAAATTTCTTCATTAAGTCTCTCGGTGTATTTTGTTTGACTTATGATGGTTCCATCCTCCAGCTGTTTCACTTGGAGTCAAGGAAGAATGTAAGTTTGTCCCATCATGCTCATTTCAATTTGCTTTACATGAGGTTTGAAAATTTATCACACAGCTCTTTGTTTGTGGATCCAAAATAATGTCATCCACATATATTTGAACAAGCAATATACTCTTCGCATCTTGAATTCTGAAGAGTGTTCTATCCACTTTGCATTTTGTGAATCCGTTCTCGATCGGGGAATTGTGACAAAGTATCATACCATGCTCTGGGTGCCTGTTTCAATCCATATAGAGCTTTCTTGAGTTTGTATACCTTATCTCCAAGAGTCTTCTGCTCAAATCCTGGAGGTTGTTCAACATACACTTCTTCTTCCAATAAACCATTAAGGAATGCACTCTTTACATCCATTTGATATACAATAAAATTCTTGTGAGCTGCATAGGCAAGAAACATCCTTATAGCTTCCAATCTTGCTATAGGGGCAAATGTTTCATCAAAATCTATCCCTTCTTCTTGGCAATATCCTTTGGCTACTAATCTTGCTTTTTTTTACCACAGAACCTTCCTCGTTCATCTTGTTTGAACATCGATTTAGTGCCATAACATTTTGATGGGTGAGTCTTTGAACCAATTCCCATACTTTATTTCTTTCAAACTGATTCACTCTTCTTGCATAGCTTGAATCCAATGTGTATCATCAATGCTTGTGACACATCTTTAGGCTCTATTTGTGAGATAAAGCATGTGAACATAGCTTCTTGTTGAGTTCGGATCTTGTTTTGACACCTTCTCTTACATCTCCAATGACTAGTTCTTGTAGATGGTCTCTCGACCATCTTACATCGGGTTGAAGTAAGTTAGGCTTGAATTGATCGTCTGGCAGCTGTGTTGTTTTGATCGATTCTCTAAATCACTTAGCCGCAGATTTTCCAGCTGTTTTTGTGATTCACTATCTCATCTTCAACTGGATTTATAATTCCACTCCGGCTTGACATAGGGACTCTTCTGTATGGTTGGTTGATTCTACTTATCACTGACTCTTTAATGTCTTCTCCATTTACATTTGGCTCATCAAACACCACATGAATGGATTCCTCTTGTAACCATAGTCCTCTTGTTGAGTACTTTGTAGGCTTTGCTTTTGTTGAGTATCCCAAGAAGATACTTTCATCGGCTTTAGCATCAAAAGCCTTTAAATTATCTTTGCCATTGTTATGGATGAAGAATTTGCATCCAAATATTCTAAAATATGCAACATTTGGCTTTCTCCTGTCCAAATCTCATAGGAGTCTTTGTCGGCCTATCTCTTTTATCATGCATCTATTTTGAGTATAACATCTTTGTTTATTGGTTCAGCCAAAATCTTTTAGGTAGCCCCCTTGACTAACATGGTCCTTGCCGCTTCTTTGAGAGTTCTATTCCTTCTTTCTGCAACTCCATTCATTTGTGGAGTCCTTGCTTTATGCAGATAATTCATGACAAATACCATTTTCAATACAATATTGAGTTATTATACTATTGACAAACTCGGTTCCTCTGTCGGATCTTATTTTGATAATGGTTTGACTTTTCTCATTTTGAATCCTCTTCATCACCGTGGTAGTTTCTGTAGACTTTCTTTCTTTTTACACAAGAATATTGTCCATTTTTATCTTGAGTAGTCATCTACTACCACCAAGGTGTATTTCTTTCCACTTATGCTAGTTTGGTTCAATTGGACCAAATAGATCCATATGTAGCAGATGCAATATTCTTGTTGAAGATGGACATGTATTTTCTTTGAATGATGATTTGATTTGTTTTCCCTTCGACATGCATCGCATATACTCTCCTTCTTGTATATTGAGTGCGAAGTCCTTCCACAAGATTATACGAAAGCTTGTTAATTGTTTTGAAATTGGGTGACTCGAAACTTCTTGTGCCACAACCAACTTGATTCGGCTGTGCTCTTTGCTAATAGGCAGTGCTTGGTGTTGCGATTGACCAATCTACGACATACATGTTCTTTTGTGCATCCTTGCAATACAACCTCATTGGATTGATGTCCTTGATTTGGCATATTCCCATGTTGAATCCAACATTATAGCCTTTGTCACGCGAGTTGGCTAATACTCGTGATTGAATTTGAGTCCTTCAACATATGCAACATCTCGTGATTTCTAATCCATTTTTCTTGATGGATCCAATGCCTCTTATTTCTCCTGGAGCTTCATTTCCTCCAAATATGACTTTTGCTACTTTGACTTCCTTGAATTTTGTGATTTTTCTTGTTTCTGTCATATGTCCGGAATGACCACTATCCATGTACCAGGTTCCTTGGCACTTTCGGTTGTTCCTTGAACTCCGCAATCAAGGAATTTAAGTTTTAGGTACCCATATTTGTGCGGTCTGAGGGGTTAGTATTGTAAGATGATCCAACCAACCTATAGCCAAATGATTTGACTCTAAGGGGTTGCCATCTATCGATGCCATAATCATAATTAACTTTGGCAAATTGCTTGGCGATTCTAGGTTCATACATCTGTCTCTTTAGTCGTATGCCAAGTATATGTGTTTTAGCAATTGCCTTCTTTGGGTAGTTGTGATATCTCTGAGTGTAGTGCCTAGGTTCATATGTGTCTTTGATGAAAGCTCTCATACCTTTGGAATGGCCTTTCTTGAGTTTCGGGCCTTTGCCATTTGGGCTTATATTCCATAGGTCTTTGCTTTGATAGTTCACGTTATTCCAATCGACTTGGCTTGGGTGCATTCTACCATTCCCTTCATATGTATTTCTTTTATAGAACTTACGGGGTTTTCGGTAGCTCTGTTTCTTCTTTCTGAGTATTTTACGTTTGGAGTTTCTTTGAGGAACTTGACTGGATTTCTTCTCGGTTGTCCTCTCAAGACACTCAATCTTGGTTGTTTTCCTTTTCCCTTATATCCAAGGCCGGTTTGCTTGTGATTGTGCTTTGGAATAAATGTGTGTGCACTTTGTTTGGAGTTTTGGATTTTTGAGATACTTCATTACTTGAAGATCCTTTTTCCAAAATCACTTTTGGAGCTTGACATAGCAGAGGAATTAAATCCTAGCTTTGTCTTGTCTCCACATTCTCTTTGACTCATAATAAGATCATCTAATGATTTAGATGCCTTAGCGAATGAGGCAATCACATTTGTGAGGTCATTCTCCCTCTTTTCTATAGCGACTATCTCTGCTATTAGCTTAGCATTTTCGATCTTTAGACTTTCATTCTCATCGGCTATTTGACTTAGAGTACTCAACTCGTTAGTCACCGTGAGTTTTGTTCTTGAGTATGTTGTTTTCCTCATTTAGTAGTGTGTGTAAGGATTTAATGTTTTCAATGTCTTTCATCATTTTGCCTAATGAATCATAAAGATCAATAGGTGATGAAGTGTGTGTGTCACAGTCACTATCACTAGAATGCGAGTGTGATGAATTAGAGTGTACCTCATCTTCTTGATCCGGTTGGTCTTGTTCCTTGGCCATCAAGCAGATCAAGGCTTCTTCTTCGAGTCACTTGAGTAGTCAACTTCACTACTCTCTCAATCAACTGTGTCTCTTGACTTGGTTGTCTCGGCCCGATCTCTGCACCAACATTGCCTTTTTCTTTTCTTTTCTTCTTTCTCTGAAGACTTTTCTTTCTTCTCCATTCCTGTATTTGTTGACTACGGGATATGGGCAATCAATGGCATAGTGACATGGTTGCTGCTGTTCGACTAGATTTTTAACCTTTTGATCGGCTCTTTCCATTCTTGGATTGTCGGCCCTTTGATATTCAACTTTTTGATGCTCGTACTCTTGGTTGGCCTATCTTCCCTTGACTTGGAGGAACGAGTGTCTTCGGAGGATTCGCCCTTGCCTCTCTTGTAGTTCTTATTTTCTCATGGTCAATGACTTCTTTGACCTCGGCTCTCTTGCCATCCTTAACAATTAGATCACTTTGTTTTGGGTACATCCGTCTCCTCCTGGTCTTTTCTTCTCGGCTCAAATTCGTAGGCTTTGAGATCGAGAATAGCTCATGGTTGGATGTCTTGGATAGGTCCATGGAATGTCTTAGAATCTTCATACACATTTCATACGTGTATATTCTTTTCCAAGTGCGAGATAGCTCGTTGGTAATCCACCTGTGAACCGAGCATCCGGTTGATCTAAGGTCTCTCTGCGATCATTTTGAAATTCTCAAATTTACGTATAGCAAGCGATAGTTTATTTTCCTTGATTTGCTCGAGCCTTCACAAATCAATGTTAGCTTGTCCCATTTCTTTAGCCGTTTTGCATGATTTGATTTTATTGAACATGGCTTTGTCGAGTTTTGTAAAGAATGTCCTTGGCCACATTGCCCAAGTTATATATTTTTCTGTCATCATTCGTCCATTCGACTCTTGGTTTTCAACCATGACTGTGCAGGAGCAACATCCTCTTCACCTTCAAATTGCACTCTTCTACAATTTGTGTTGACTTTTAAAATTTGCGGTGGCCTATCCTCTATCACTATCCACATCTCATCGTGTAATGCTTTGATAGATGAGCACGCATACGAATTTTCCAATCATCAAATTCTTCAATTGTGAACATAGGGATGCGTGTAAAAATTTGCTTCCATGATAATAACTTTTCTTTGGTAAAAATAGTTTCGAAAGATCAAGTACTAAAACAGACTTTGAAAAATTTGGAGATCTAGTTTAGTAACCGGTCACGGAAGGCTCAATGAACCAACCGCTCCGGCACCACTTGTAGGTCCCAAGGGGTGTGAGTGTAAGGTTTAGAAGGGGGTTGAATAAAACCTTACCAACTTTTCAAAATTAGTCCTTTTAAATTTTCGAGTTAATACTTCACAATTTGTGTCCTTGATGGACAGCTAAGTTAGTTAATCGGCATAGTTAGTCACTCAACAGACTCGACTTAGGATAATAGAATAACTTCAATTGTTTTGGCTAAAGACTTAACTCTCTTGTGATTTGTTTTATTGGAAGACTTAACACCCTTGAATTTGGTTAAGTTTGTTTTAATACTTGGTTTTAGCACTCGATTGATTATCAATTGGATAGCAAATTTATCGGAAGATATAAAAATTAAGAAGCGAGAAATTAAAGTCTTTGAAATGTAAATGGCATAATAAGTTTTTATAGAGGTTCGAAGATGGGGTAATTCTTCTATTCCTCTCTTCTCCAACTCTAGAGAATCCACTAAGTATTGATCAATATACGAGTGGTTAACGATTCGAGATACAAGTCTTGATCACACACGGTGACTTGATCCTTTGGGACTCGATCTGCGAGATGCCTTGGTCACGCGATTGGCTTCTCGTGCGACTCGGCTTCTTCACATTGCGGTTGCTTTGCTACTACAACCCACTTGCTCAAGCTTCTTGGATTTGATCACGGAGCCCTCCAAAACTTGAGACTAGTTCGACCTTGAACCTTCCTACAATCCTGTGGAATGTAGACCCCTTGATTCTTCAAAAATTTCCTCTTCAACTGATTGAAGTTATCTTTCCTTCACGGTGAGTGTTGGATTGATTTCCTTCGTAATGTAGGCTTAAGGATTCATCTTGAATGATTTGAGAATATTTTTGGTTACAGTTCAAATGTTTGCTTGAATGTTCGTGGTTCGGAGTAACCTTCTCTCGAGAGTTATTCCTCGGCCTTTTATAGTGATCTTTCAAAAATGCGCGTTGAAGAGATAGGCTTATTTTTGAAAGTCACTTGTGGTCGTTGGCTTGTCTTGTTGCGATCCTTGGAATTTCCATTTCCTCGTATGAATGATTCTTGACTTTTTCAGAGTTCGACATGGTGCGATGATTCCCATTGGTTTATTCCTCTTGCACGCTTCTCGGCCCGAGCACTTCAAGAAAGCGCAAATGGAGGTATTACTTGTTTAAGTAATTCTCTTGATTTTTGTGCAACGGATCTCTTTCGATTGTCTTGACTTGATTGCATTTTCTTAACTTCCCCAGGTGACTTGAGTCGACTTCCAATCATTTGACGACTCTTCTGTCACTTCAACCTTGAGACTTGGCTTTCTTGAGTTGACTTGACGATACTTCACTCAGCTTCATCTCACTGCACCTTGATCGAGTTCCGTCTTCTCTTCTTTGCCATACTCACCGCCTCTCGGAGTCTTTTTCTAGTCTCCAGTTGTCTTCTTGCATGTTTAGGCATAGGCGACTTAACTTAGCTTGACCCTATCTCTATTACAATGAAATTTACAACAAAAATGGGGTGCCAACTTCCTATTCTAAGTTTTACATGGCATTTATCAAAATCTACAAAATAATTTCCCAACACTCTACGATTCCCTTACGAAGTTTCCTAAAAATGGACAAGGGCATTAAGTTAATACTTGCTCCTAGATCACAAAGTGCTTTATTAAAGAAAACACCACCAATTGTACAAGGGATAGTGAAACTCCCCGGATCTTTGAGCTTCTGTGGTAATTTTCTCTGAATGATTGCACCGCACTCCTCGATCAAGTTAAGCGTCTCGAGTGCGCCAACTTTTCTTTTCTTCTTAGACATCACTTCTTTCAAAAACTTCGCATAGTTAGGCATCTGCTCCAATGCACATGCAACAAGTATGTTAATATGCGCTTTCTTAAAGATGTCCGAGAATTTAGCAAATTGGGCATCTATCGTTTTCTTTTGAAAACATTGGGGAAAAGGAAGGAAGTAGTAAGTTTAGAAAAATCGAGTTAGAAGAAGATTTAAGCTTCTCGGCCCTTTTTGTTCATCAATATGTCCCTCGGTTCCTTTCTCGACCTCAACATTGCCATTTGCTATAGTATGTTCATCGCCAGGGGTCAAAATCACCCGTTCAACATCACGCACGGGCTGCCCGTGATCAGACGCACGGGTCATGCGCCATCTGTCCGATCTTGATATCCTTTGGCACCACGCACGGGCTGCCCATGCGTCGATATATGGGTCGTGCGTGGTTCCAATTTTACATCACTTCCCAGAATTTTCGGCCCCTCGTACCCCGTACCACTCCTCAGACGAATGGCGTTACACTATTTCTTGGTTTACTTGATGTTGCTCGGAAACGCCGTATTGATCTTTGTCCACCGATGATCGCTAATAATTGGCCAATCTGGGTTTCTAGATTTTTGTTTTGTGAACTCATAGTGTTAGCCAATTGCGTGACATGTGCTTCAATTTTGTCTATCTCCGCCTCATCGTATTCAACCAGTTCCTCATTTCATTCATAAAAAGAACTCGTCGACTCATGAATGAGGTAAGAATGTCCTCCAAATATGGCTTAGTCTCTCATTAATAACTCTATTTTTTACACTTGAACCCGTCGGTGGTTGCATCACGTTCTTCGTATTCGCATAGGAATTTTTTTCATGATTTCTTACACGGATGATAATGGGTAGGATTACGATTATTCAAGTAATTATTGAAATTATGGTTATTGACAAAGTTAGCTTCCTCCATAGGATCTTGAGGAACTCCCCATTATTGGCACCGTGTTTGTCTACCCGCCTTGAGTTAAAACACTCAACGGTTTGTCAATGTTGTCATCCGAGCCGTCAATGCCTTTGATTGGGTCCAAATCGAAACTTCGGCTACCCTTTTCATATTTACCCTCTCTGCGAGGGCCACCGATAGCTATTCATTGCCATCTCTTCAAGCAAGTTGAATGCATCTTGTGGAAATTTGGCCCGATAAAGCGCCTCTGGCTGCGGCATCCACAAACGATCCAGTCCGTCCCATCAAACCATTATAAAAGAAGCAAAGCTGGCGATCCTCTGAAACCCGTGTTGCGGACACCTCCTCAATAATTCTTAGAATCTCTCCCGGGCCTCATACGGTGGCTCGAGTCAAACTGTATGAATCTGCGTGATCTCGCTCTTAAGGCGCGATGTCTTACTTGGTGGAAAGAATTTAAACAGGAACTTCTGTCTCAACTCGTCCCAAGTATTCACACTCACTGAGTCAAAGTGCCTAACCAATTTCTAGCCTTATCCCTTAAAGAGAAAGGAAATAGGCGCAGACGCGTATAGCATCATCGACACCCCATTCATCTTGACCGTGTTGCATATCTCGTATGAAATGTGCAAGATGAGAGTTGGAATCCTCGGATGCAAAACCCCAAAATGGTTACTGTTGAATCATCAAAATGAGCGATGGCTTCAACTCAAAGTTATTTGCATTAATTGAGATAATAGCAATTCCACCTTAGTTGCGATTTGTCCGAGGGCGAAAGTAATAGCGAATCGCTTGTTGTTGACTTGCGGAATTTCTGATCTCGGTAACTCGTTAATGATCCTGTTGATCTCATTGTTACCTCCGTTGTTGGCTCGCGTTATTACCCTCATTGTTCTCTTCCACATCCCCGTAGTATGATCCACGATGTCTTTACGCTCGTTTAGTAACCGCACTTATTCGCCTAGCAAAAGCTTCAACTTACGGTATGAACGGTGCTAATTCCATTTGCTTTGAGCGAGTGTTCATGCACTACCTGAACCAACTAAAATAAACAAATCAAACACTATAGGAGTAGAATTAAACAAAATAAAAGAAAAAAATGTCTAAATTAAAAATAATTCTATTTAACGCAATATTAGTACTAAAAATTTAATTCGTCCCTCAACAACGCGCAAAAACTTGTTCGCCTTATTTTTAGCTTCACCGCAAGTGAGCAGCGTTGTTAATAGATAGGGTTAGCAAGGTCGATCCCACGAGAGACTAATAAATTCATGTACTAAGTATTGAGACTATAATTATTTTTATTTAGACGATCGAAAGTTGATTGTTGGTTTGTAAACTAAAACAAGATTTTATCATAAAAACACAAACTAAAGAGTTCGATTGAAATATCAAGTGGATGAATGGATTTCGGGGTTATGGTTTGATTAATATCTCTCTTGTAATCCGATTAATCAAAACCAAAGTTATTATTATTCTTCCCTATAAGACAATCACAAAAGTATTTTACCCTCTCTCTCGAGATACAATAAAAACGTTGATTGCATTATCTATGCTAGCATCTCTACTGAACATAAGATAACCAACTCCCAAAAGCATAAAAAGATCATTTATCCTTACAAATATTCACAGACTTCTCAATCATGCAAAATATTCATGTCAAGTACTCAAGATCTATTATTGAAACTCATCTGCGGAATTATGAATCAATACATCAAACAAGTTAAACCAATGGCCATTTGATAAAACAAGAAATAAAAGCAGTACTCGAATATGGTTTAGAATAATAACTTCAATTTCAATTAAACATCAAACAAAAGTGTCCATTAACCTAATCCCAAACCCCATAATCGCAAGGTGTTTAGCTGGACATGGGAAATAAATAATTCATAGACAAACTGTTCAAGTTCATATCTAACTATATGAAAGTAAAATATACAATGGAATAAGCAAACTCGGGGATATTGATGATCTCTCGATCAATCTTCAATCATCAAGCGTGTGGTTGCGACCTCGATCAATCTCTCGAATCCTCTGGTAGAAAGTTGCTCTTTTCTCGGCTTTCTAGGAAAAAATCGATCTCTCCTTGTTTGGGGCGCCTCGTCTCTATTTATACTCCCGTTAGGCCAAACTTGTAGGTCCCAAGGGTGTGAGTAAGGTTTAGAAAGGGGTTGAAAAACCTTACCAAATTTTTGTTTTTAGTACTTTTAAAATTACAACGAGTTGACTCAAGCATTGTGTCCTTGAGGGACGGGTAAGTTGGTTATTGACTAAGTTAGCCACTCAAGAGACTTGATAGCACTATAACATAAATGACATTAGGTAACACTCAAAAATGTTACCTAATAGCCATAAAATGTTACTATAGACAATAGGTAGCACTTTTATGGCGTTGCACTTGCCGTCTACCTATAGTCTAAGGTATCACTTTTATTAGCTTTTAGTAACACTTTTTCTAAGTGTTACATTAAGTTTTCTATTGGTATCACTTTGAAGCAATATTTCTAAAGTGTTACATATGAATCTTATGTAACACTTATTTGTAACACTTTTTATATATGTAACACTTTACAAAAAAATACTTCTAAAGTGTTACATATGAATCTTATGTAACATTTTTTTGTAGCACTTCGTAGAAATACTATTTTTGCCACCAAGTAGATTCGAACCCACAACCTATTATGTATGGAAGTGGCAATTTGCCACTAAGCTAAGTTGATTTTTATTACAACTTTTGCTTTGTTTTATACACACACGCACACACACATATATATATATATATATTATGTATATATAATATATTTTATATAATAAAGATTATATTTTATAATATATGTATTAAATTATATTATACACTGTATATATCAAATTTTATAATGTTTAGTATATAGTTTGAAAATTATATTATATTAAATATTTAAGGATACAACAAATTAAAAATATAAAAAATATATAAAATAAATTTATCGTGATAAATATTCAATCGGTAAAAATAAAAAATATATAAAAATATAAAATTAATATACCGAAGCCATAAAAATGTTCTAACAAAAAAAATAATAAAGAAAATAACAAAAAAATAATTTATTGACGAAAAAAAAAATTCTAAGTAATTACCGACATCATCAATTTTCATTGGCAATTTTTTAAAAAAAAAAAAAAACAAATATAAAAAAAAGGTTAACGATGAAATTGGTCTCTATTAGAAACATAACTCTCAAAGGAAACTGAAGGACCATGTTAGTGAAGTTGGGGTGCTAAAAGATTTTGGGCTTTGAAGCCATCAACACTGCAAGCTATACTCAAAATAGATGCATGATTAATAGACACGACAAAGACTCCCTATTTGGATGTAAATGCTTCATCCACAACAATGGCAAGGATAATCTAAAGGCGTTTGATGCTAAAGTGATGAAGGTATCTTTTTGGGATACTCAATTTGAAAGTAAAGCCTATATAGTCTTTGAACAAGAGGACTATGGTCACGAGAAGAATCTATTCATGTAGTCTTTGATGAACCTAATGTGAATGGAGAAGATATTGAAGAGTTAGGCGATAAGTTTGAATCGACAACTATGCGAGAAGAGTCCCTATGTTGAAGTGGAAAATTTGGAGC
This sequence comes from Rehmannia glutinosa, assembly GCA_016081115.2. Taxonomy (NCBI): domain Eukaryota; kingdom Viridiplantae; phylum Streptophyta; class Magnoliopsida; order Lamiales; family Orobanchaceae; genus Rehmannia; species Rehmannia glutinosa. Next base: position 256,902 of record JABTTQ020001973.1, on the reverse strand, counting down.
AATCAATCAAGATGAAGATGAGACAGTTGAGTCTCAAAAACAATTTGGAAAATATGCAAATTTGAATGATAATGAAAGAGTTGCTCAAGACAACACAACTCCAAGACGATGAACCAGTGATTTGCTTCAACTGATGTGAGATGGCTGAGAGACAATCTACGAGCTAGTCATTGGAAATGTGAGAGATGGTGTAAGAACCGGATCGAGCTCAACAAGAAGCAATGTTCACTTGTTTTATTTCCCAAAGAGAGCCAAAAGATGTGTCACAAGCATTGGATGACACACATTGGATTCAAGCCATGCGGGAAGAACTAAATCAATTTGAAAGGAACAAAGTATGGGAATTGGTGCAAAGACCAACCCATCAAAATGTTATTGGCACAAAATGGATTTTCGAAACAACATGAATGAGGAAGGTTCTATGGTAAGAAACAAAGCAAGATTGGTAGCCAAAGGGTATTACCAAGAAGAGGAATAGATTTTGATGAAACATTTGCTCTGTTGCAAGATTAGAAGCAATAAGGATGTTTCTTACCTATGTTGCACAAAAAACTTCATTGTATATCAAATGGATGTGAAAAGTGCATTTTTAATTGGATTGTTGGAAGAAGAAGCCTATGTTGAGCAACCTCCAGGCTTTGAGCGGAAGACCATCGGAGATAAAGTGTACAAGCTCAAGAAAGCTCTATATGGATTGAAACAAGCACCTAGAGCATGGTATGATACATTATATCAATTTCTAACGATAATGGATTCACCAAAGGCAAAGTGGATAGAACACTCTTGAGATTGAAGATGGGGAGAGTATCTTGCTTGTTCAAATATATGTGGATGATATCATCTTTGGATCCACAAACAAAGAGTGTGTGATAAGTTCTCAAACCTCATGCAATGCAAATTTGAAATGAGCATGATGGGAGAGTTGACATTCTTCTTAGGACTTCAAGTTAAACGCTAAAAGGATGGAACCTTCATAAGTCAAACAAAGTACACGAGAGATTTAATGAAGAAATTTGGTATGGAAGAGAAGTCTTACGTGAAAATACCAATGAACACATCGGTCAAGATGGACATGGATGTAGATGGTAAAGTCAGATCAAACAAGATCTGAGCACTTATTGGATCACCGCTCTATTTAACAACAAGCGGGCGGATATCACCTTTGCGGTAGGTGTATGTGCAAGATTTCAATCTGCTCCAAAAGAAATCCATATGATGACTAAGAGAACCTAAGATATTTGAAGGGATGCCAAGAAGTTGGCTTGTGGTATCAAAGGAAGGTGGATTCAAGCTTATTGGTTATTCGGACTCGACTATGTTGGATGTAGAGTTGACAGGGAAGAGTACTTTAGGAACTTGTCAAATGCTTGGAAACAGATTGGTTTCTTGGTTTAGCAAGCCAAACTCAATAGCCACATCTACGGTGACGCAGTACATAGGCATAGTCAGGCGGTTCTTGTGCCCAAGTCTTGTGGATGAGACAACGATTGAGAGATTATGAAATTGAAGAAAAAGAGATTCCAATTATGTGTGATAACACAAGTGCTATTGCAATCACTCGAGAATCTGTTTTGCATTCAAGAACAAAGCACATTGATGTCGAGATATCATTTTATAAGAGATCATGTTGAAAAGAAAGACATCACCTTAGAATACATCTCGGTGATAAACAGTTAGGCGACATATTCACCAAACCTTTATGTGAATCAAGATTTGAAGAGCTTAAGCATGAGCTAGGGTTAATTGAGTGAGTTGACACTCGAGAAGACTCAATGAGAAGAGATGAATCGTGAAAAGATGAAAAACAGAACAAATCTCATAAATTAGCCAAGTGAACCAGTAGTATCGGAAAGTCGGTTTGTCGAGTTAGGCGACAATTTGAGTCACTATACGAAAGGAGAGAAGTAGAGTTGAGTCATCCGTGTAGTGAGTTGAGTCCTTTATGAGCTAAGTGATAAAAACACGATCGTTCTTAATGAGCGGGAATGTTTTTAAGGATGATGTCGGCGTAATAATGACGTGCAGTCAAAAGCTGCACGATAAGCATATGATTGGATAGAAATCTTTGCCGCATTAAATGCGAGCAATTAAATGTAATGTGACTTGCTAAATGAAATTTGTTGATTTCGATCAAAATTCAAAAACCAAAAACACGTCCTTTCATAACCCTTATATATCCATTTTCTCAATCTTTCTCTCTCACACTTAATAACTATTCTTCTTCAAGCATACGAAAGCCAGTTTTTCTCTCTCGAAAACCCTACCTGTTCTCAAAGCAAGTTCATCAATATTTAATCGGTAGAATCTTCTAGAAATGGCACCAAAGACTGATTTTGTCAAGTTATCAAAGCAAATCCACTCAGGTTCCTCAGTGGATTTCGAAGGCATGATTAAGCAGGGTTCGGATGCAACCCTTGTGAAGAAAATCGCAGATATGTTGGAACAATTTGGGCTTAAAGCCTTTTTGACGATAGAATACTTGCACACCTACTTGGAAGAGGTGGTGTAGTTCTATGTGAACACCGAGTGCGGGACGAAGGGATTAAGTCATTAGGAATTTTATTGTTTAGATTTTGATGAATGCCATGTAAAACTTAGAATAGAAAGTTGGCACCCCATTCTTGTTGTAAAATGCATTGTAATAAATAGATCCGGCCAAGCTAAGTTAAGTCGGCTACACCCTAACATGCAAGAAGACAAATCAAGACTTGAAGGAAGACTCATTGCGAGGCAATTTGAGTATGGCAAAGAAAGAGTAGACAAGGAACTCTCTTTAGAAAGCGGTGAGATCACGGTGAGTAAAGCATCGATCAAGTCAACTCGAGAAAAGCCAAGTCTCAAGTTGAAGTGAGAAGAGTCATCCAATGATTGGAAGTGACTCTAAGTCACCAGGAAAGCAAGGAAATGCGGTCAAGTCGAGATAAGCGTAAAAGAACCGTTTCCGCGAAAATCAAGAGATTTACTTAAATAAGTAATATCTCCACACCACCTTTCTCGGAGTGCTCGGTCCCGAGCGTGCACAAGGAATGAACCAATGGAAGCACCACACCGTGTCGAACTGCGAAAAGGTGAAAGAACAATTCATACGAGGAAATGGCAATTCCAAGAAGCGCAACAAGACAAGCCAACGACACGCAAGTGACTTTCAAAAATAAGCTTATCTCTTCAACGGGCAAATTTTTGAAAGTTCACTATAAAAAGGCGAGGAGTTTGTTTGAGAAGTATGACACACATGTGAGATATACAAGCACATTAGAAAAATCAAACATTCTCAATCCTCGAGGCCTACATTACGAAGAATATCAATCCAACACTCACTGTGAAGGAAAGATAACTTCAATCGGTTGAAGAGGAAAATCACGAAAACAAAGGGGTCTACATTCCGGGAAGGATTGTAGGAAGGTTCAAGGTTGAACCAAGTCTTAAGCTTGTGGAGGGCTTCGTGATCAAATCCAAAGAGCTTGAGCAAGTGAGTTTGTAGTAACAAGGCAAGCGCCTGTGAAGAAGAAGGCGAGTCGTGCGAGAAGCTTGGTGAGTGATCAAGGCGTCTCAGGAAGCGAGTCCAAAAGGATCAAGTCGGTTGTGTGATCAAGACTTGTATCCGGATATTACCACTTTGTAAACTGATCATTACCTAATGGATTCCTCCAGGAGTTGGAGAAGAGAGGAGTAGAAGAATTACCCCATCTTCGAACCTCTATAAAAATTTCATTGTGTCATTTACTTTTCACCTTAATTCTTGCATTTTTAACTCGCTTATATCTGGGATAAATTTGCTATCCACTTAATAACTTATAAGTACTAAACCAATCACTAAATTCTTGCTCAATCAAACTTAAGGGTGTTAAGTCTTCCAAATGAAAACAAAACCACGATCGAGTTAATTTAGAGCCAACGGTGAGTTACTCCATCAACAACTCGGTTGAGTCCATTTGAGAGATTAACTCTCTTGAGTGACTAAATTGACTATCCATCAAGGACACAAGCGTGTAGTATCAACTTTGTATATTTAAAAGGACTAAATCGAAAATTTGGTAAGGTTTATTCAACCCCCCTTCTAAACCTTACACTTACACCCCTTTGGGACCTACAAGTGGTATCGGAGGCGGTTGGTTCATTGAACCCTCCGTGCACCGTTCTTGAACTAGATCTCAAACTTTTCAAAGTCTGCTTTAGTACTTAAATCTTCAAAACTCTTTTCATTATTAAAAGTTATTATCATGGAAGCAAATTTGACACGCATCCCATGTTCACTATCGAAGAATTTGATGATTGGAAAATACGTATGCGAGGCTCATCTATCGACATTACATGATGAGATGTGGATAGTGATAGAAGATGGGCCTCTGCAAATCTTAAAGGTGAACACGGTTATGCGAAGAGTTGCGGTGAAGGAGAAGAAGATGTTGCTCCCGGACGATCGTGGTTGAAAAACCAAGAACCGAGTGGACAAATGATGACCGAAAAAGATATAACCTGGACAATGTAGCCAAGGACATCTTTTACAAAACCTTGGACAAAGCCATTTCAATAAAGTCAAATCATGCAAAACGACTAAAGAAATGCAGGACAAGTGACATTGATTTGTGAAGGCTCGGAAGCAAATCAAAGAAAACAAATTATCGGTGGTTGTACGAGAATTTGAGAACTTCAAAATGATCTCGGGAGAGAACCTGGATCAACTAGATGCTCGGTTCACGAAAATCACAAATGAGCTGCATGCACTTGGAAAGGAATATACACGAGAAGAAATGTGTATGAAAATCCTAAAAAGTCTTCCAAACCAAATGGGAAATGAAGGTCATGGCACGAGACATTCCATGGACCTATCAAAGACATCCAACCATGAGTTATTCTCGGACCTCAAAGCCTACGAGTTTGAGGTGAGAAGAAAAGACCAAGAAGAGGCAATTTGTACCCAAAACAATTTGCTCTAATGTCAAAGATGGGAAGAGAGCCGAGGTCAAAGAAGTCATTGACCCGGAAAGAAATAGCCACGATGGTTAAGAGGTTCAACAAGTTCTTCAATAAGAACTACAATAAAGGAAAGGGTGAATCTTCCGAGAAGACACTCGGCTCCTCCAAATCAAGGGAAGATAGGCCAACCAAGAGAAAGATCATCAAAAGTTTAGTATCAAAGAGCCGATCAAAAGGTTGAATATCTATCTTTGAACTGTAGACAACCAGGTCACTATGCCATTGATTTCCCATATCCTGTAGTCAACAAATACGAGGGATGAAGAAGAAAGAAAAGTCTTGAGAGAAAAGACAAGAAAAAGAAAAAAAAAAGCAATGATGGCTGCAGAGATGCTGAAACAACAAGTCAAGAGAGACATGATTGAGAGCAAAGCGGTGGTGACTACTCAAGTGACTCTGAAGAAGAAGCTCGATCTGCTTGATGGCCAAAGAACAAGATCAACTGACCAAGAAGATGAGGTACAATCTAACTCATCAAACTCGGACACTTGATGATTGTGGTATGACACACACACACTTCGTCACCCACTGATCTTTATGATTCATTAGGCAAAATGATGAAAGATTTTGAACACATTAAATCCTCACACACACTATTGAATGAGAAAAACAGCCTACTCAAAAGTCAAAACTCAAAGCTGACTAAGGAGCCGAGTACTCTAAGTCAAATAGTGTGAGAAATGAAAGTTTAAAAGTGAAAATGCTAAATTAGTAGCGAAAATTGCTGCTATAGAAAAGAGGGAGAATGACCTCAAGAATGTTATTGCCTCATTCACTAAGGCATCTAAATCATTGGATGATCTTATTATGAGTCAAAGAGAATGTGGAGACAAGACGAGATTAGGATTTAATTCCTCTATGCTATGTCAAACCTCAAAAGTAATTTTGGAAAAAGGATCTTCAAGTCATGAAGAGTCCGAAAAATCCAAAACTCTAAATGTTGCACACACATTCACTCCAAAGCACAATAACAAGCAAACCGGCCTTGGTTACAAAGGAAAAGGAAAAAACGACCCGAGTTGAGTGTCTTTGAAAGGGCAGTGAGAAGAGATTCACCGAGTCCTCAAAGAAACTCCTAACGAAAATACTCTGTAAAGAAGAAGCGAGCTACCAAAAATCCCGAAAAATCCATAAAAGAAATACATATGATGGGAATGGTAGAAAATATCCAAGCCAAGTGATTGGAATAATGTGAACTATCGGCAGATAGACTTATGGAATATAAGCCCAAATGGCAAAGGCCTAGAACTCAAAGAAAGGCCATTACAAAAGCATGAGAGCTTTCATTAGCACACCTATGCACCTAGGCATCACACTCAAAGACACCACAACTACCCAAGAAAGGCAATTGCTAAAACACATATGCGGGCATACTGACAAAAGAGACAATTTGTATGAACCTAGAATTCCCAAGCAATTTGCGGGATTAATTATGATTATGGCACTCGATAGATGGCAACCCCTTAGAGTCAAATCATTTGGCTATAAGTTGGTTGGATCATCTTACAATTCTAACTCCTCGGGACCCGGACAAGTATGGGTACCTAAAACTTAATTTCCTTGATTGCGGGTTCAGCAATGAGTGCCAAGGAACTGGTACATGGATAGTGGCATTCCGGACATGACATGAAACAAGAAAAATCTGTCAAAATTCAAGGAAGTTAAAGGAGCAAAAGTCATATTTGGTGGAAATGAAGCTCCTGGTGAAATAAGAGGCATTGGATCCATCAAGAGGAATGGGTTAGAAATCACAGGAGCGTTCCATATGTTGAAGGACTCAACTTCAACCTGCTAAGCATCGATCAACTCTGTGACAAGGGCTACAACGTTGGATTCAACATGGGAATATGCCAAATCAAAGATATTGAATCAAATGAAGTTGTTAAGCAAGGATGTAGACAAAAGAATATGTATGTCGTGAATTGGTCAACTGCAACACCCAAGACTGTTTACTAGCAAAACCTGAGTGAATTAAATTAAGTTGGTATGTGGCACAAAAAAGTCGAGTCACATTCTGAATTTCAAAACGATCAACAAACTTGCGAGTAATCTTGTGGAAGGACTTCCAAACTCGAGTATACAAGAAAGAGAGTATATGTGACGCATGTCGAAGGAAAACAAATCAAGTCGTCATTCAAAGAAAAGACATGCCCATCCTCAACAAGAATATTGCATACGCCATATGGATCTATTTGGCCCAGTGGAACCCGGCCCGATAAGTGGAAAGAAATACACCTTGGTGGTAGTAGAGCGACTACTCAAGATATACATGGACAATATTCATGTGTAAGAAGAAAGAAACTCTACAAAAACTACCACACGGTGATGAAAAGGATTCAAAACGAGAAGAGTCAAACCATTATCAAAATAAGATCGGATAGAGGAATTGAGTTTGTCAATGGAATAATAACTTCGATTTGTATTGAAAATGGTATTGGTCATGAACTATCGGCGGCAAGAACTCCACACAAAGAGAATGGAGTTGCGAAAGAAGAGAACAGAACCCTCAAAGAAGCGGCAAGGACCATGTTAGGTGACGGGGTTACCAAAAGATTTTGGGTGAAGCAATCAACACGACTTGCTACACCCAAAAGCAGGATGTATGATAAATAGACGGTGACAAAGACTCCTATGAGATCGGGTGGAAGAAAACCAAATGTTGCATATTTGAGAATATTTGGATGTAAATGCCTCATCCACAACAATGGCAAAGACAACCTAAAAGGCTTTTGATGCTAAAGGCGATGAAGGTATCTTCTTAGGGTACTCGGTGAAAGCAAGGCCTCAGATACTCAACAAAAGAACTATGGTTCTGAGAAGAATCCCTTCATGTAGTATTCGATGAGCCAAATGTAAATGGAGAAGATATTGAAGAGTCGGTGATAAACTGAATCATCCAACCATACGAAGAGTCCCTCTTTGGAAAAGCTTTGAAGTTTGGAATCATCAATTCATAAGAAGATGAGATTGTTGAATCTCAAAAAGCAGTGGAGAATTTGCGGCTAAGTGATTACGAGAGAGGCGACCACGCAAACCGCAGTACAAGTCGATCAATCCACTACCTTACTCGAACTGATGTAAGATGGTGAAAATCATCCACGAACTTGTCATTGGAGATATAAGAGAAGGTGTCAAAACAAGATCGAGAACTCAACAAGAAGCCATGTTCACATGCTTCATCTCTATAAATAGAGCCCAAAGACGTGTCACAAGCCTTGGGCGACACACACCGGATTCAAGCTATGCAAAGAAGAGAAAGTGAATCGGTTTGAAAGAAATAAAGTATGGGAATTAGTGCAAAGACCCATACATCAAAATGTTATTGGCACCAAATGGGTGTTCGAAATAAGATGAACAAGGAAGGTTCTTTGGTAAGAAACAAAGCAAGACTAGTAGCCAAAGGATATTGCCAAGAAGAAGGGATAGATTTTGATGAAACATTTGCCCCTGTAGCAAGATTGGAAGCTATAAGGATGTTTCTTGCCTATGCGACTCACAAGAATTTCATTGTATATCGAGATGGATGTAAAAAGTGCATTCCTAAATGGTTTATTGGAAGAAGAAGTGTATGTTGAACAACCTCCAGGATTTGAGCGGAAGACTCTTGGAGATAAGGTATACAAACTCAAGAAAGCCCTGTATGGATTGAAGCGCACCCAGAGCATGGTATGATACCTTGTCACAATTCCTAACGAAAATGGATTCACAAAAGGAAAAGTAGATAGAACACTTTTCAGAATTCAAGACAAAAAGAGTATCTTTGCTTGTTCAAGTATATGTGGATGACATCATTTTTGGATCCACTAACAAAGAAGCGTGTGAAAAATTTTCAAACCTCATGCAAAGTAAATTTGAAATGAGCATGATGGGAGAGCTGACATTCTTCCTTGGACTCCAAGTGAAACAGTGAAGGATGGAACCTTCATAAGTCAAACAAAATACACGGAGATTTAATGAAGAAGTTTGGTATGGAAGAGAAGTCTTCGTAAAAATACCAATGAACACATCGATTAAAATGGACATGGATGCGGATGGCAAGCACAGTAGATCAAACAAGATCTGAGCACTTATTGGATCATTGCTCTATCTCACGGCAAGCAGGCGGATATCACCTTTCTTTGTAGGTGTATGTGCAAGATTTCAATCTGCTCCAAAAGAGAGCCATATGACAAACAACTAAAGAATATTGAGATACTTGAAAGGAAGCCAAGAAGTAGGCCTATGGTATCCAAGGAAGGTGGATTCAAGCTAATTGGCTATTGATTCCCGACTATCTTTGGATCGAGAGTTGATAGGAAGAGCACTTCAGGCACATGTCAAATGCTTTAGGAAAGCAGGTGATTTCTGGTTTAGCAAGAAAAAACTCAATAGCCACCTCTGGTGAGAGGCGGAATACATAGTTGCGGGCGACTATTGTGCCCAAGTCCTATGGATGAGACAAAGAGTGAGAGACTATGAAGTTGAGGAAAAAGAAATTTCAATCATGTGTGATAACACAAGTGCAATTGCAATCACTCAAAATCTGTGTTGCATTCAAGAACAAAACATATTGATGTCGGATATCACTTCATAAGAGATCATGTTGAAAAGAAGGACATCATCCTGGAATATATCTCAAGCGATAAACAACTAGTGACATCTTCACAAAACCATTATGTGAGTCAATATTTGAAGAACTCAAGCATGAGTTGGGACTAATTGGTGAGCTGACACTCGGATGAATCAAAGAAGAGAAATGGAGAAAAGGGGTGAAAAAGAGGCGAAAAATGCAATCATTTCGATGAAATCAGTATGTCGGAAAAGACAGCTACACCGGTGATAGAACAGTCACTAAGAGAACTATGAGAAGTAGAGATAAATCAGCTAAGGGATAAGCTGAATAACTTATGAGCAAAGTGACAAAACGCAGTCGTTTTTACTAAACGGGAATGTTTTAAGGAATACGTCAAAGATAACGATGATGTGTACGGACATAAAAATGGACACCAAGCTTATGATTGGATATAAATGCTGCCGCATTAAATACGAGACATTAAATGCTCAATAGGCGTGCAAAATCCAAGCCGTTGATTTCGATCACATTTCAAAAACCACCCGCACGTCCTTTCATAAACCATATTTAAACCATTTTCATCCGTTTCTCTCTCACACTTCTAAAACTGTTCATCTCTTTCTCTCAAAAGCAAAGGCAAAATACTCTCGAAGCCCTATCTATCTCCAAGTCAACCTCAAGTTTTTCCTTGATATAATCCTGAAAAATGGCACCAACTTATGACTTTACCAAGTTAGGAAAGCAAATCCACACCGACTCTACGGTGGATTTCGACGGAATGGTGAAACAGGGGTCCGACGACACCCTAGTGAAGAAAATCGCTGAAAAGTTGGAAACGACCGGGCTAAAACCGTTTCTAACGTTAGAATATCCGATGACCTATGTGGAGGAGGTCGCACAATTCTACGTGAATGCTGAGATTCACGATGAAGGAATCAAGTCATCTCTCACGGAAAGCGGTGACTATCTCTCGCCAAGGATTTGGTGACCCCAACGCTTACTTACCGGAGAAGGAGCATCGAGATTAACGGCGATGTAAACCTGGCTGATGCTTGGAAAGAAATAGCCAAGCCCGACTTTCTTGATAAAATAGTATATACAACAAACAAGAGATCGCTGAAGGAGGATTATCACAAGTCATTGGACATAGTTGCCAAATGTATCGACATCAAATTTAGCGACTTTGACCAATCACAAAGGCAAAAGCTGATTGTAATGGCTGCAATCATCGCGAGAAAAGAAGATAAAGCTGGCTGAGTTTGTCTGTGCAGCAGACTCTGCCCGAGCGTGGGGAACAAATCCTTCAAGGAAGATGGCTCATTTGGAGGATCCCTAGGATATGGCCTAGTGATTGGCGGCTAATGGAGGTGAAAGGAGTCCCTCTTAGACATGGGAAGGCATTCCATGTTAACAAGAGGATGTTGAGCAAACCTCTCTCAGGCGCATGAAGAGAGCTTACGCCAAGAGAGGCGACACGGTGAGGGGGAATCACCGACCACTGAAGATACTGTTTCCTCTCCACCCAAGAAGAGAGCGCCTCAGACTACTAAGAAAAATCTTTGCCCTGCAGAAAGAAAACCAAACATGCTCCTTTTTCAGCCAGAAGTCACCGCCTGCCCTGCGGCCGTGTCTCCCGCCCCTGCTGCGGCGGTCGAGAAGGACTCACAAATACCTTCTCCGATTGTCAAAAAGAGGAGAACCGAGAAGCCACGACGGCCCGCTCCTCGAGAAAAGACACCACTGGCCCCGCCGCCCAAGACTCGAGAGGACACCGTCTACGAACCGAAAATCCCTCTAGTACAAACTAGGAGACGAAGAAGAATCATCAAGCGATCCCGGCTGGAGAAACCAGGTGAGTCGATTACTCGGCTAGAGAAAATACCCGGGAGACTCTGGAGAAGTAGAGTCTCGGATGTAGTTGATGAAACGGCCAAGTCTGTTGAAGGCGTCAGAGAGCAACTCAAGACACACTGTAGTTCACACAAACAAACACAAGAAGAACCTACTAGAGCGGATAGTGATGTAATGATCCTATCCCCACCTTACCCGGACATCCAAAATCGTCTGCGTGAGTGGAGGAAATGGAAGTTGAGTAAGTCGAGAACAGTTCCAACGGCTTTGAGTTTATAAAGAAGAAGAGGAAGCTGCTAAATTTCCTTGGACTAAAAATCGCGTGCTTCGGCCTTGACATGAAGACAAGCTGCTTAGACATCCTGCAGATTTTCAAGGAAAATGAGAGAAAAAGCAAGGTCGGAAGCCGAGGCACGTGAGAAAAGCAAGCATCCGCCCTATCTCCTCGCACCCTGAAACACACACATCCTCTCCTTGATGTCTTCTCGGACGGTGATGAGGATCCGGAGAATCTGCTTTGCCCGCCAAGAGTTGCAAATCACGGCAAGCATTGCAGAATCGAGAATCCTTCACGAGCAAAGATTGATGGAGGGACCAGGAGAGTCCTCGAACACGGTGAAATCGATCCAATGGGAGTGGTTCGACAAAATAGCCAGCTGTTGTTCTTTGCCACCACTTCCCACTCACTCGGAAGAAGAAGCATAAGGAGATGGCGATGAAACTGGGACAATGGGGACCCCAAATCAGGCCAACCCCTATTGAAGGTGTTTCTGCTTTGCCCTAACAATGAACATTCAATCGAAATAGCCAGGAGTTTGGAGACGAGTGACCCCATTCCAAGTCACTCGGTGGTGCGCCCGGTGAGAAACTCCCTCCACCGCGGCAGGTTGGAGGATCTGCAGATGACTCCACAACGAATCAAGGAGGCGAAGTAGAGAATACAAACACAAGAAACGACAAGTTGCCATCAACGGCTCCAGGCGATTGAGATCTGTTTGGTGAGTGTGCCAAGCGCTCTGAAGAGCTAATGACGGCTTCTTTGAGGCGATCGAGCCTGAGATGGAACGGCCCAGGGAGTTAACACTGGGCGATGAAAGTGCAATCCATGGGGTTGAGACTCAATGGATGCCACCGAGAAGACCCTAAGACAGTGACAACGTCGAAAGGGAGGACGAAGCCTCGCCCTGATAGAGATTGCTTGGAGGTAATGAAGGCCCACGGGAGGTTGAGACTTCCGGGTAAGGTAGTGAAGTCGAGAACATCCCTCCTGCTATCATCGACCCATCTAAGAAGGAGATAAGCGCACTTCATGATTCCCGGGGATAATCTGATGTCACATTTCCTCGGGATCGGAAGGCGAAGAAGAAAAAGCGTCATCCCCATGCCAAATCCAAAAGACTTCACCAAGCGGATGTTCCAAGCACGAGCAAGTCGATCCCAAGACTACTCGTCAAACTTTTAACTTTGATGATGAGCCACCAATGGAAATCTCATCATCGTCCGATGACGCTCGATAAGGCCGAGGACGATCTACTCAAATGGAAAAATCACCAGACCAACGAAGTCATTTGAGAGACCGAGGCTCAAGCAAGCGGGTCCACTTCACAACAAGACCCGGCTCAACAAGTGACCACCTGCGCAAGCTCCTCAGGCTGCGGCAGGATCGATTCCCAAAAAAGAACTTCACGCGCACCGCTCATCATTGAAGCAGATCCCAATTGGCGGTGATGAATCTTTTGTAGAATCTTTTCCTTTTTCCCTGGAGGTACCCGAACCCCATGAAGAGTTAGAGAATGAACGCGCCTGCGCTATCACGGACCAGCTCCCGTTTTCTCTTGAGGTACCATTGTTCCAGTAACTTATGACTTTGATGTTGTATGGCCATCACCGCAGGAAGAATCACCAAGTTCGAGAAGTGTTCAAGGCACTATTTGCTTTGGTTGAACGGATGGAGAGGCATCGAGGCCTCTTTGGACATGCGATTGGACAACAGAGATGCCAACCTTGGCCCGACTTGAGAGGCATAACTTGATCGAAATAAGGGAATGGTGGCAACAAAAAGAAAACAATGCGTGTGGAACAAGTGAGATACTTGAGGACATTGTTCAACAAGTCTGCTGGTATGGAGAGTGAAAATGCTTGATGCAAAAACAAAGTTGAGAGAACATATTGAGCACATGCATGAAGCTCACATTGCCGAGTTAAAAGATTAAGGCTTTGTGTGAGCAAAACAAGAGTGATCTACAACGTTTGGAAGAGACCATGAATACAAAATTCAGCCTTCTCATGGTTGAGATGAAGGCGATTTCAGCAGAGTCCAACGCTACTCGTTCAATTTCGTCTTTGCATATTCTGCAGCCGGACTCGAGACAAAACTCAACTATCGTGAGGCTCGACTTCTTGCTTGCAAGTCTATTTCGAGCGTTCCTCTCTCCTTTGATGATGCCAAAAAGGGGAAGAGGAATACCTAAAGCGCAAGGGGATCCGAAGTTGAAAAGGAAGGAGCAAACGAAGGGAAAATCGGTGAGGAAGTGTTAAAAAAGCGAGGAAGAAAGGAAAATCTGTTTGGGGGAAGGATCAAAAGATATGACCTTGATGATTGCTCAAACCCCTCAACGGGGTCACATCACGGTGACATTATCGGAAGAAACTCCCCATGACTCGCCACTCCAACACTCTTTGTATCTATGGGCGAGAAGAGAAAAACAATTGAAGCGAGGGATGAAGGAAGTGGAAGGAAGAATGGATGCCCGAGTTATGAACATCTTGAAAGAACACGGAGGCATTCCATGAGACGAGACACTTATGCCATCTCGGATGTCGGGAGACGAGCCACGATCGGTTGATGAATTTAAAATGCTCGAATCTGAGGGATACTTTGCAAATATGTCTATGGCTCAAGCTTGGGACTTGTCTTGGGAAAAGGGTCTCACATTATGTGAAGAAAGGACGAGCGACAGACAAACTCTGGCGATCGCTCTGCACTCACTCCGGTCACTCACCGGAAAGAAAGAAGACCCCAGTCTGATACAATACACACCCCAGGTAGAGGAAGAAGCGTGTGGTGGAGGAAGAAGCTTGGACCTAGGCCTCGCCCAAGAATATTGAATACGTAGATCCGGGGAAAGAAAGGAGGGATCTCTCAAATTTGGACTTGACCAAGTGGCAAATTTGAAAGTGGCTAAAACTAATGATGAGTATGCAAAAAGAATAGAAGAAATAAACAAGAGACAAACTCAGCTATGGGAGGAGAGACAGAAAGAATAAGAAAAGATGAAGCTTCTAGGAAGGCATATGAAAAGAAAAAGAAGGCGGTGATGACGAGAAAAAAGAGAAGAAGAGAAAGAAGATCTTGAACAAGATGAAAGAAGGAGGAGAAAGAAGATGAAGTGTTGTTGTCCAACCCTTCGTGTATTTTATTATGTAAATACATACAATGTAAGTCTTACCTAATAAAGCTATAAATTCTTTATTTTTTTGTGAAGACAATTATGTGCTCGATACACCTTAAAACAGTTGTGTCAAGGAACAAGAATGATATGATCAATAAAAGAATTGATTACGCACATACATTCTATGTCAATACACTATCCGTATGTATCTTTTTGTTTGCATTTTTGAATGGCTTAAGTTTTGGCATCATCAAAAAGGGGAAATTGTTAGGAATTTTATTGTTTAGATTTTGATGAATGCCATGTAAAACTTAGAATAGAAAGTTGGCACCCCAATTCTTGTTGTAAAATGCATTGTAATAAATAGAGTGGCCAAGCTAAGTTAAGTCGCTACACCCTAACATGCAAGAAGACAATCAAGACTTGAAGGAAGACTCATTGCGAGACAATTGAGTATGGCAAAGAAGAGTAGACAGGGAACTCTCTTTTGTAGAAGCGGTGAGATGCAACAGTAAAGCATCGTCAAGTCAACTCAAGAAAAGCCAAGTCTCAAGTTGAAGTGACAGAAGAGTCATCCAATGATTGGAAGTCGACTCTAAGTCACCTGGGGAATAAAGGAAATGCAAATCAAGTCGAGATAATCGTAAAAGAACCGTTGCCGCGAAATCAAGAGATTTACTTAAATAAGTAATATCTCCACACCACCTTTCTCGGAGTGCTCGATCCCGAGAAGCGTGCAAAAGGAATGAACCAATGGGAAGCACCACACCGTGTCGAACTCGAAAAGGTGAAAGAACAATTCATACGAGGAAATGGCAATTCCAAGAATCGCAACAAGACAAGTCAACGGCGCAAGTGACTTTCAAAAATAAGCTATCTCTTCAACGGGCAAATTTTTGAAAGTTCACTATAAAAGCCGAGGAGTTTGTTTGAGAAGTATGACACACGTGTGAGATATACAAGCACATTAGAAAAATCAAACATTCTCAATCCTCAAGCCTACATTACGAAGAACATCAATCCAACACTCACTTGTGAAGGAAAGATAACTTCAATCGGTTGAAGAGGAAAATATCAAAACAAGGGGTCTACATTCCAGGAAGGATTGTAGGAAGGTTCAAGGTTGAACCAAGTCTTAAGCTTGTGGAGGGCTTCGTGATCAAATCCAAAGAGCTTGAGCAAGTGAGTTGTAGTAGCAAGGCAAATTGCCGTGTGAAGAAGAAAGGCTGAGTCGTCGCGGGAAGCCACCAAGTGATCAAGGCGTCTCAGGTGAGTCCCAAAGGATCAAGTCGGTATGTGTGATCAAGACTTGTATCTGGACTGTTACCACTTTGTAAACTGATCATTACCTAGTGGATTCCTCCAGGAGTTGGAGAAGAGAGGAGTAGAAGAATTACCCCATCTTCGAACCTCTATAAAAATTTCATTGTGTCATTTACTTTTCAGCACCTTAATTCTTGCATTTTTAACTGCTTATATCTGCTGATAAATTTGCTATCCACTTAATAACTTATAAGTACTAAACCAATCACTAAATTCTTGCTCAATCAAACTTAAGGGTGTTAAGTCTTCAATAAAACAAAACCACAATCGAGTTAATTTAGAGCCAACAAATGAGTTACTCCATCAACAAAAATACTCAATTGAGTCATTGAGAGATTAACTCTACTGAGTGACTAAATTGACTATCCATCAAGGACACAACTGTGTAGTATCAACTCTGTATATTTAAAAGGACTAAATCGAAAATTTGGTAAGGTTTATTCAACCCCCCCTTCTAAACCTTACACTTACACCCCCTTTGGGACCTACAAGTCCTCCATCCACCGCAAGGACATCATGATCACTGCTAAAGACCATGCGAAGCACTCGCTTATTATCGTCCAAGGGTATCTTTGAAATATACGGCTGATGTGGACATGGTCTTTGTATGGAAAGAAGTAGCCAAACCCGAGTGTCTTTGCGAAAGTAGTCTACCACACTAACAAGAAATTCTTTGAAGGACGACTATCACAAGCTGATGGATGTCGTCTCAAAATGCGTGGATATGAAGTTTGGCAGTTTCAATCAACTGTCAAAGACTAAGCTGATCGTCATGGCTGCGATCATGCAAGGGAAGAAAGTTAACTGGGCTGAGTTTGTATACAACAGACTCTGCCAGAACGTTGCGAACAAGTCTTTCAAGGAAGATGGATCCTTTGGAGGATCACTCGGCTATGGCCTAGTTATTGGCCACTTGATGGAAGTGAAGGGCATTCCCCTTCAGCATGGAAAGCCTTTCCATGTAAACAAGAAGATGTTTAGGGCTAACCTTTCAGGAGCCCAGAAGAGAGCCCATGCGAAGAGGGCGGACACCAGTGAGGGGGAATCAGCTGACCCCGAGGAAACAGTTGTTGCCTCCCCTCCAAAGAAGAAAGTTGCCCCTGCAGCTGCAAAGAAGAAAGTTGCCCCTGCAACGAAAGACAAAAGATGCACCCCCTGCTGCCCAGTCACCCGCCCGAGCAAGCCGGCTCCCCGCCCACATAGCCGGCCGAGAAGGAAGCCCAAATACCTTCTCTGACCATCAAAAACAAGAGGACTGCCAAGCCAAGAAAGGCAGCTCCTCAGTCAAAGAAAGATGCACCGGCCCCCACCGCTGAGGAATCGAGGAAGAAGTACCCAACCCAACTTCCTCTCGGTAAGGACAAAAAGAAGAAGAAGAATCACCAAGCTCTCGAGCTTGAGAAGACAAACAGTGAGTCGCCACTCGGCCGGAGAAAATCTCTTAGATCTGCTGAAGAAGTGGAGTCTCCGAAATTGTTGATGAAACAACCAAGTCTGTGAGACGATCAGCAGAGGCAAATAGGAGACCAGTTGTGGATAGAACAGTTGAGGTGGATATAACAAATGAGAGAAGAAGAGGCGCAGAGAGGCAGAAATCTCCCGATGAAAGGGTTGTGTCTCCACCACCGATGTCTTTGCTGAACGTGAAGAACATCGAGTTTGCTACCATCCATTCCCGAAAGCAGAAAAGACAGGAAGAGGATGAAGATGATGATGTGATAGTTGTTTCTCCTGTGTACCCCAGACATTCAACGTCGTCTGCGCGTGAATGGCGAACATGGAAGCTGAGTCGCTCAAGGATACGGTTTGAACGCCCTAAATTCATTGAGGAAGAGGAAGAATTGCTGAAATTTTTCGGATTGACCACCGTGCTTGGTGCACTTGATGAAGATAATTGCCTGGATATCTTGCATTTCTTCAAGGAGAAAGAAAAGGAAAAGTTAGCGAGAGGAAGGTGAAGCTCGTGAGAATGCCAAAGATTTGTCCTCTCACTGGAACCGGAACCACACTCATCCTCACATTGACATGCTCTCGGGAAGTGATGAGGACATTGATCCGATTCTTTGCCGCAATGAAGAAATTGGACATGCGGCAAAGAAGCCATGCTATAATCCAAATTGATGCATGAGCGGTGAGGAAGGACTGGAGAGTCTTCTAAATCTCACTGGAGATTGATCCGTTGGGAGTGGTACAGCAGATTGCCACGATTATTCTTGCAACCACTTCTCAGTTCACTCGGATGAGCGGATCTAAGGGACTTGGCGATGACACACGGGAACTTGGGCACCCAAGAGTTGAGCCAACCCCTGTTGAAGGTGTCTTACCACCCCGCTCCCGGCTGAACACTCAATGGAAACAGCCGAGTCCGGGAGCGGCGAATGACCCCACCATCGATCCCACTCGGTGGTGCGCCCACCGAGGGGGAAACTCACTCCATTGCGGCTAGGTCAAAGGATGTTGCGATGACTCCACAATGAATGAAGGAGGCGAAGTGGAGAAAGAAAAAGAAAAAGAACAACGAAAGTTGTCACCGTGAAGCTCGGACAATTGAGTCTCTCACCTGAAGTGCCAACACTTTGCGGTGAGGACATCGCGATGCGGTCGAGGCACTGAGGATGGAAATGCCCCGAGTTAACATTGCAGGCACCGAAAGTGCAATCCAAGGGGTTGAGACTCCTTCGGATGCCAATGTCCAAGACCCTAAGACACTGTGGTGTCTGTCGAAGGGAATGTAGAAGGCCTTTCTCTGATTGAGTCTAAAAAAAGGTATTGAAGGGCCGAGGAGGTTGAGACTTCCCCGGGGTGCAGAGAAAGAAACAGAACATCCTCCCTGTTCACATTGAAGAATCCGAGAAGGAGATTAGTGCACTTCATGTTTCCCATGACAACCCGATATATCATTTCTAGGATCTCGAAGATGAAGCTAAGTCCACCCCTATTGCACATAACAAGGACCCACCAGGATGTTCTTGTTTGACGTCGTCGATCGGTTCAAAGTCGCTTTCGTCAAACATTCAACTTTGATGATGAACCAAGCCCCGGTTCTATCATCATCCGATGACGCCTGTTTAATACGTTAGAGGACGATCTACTCAAATGGAAGAACCTACTTAGACCGAAGAAGCTGTTAAGACAATCAAGCGCCCAGTTGCCACAACTTCAATCGCGAGGCTACCGTAGCCGCAGAGACCACCTCGTGCATAAAATCTTAAGTGCGAGACGATGCATATGAAAAATTATTTCCTTTTTCTCGCGAGCTTCCGTGCTCGAAGAAGAGATCGCAAAAGAACAAAAGCTCTACACCGTCCAAGAAGACCCCATAATTCCTCTTGATTCAATTGTGCGGTGATTTCAACCGATCAGAGTGGCGGCGGTGACTCAAGTCGGGCGGTGAGATCGTGAAATCTTCAAGAAAATCAGTGAAGAGATTGAGAAGATTGAACGGCAACAAGCCTCTCTCGACATGCACCGGACAACGAGAGATGCCACTCTCACACGGACTTGAGAGGAGTGGTGGTCGGGATAAGGGAATGGTCTCAACAGCAGAGTGCCATGCATCTCGCGCAAGTCCGCTACTTCAAAACACTATACAACAAAATGTTGATCTCGGAGTGCCGACAATCTTGACATGAAGCGATGATGTAGACCTATATGGATAGATTGCATGCCTCCCATACAACTGAGATGGAGTTGCTGCGTGAATTTCATCGAAAGGAACTTCTGCGCATTGAGGAGAATATGAATGCCAAATTCAACCTTCTTATGGCTGAAATGAAACTGGTGGCAGCCGAGTCCAAAGCCACCCTCTCGGAATTTCGAAACGACATACTCATAATGGACTCAAGCGAGACCATTGCTATCGGTACCGGACTACATGCTTGCTTTAGGGATGTTTCAAGGGTTCCGCTCTCCTTTGATGATGCCAAAAAGGGGAAGAGGAATACCAAAAGATGTTGAAGGAGACGGTTGTCGAGAACGAAAAGGAGACAAGCTGTTGTAGAGAAGAAGCAGACAATTGTTGAAAAGAGGAAGGAAGAGGGAAAAGTCATTTGAGGGGAAAGGTCAAAAGATGTGACCTTAATGCTTGTTGAAACCCCTCGGCAAGGTCATGTCACATCATCGATAATCGGCAAACTTCATGTGACTGCAATCGCTCCATCACTCGATGTGCCTATGTCTCATAAGAAAAAGATTGTAGAAACAGAGATGGAAGAAGAGTTCGACAAGAGAACAGATGCCCGTGTTGAAGAAATGTTGAAACAATTCGGAGGCATTCCGCGGAGTAAAGATATAGATGCCATTCCGGATGACGGACAAGAGCCAAGATCTCATTGAAGAATTCAAAACACTCGAGTTCGAAGGATATTTCAAAAACATGTCCATAGCCCAAGCACAGGACTTGTCTTTGGGAAAGGATCAAGTTGTGCGAAAAGCGAGATAAGCGTGATCTACTAGATCACTCACCGGTAAGAAGAAGACTCCTAGTACAATATACGCCCGGAAAGAAGGAAGAAGTGGTGGAGGTGGAGGTTTTAAACCTAGACCTCTACCCAAAAATATTGAATATGTAGATCCAGGCAAGAAAGAAAGGATCTACTGGTGGATATGATGCTATAGCCAATCGGAAGTGGAGAGGTAAAATGTTGAGAATCTCAAAAGAATCGAAGAAGAAAATAAGAGACAAACTTCGGTTGTGGCAAGAAAGACAGGAAAGAAAAAGAAAAGATGAAGATGCGAAGAGAGCTTACGAAAAGAAGAAAGGTGAAGATGAAAAGAAAAAGAAAGAGAGAGCGAAGAAGACAGAAGAAGAAAGAAGAAGGGCGAAGGGCGATGATGAAGTGTTCTTGCTAACCCCTTCATGTATTTTACTTTTATAAATACATATGTATGTAAGTCTTCCGTACATTTAATGAAAAAATTATAATTTGCTTAGATATAAGTATGCTCACGATTGCTCGATACACATTGTAAACAAATTGTAAAGAACAAGAATGTTATGTTCAATAAAACGATCTATTCAACACATACATTCTTTGTTCCCGCATTGTCTGTATGTATCTGTCTTTGCTTACATTTTACTTAAACTTGTTAAGTTTTGGCATCATCAAAAAGGGGAAATTGTTGGGAAATTTATTATTTAGATTTTGATGAATGCCATGTAAAACTTAGACTAGAAAGTTGGCACCCCATTTTTCTTGTAATTCTTATTGTAATAGATAGAATTTGAATAAGGTGAGTCAAGTCGGTATGCCTGAAAAACAAGAAGTCAATCGAAAAGAAGATTCACTCGATGAACAAGCGAGTATGGCCAAGAAAGAAGACCAAGGACTCGATCAAGGAGTATATCGGTTGTGAGAGGCATGAGAAGAGTCGATTAAGTCAACCCAAAAGCCAAGTCAAGTTGAAGTGATGATGAGTCTTTCAATCATTGGAGCGGACTCAAGTTACCTAGGAAAAGATAAATGCAAAGAGAGTTAATCAAAAGAATCGATTGCACAAAAGTCAAGAACATTACTTAAATAAGTAATACTTCCATGCTGCCATGTCTTAAAGTGCTCGATCCCGAGGCGTGCAAAAGGAATAAACCAATGGGAAGCATCGCACCTCGTGTCGAACGTGAAAAGTTGGACATTCATTTAATACGAGAAAAGGTCTACATCTCAAGATTGAAGACCAAGAAAAGACAAGCCAACGAACACAAGTGACTTTTGAAAATCAGTCTATCACTTCAATGCGCAGATTTTTGAAAAGTTCACTATAAAAAGTCTGAGGAATCACTTTGAGAAAAGGTTACGAACCACGAATAAACAAGCATTATTCATACTCAACTAACCTGAAAAATATTCTCAAGTTATTCAAGCAAAATCCTCAAGCATAAATCTCGAAGAAAATCGATCCAACACTAAGCTTTGAAGGAAAGACAACTTCAAACCTTGAAGAGGAAACTTTTGAAGAATCAAAAGGGGTCTACTTTCCAAGGAGGATTGTAGGAAGGTTCAAGGTCGAACCAATCTCAAGTTATTGGAGGGCTTCGTGATCAAATCCAAGAAGATTGAGAAAGTAAGCTGAAGTAGCAAGGCAACCACCCCAATGAAGAAGGCTGAGTCGGACGAGAAGCTTGATTGTGTGATCAAGGCATCTCGGCATCGAGTCCCAAAGGAGCAAGTCACCGTGTGACCAAGTCTTCAGATACGGACTGATAACCACTTTGTAAATTGATCATTACTTAGTGGATTCCTCCATGAGTTGGAGAAGAGAGGAGTAGAAGAATTACCCCATCTTCGAACCTCTGTAAAAATTATTTTGTCATTTAAGTGGCTAACTCTGTGATTAACTAACTTAGTTTTCCATCAAGGACTTAGATGTGGAATTAACTCTGTATTATTTTAAAAGGACTAAAATCGAAAAGTTGGTAAGGTTTATTCAACCCCTCCTTGTAAACCTTACTCACACCCCCTTGGGACCTACGAGGAGGATATCCATACGATTTTCTTCGTCAAGGCCTTGAGCATTGCAACACCCGAGAAATCGTAGCAATTCTTCTTCTTCTTCTATGAACTCGGGGTGAGCGAATCGCACCGCTTGAGTGATCCGACTTCCATGCTCGCCCACTCTCTCGATCATCTTTGGATGTTAGGGTAGGCTCGGAGAGTACATGATTACATCGTCATCATCATCTTCATCTTCTCCTCCAATTTTTTGGAATTGGAGGCAAGAGACCTTGCTCTTCCTCGGGAAGCGCTGACATCGAGATGTTGGCGGGAGACAACTTTTTCAACAACGAGTTTGATTGTCTCACCGCTTCATCCTCCTCGATTGTCTCTCTAGCACATCCGGTCTTCAACGTCTCTGGCTCACGATCTTCTTCAAAGAGACTTTGCGGATTCATCCATTACTTCATGAGATCGCTCTTCCCGAATATCAACTGATCTCAACTTCATTTTTTTGGGTAGAAGATTCAATTTTCTTCTTCTCAAGTTCGATCGCTTTGAAACGATATTTTCTTCCTTATAGGAACTTACGTTCAACATCGTTTGGTTCTTCAATATTAAAAGCTTTTGTGTTTTTCTTAGAGGCGGTGCCTTTTTCGTCTTAGTAGTCCTCTTATTTCTTACGACTCGAGAAGGAGAGAGGATTCCTTCTCGATCTCTAACTGCGAGGGGGAGTCTCGGCTGCTCGGGTAGGTGACTCATTGGCGGGGGCGGTGTGCTATCTTTTTCTTAGGCCCAGGGGCATCTTTCTTCTTCGGGGAGGGTAGCGATTGTGTCTTGAAGTCGGTGATTCCCCCTCACTGCATATCGGCTTTCTTCGCGTGAGCTCAAGGCAATCGGAATGGTTTGCCCGAACATCTTCTTATTCACGTGAAAGGGCTTGCCATGGCGAAGAAACAATACCTTTTACTTCCAACAAATGGCCAAGCACAAGGCCATATCCTAGAAGAATCTAAAAGACCCATCTTCCTTTCGACATCGGCCTCGTATATTTCCTTCATGCCTTTGAAGGCAACGAGAAGTGCTCAACAAGGTCTTTTGCACTAATTTTTATGTCCTTGATGTGACGAGAAGACTTGATTTCTTCGTCCCGCACCTGCGTTGACATAGAATATAGCTACCTCCTCAAGGTAGGTATGAGAATAGTCCATAGTTAGAAAAGCTTTGAGATCGAGACTTTCCAACATCTCCGCTATTTTTAGAACCATGGTCTCATCATTCCATCGAAATCCATTTGAAGAACCGGAGTGGATTTGCTTTGAGAGCTTCACATAATCAAACTTTTGAGCCATTTTCAGAGAGTTTCACCGAACGAAAAGCTAGAAACTTGCTTGAGAGAACTTAGGGTTTCGAGAGAAAAACTTTGCTATGCTTGAAGATGAACAGATTCGCGTAAGGTGAGAGAAATGCAAAATTCCATACATAATTCCGTATATAAGGGACGTGAAAGGACACATTTCGGATTTTTAAATTTTTGATCAAAATTCCATACATAATTCCTCGCATTTAATGAAGCAAGATTTATATCCAATCACATGGCTTACTATGCAGCTTTTATCAGAATCAGTAATTATTATCTTGACATCATCCTTAAAAACATTCCCGCCCATATAAAACATTGCGTTTTGTCACTTAGCTCATAAATGATTCAGCTTATATCCAAAGTGACTTAACTCTACTTCTCTCTTCACATGATGTAACTCAAATTGTCAAACTTGATCTGGTGACTTCCCGATAAGTCTGTTTCACTTGGGAAGTGTGAAACCCGCTCTGCTCTTATTTTCTCATCTTCTTTCTCTCTTGATTGAGTCTTCGAGTTCCAACTCGCTCAATCAACCATAACTCATTCTTGAGCTCTTCAAATCCCGATTCACATAGAGGCTTTGTGAATATATCGCCAATCGCTTATCGGTTGAGATGTATTCCAAGGTGATGTCTTTCTTTTCAACATGATCTCTTATGAAGTGATATCGACATCAATGTGCTTTGTTCTTGAATGCAACATAGGATTTTGAGTGATTGCAATAGCACTAGTCCGAGTAAGCCAAGCATTTGACATGTACCAAGTACTCTTCTTGTCAACTCTACATCCAAAGATAGTCGAGTCCGAGTAACCAATTAGCTTGAATCCACCTTCCTTTGGATACCATAAGCCAACTTCCTAGCATCCCTTCAAATACCTTAGGATTCTCTTAGATGCGATCATGTGGATCTCCTTTGGTGCAGATTGAAATCTTGCACATACACCTACCGCAAAGATGATGTCCGCCCGCTTGCACATTAGATAGAGCAATGATCCAACGAGTGTCGTATATCCGGTTTGATCTCGCAACTTTGCCATATGCATCCATGTCCATCTTGATCGATTTGTTCATTGGAATTTTTCTACGAAGATTTCTCTTCCATACCAAATTTCTTCATCAAATCTCCGGTATATTTTGTTTGACTTATGAAGGTTCCATCCTTCAATTGCTTGACTTGAAGTCCTAGGAATAAAGTCGCTCTCCCATCATGCCCATCTCAAATTTGCCTTGCATGAGGTTTGAGAACTTGTCACACGATTCTTTGTTTGTGGATCCAAAGATGATGTCATCCACATATATTTGAACAAGCAAGATACTCTCTCCATCTTGAATTCTAAAGAGTGTTCTATCAACTTTGCCTTTGGTGAATCCATTGTCGATTTAGAAATTGAGACAATGTATCATACCATGCTCTTGGTGCTTCTTTCAATCCATATAATGCTTTCTTGAGCTTACATAATTTATCTCCAATAGTTTTTACGCTTAAAACCTGGAGGTTGTTCCACATAGACTTCTTCCTCTAACAATCCATTCGAAATGCACTCTTCACATTCATTTGATACACAAAGAAGTTTTTGTGTGCAGATAAGCAAGAAACATCCTTATTGCTTCCAATCTTGCAACAGAGCCAATGTTTCATCAAAATCTATACCCTATTCTTGGCAATAACCTTTGGCTACCAATCTTGCTTTGTTTCTTACAACGCATCATCCATCGTAAGTCCAAGTGGCTACGATAATCTAGAGGATGGGTGAATAGATTATGCCCATTTTCTCAAATATGCCCTCTTTTTCGGATAAAATAAGCCAAGACAAGAATGAAAGTGCGGGAAGTAAACAACACACGCCGATTTATAGAGGTTCAACCCACCTAGGGCCTAATCCTCTACCACCCTTGTATCTCCTGGGATGGATTTCAAAAGAAAAAGATATTATTAATTAACACAATTAATACAACATCACCTTACAAAACCTCTTTGGAGATTACCACAATCTCCTTGAAGATTACCACAATCTTCAATGGCACCTTGTGAATATTACCACAATCCTCAACCTTGAAGAACACCAAATTCTTCAACACCTCAAAGAGCACCAAACTCTTCAATAAGAATATTACCACAATCTTCTTGCACCTAACACCTAGATCACCCAAGTGTGTTCTTACCACAAACACTCACAAATATATCTTGTGTTGAATGATGAACCCAAAATTCAAGATTACAACTCGATAATGAATAATACAATTTTGAGTGCAAGTGTAATCAAGAAATAAAGCCTAGACATCTAGATGTGAAAGTGTAAGACCTTAGGCTATTACAACAAGAATATTGAAATTGAAGAACAAAAGTGTTTGCTTGAATGTATCTTGTTGTGTTGTATTGTTCTCTCTTGTTGTGTTGATTCAATTCTTCATCTATTTATAGAGGATGTATTGAACTTGATAGACTCCTCCTATGAGATTGAAATCTATAAAAATTGCAAGACAAATGAAGAATATAGGCATGTTAGAGATCAACACCATAAATTGAGGAAAAGTTGTCTTTGCACAACGGTTAGAATTTCTTTGTCAAAAGGATAGAGAGATCGGTCGCGCATAGATACATAAATGAATTTGAAATAGAAAAAATACACATAGGGACCGGTCCGGGGGTTGGACTAGTCGACCTAGGGTCCGACCGGTCTCCCCATGGGACCGGTCCCCTTAGAGGTTTTTAAGAAGACAACATCTTCGTTCTTTGATTTCTTCTTTTCAGTAAATTTGGATGATGTATTGTGCGACCGGTCGACCTCTAGGAAAAATTCAAACGTCTCGTTTGTTTTGGAAATCAATTTTCGGACACGGAGTTGCCCTATAGGACAACCGGTTGAACACGAGACATGAGTGTTGTCCAATTTTTATCGAAAATAAACTTCAAGAAATACTCAGAAAAATTAGTAAAAATATTTTAAATCATTTAGGAGTATTTCGACAACATTTAAAAACATTGTTTTGCTGTAGAAAAACATTAACACAAAATTATCAAAAGTGTTGTCCAATTTTGGTCGAAAATAAACTTTAAGAAATACTCCGAAAAATTAGTAAAAACTTTTTAAATCATTTAGGAGTATTTGGACAACATTTAAAAACATTGTTTTGGTGTAAAAACAAAATCATCAAAATCATGATAAAAACGTTTATCTAACAAACTTCCCATTTTTGATGATTAAAGGTCGATTTTGAAAACAAAACAATTTTATTGGTTAAAAATAAACCATCCATTAAGAGCGACAACATTCCACGATAATAATCACAAGGATGGGAGTAGAGATATTCAAAAACATTTTACAAAAGCTCCCCTATCAACATGCACAACAAGAGTAGTATACAAGTATCAACCAAAAGCTAAAAGCTCGGCTTTTACATATTGAGCTTAAGTATCAAGAGCTTATAAGCTCCCCGTCAAAAACATCATTAGACATGTAAATAAGTATATAATACAACAAATGGACTAAGTATGATCCAAAACTTTTGGCTTTTAATAGCCACAGCTTATAGCTTCTTTCGCGAGCTTATTTTAGCTTTTTTGAGCTAATGAGCTTATTTCCTGTTTCTCCCTCTTTGGAATCATCAAAAAGAATGTTAGCACGATAAAAACATCATTTATCCATATCAAAGTGCGCAATTTAACCGATTTATTGAGCTATTGATCATTAAGCTTAAAATTCCAAAAGCTAAGGGAAGAGTTGATCATATGACTTGTAAAAGCTCGTAAAAGCTCATTTGATTTTGCAAAACATGATCTCTACAAATATATAAGACATCCTTGAACGAGAATCATGTAGGTGATGAATTTTTCTTTGAAGCATTTTATCGAACACTTGGCGGGCGTCAAATAATAAGGAAGATGTATATAGCCCTTGTAAAAATAACCAAAAGCCAAATCTTTCATCACTGAATGCCATTATACAATTATCATCCAACAACAATCATCATGCCCAACAAAATTATATAAAAATTCCAACAAAATATTAAAGATGAAACACATTCTCAAGGGTTCAACCCAATTGAGATAAAGAAGAAGAATTCTTACCAAGTAATCGGAGATGTCGGGTATCATGGATGATATACCAATAGTATAAAAACAAAAATATATAATTTACAAGAAAACAATCATTTTGAGTGAATTGTGTGTGAAATTCGCAAAGGGGTTCGTGTTTGAAGAAGAAGAGCACAAATATGCTAAGTATTGGACAGAACGAATTTTAACTCTAAAATTGCCAGGGTGACCGGTCCAAGGGGGGTCGACCGGTCCAGGTGTAGGTCGACTGTCCCCCTCCCCAAACTGGTCCCTGGAGCTCTTTTTGTGGTTCTCGTCCGAATTTTGATCCAAAAATTCAATTTTTCACCCTTAAGTTTTAAAGCCGAACGAAATGCACACATAGACCTCATTTAATATATATTATGTCTAATCAAGCTCAAAATGAGGTAAAAGACTCGGCGGTTAATAATTAAAAACAAATGTCCATGAGTTATCCTTAAGACGGAATTAAACACATCTCAATTTTTCGTTTAAAAAATGCAATCCCTTATAAAAAGATATCGAATCTCAATGTTTAGTTCGAATACGAATAACCGTATTTAGAGAAATAATATATACCGGACTTGTTATCCCGAAAAATAAGAACATTTTAAAACTTTGGATAAAAAAGCCATAAGAAGAAGTGCTTTTCAAATATTTGAAAATTTCTTTAACGGCACCTTAATGAGATTCGTTGGGATTGTTTTGAAGTCGAAACAAATAGACATAAGGCATAAAAATATCGAGTCTATGGGAATAATGAAAGTAGATAAACATACCTCGAATTTGTTTGTCAATTAATATGCCTTTAGCATCTTTATCTAACTTGATGTTGGTTGTCATAGGAGTAGTGATGGTCATTCCTTCTTCAATCCCGAACTTATTCAAACGTTCTTTTGTATACTTTAATTGTGATATGTAAGTACCTTCTTGGCCTTGCTTAATTTGAAGTCCAAGGTAGAAGTTGAGCTCCCCATCATGCTCATCTCAAATTCACCTTCTTCTTGACAATAATATTGCGCTACTAACCTTGCCTTGCTTGAACATATATTACCTTGGTCATCAAGCTTGTTCGAAATACCAAAAACATTCTGCAAAATCTTAACAAGATATCTTGCACAAGAGCATAGTAATATCAAAAATATAGACACTATGACAAGTAACACATACTATGCCTTAAAAAAATCATCAACTTTAATGAAACATGTAAGTTGAAATATGCTTATAGGAAGCTATATAAAGTCTCTTTTGAAATTTGAAAATCCTAGAGCATATAGTTGAGACCTCATTTAAGAAGTATTTTGAAGAAGAGCTTTGACAAAGCAACCAAGAATAAAGACATGAATATCCGCAATAAAATGCATAATTTAAGAGGAGGATAAAAATCAAATATTTTATCAAACAACATATAATCCTTTACAAGTCTCGGATAAAAAGAGCTTTATCGAATAGTGCCTTTCAAAAATCAAAAATCTTCTTAATGGCACTTGTATGAGATACTTTGAAATATCTTGAAAAGCAAGCACATAGGCATATGGCAAAAATATATTGAGTCTATGAGATGAATAACAATGGTGAGCGTACCTTGATAGTTTATGTCACTCTTGACATATTATAACGTAGATGGTCATTTATGAAGGTATATATCCTACACAATTCTTAAAAATTCTTGCACAAAACATAATGGTAAAAGTGTAGGCTAAAGCAATAAGAGATGTCACAAATATATTATGCTATAAAAATCATAAGAGATGATAAAACACACAAGTCATTGTAAATACACAAGCATCATACAAGGTCTCCTTTTCAAAAGATTTAAAAACAATATATTAAAGACCTTATTTAAAAAATATTTTGAAAAATCATTTTGGCAATTAAAACAAAAAAAATACAAGCATACATTATAATAAACATTATGCATATTTAAATAAGGAGATACGATTTACCAATTTTGCCATTTCCACGGGTTATGTTTTTTTCATGTGTTGGTAGTATCTTCCTCTTAGGAAATCATCTTGTTGATGATGTGTTCTCCATTTTTGTCAATTCCAAGGATTGTGTCCTTCCCATTGTTGATCATGTCTTTCTCTTGGAAACTCATTTTGTTGAAGATGACTCATTTTTGTTACTTTCCCATTGTTGATACTATTTCCTCTTGGAAATTCATTGTGGTGATGTCTTCTCCTTTGATCAAATGGTATGGGCATTTGATGTCTTCTTGACGATATGACCTTTCTTCGATTATTATTCCACCGAGTACCTAATATGACATTGTCTTGTGGTACCCTCAAGTGTTTGGTCCATTGGTATTAGCTTTGAGACTTTTAGGTCTCCAAAAATGATTAGAGCTATTTCTAGCCCGACAAGAATTAGCCATGTGACCCTTTTACCACAATAGAAATAAGTAATAAATTTAGGAGCATATTGACCAACATGCTTAAAGACTAGATTCTTTTTCATATGATTAACGACATTAGGCTTATGATCAAGTCCTAGTTTCAAATTATCACAACTATGAACATCAACAATTTTGGTCATTTTATCGGTACTCAAGTTGAATTTTAATAAATCCTTTTTCATGCAATTAATATCCTCAACAAGAGTACTATTTTCCTTTTCAAGGTTTCTAACCTTATCAAGTGTGGTAGTGTGAGCACATGAAAGTGATTCATAGGAAGTAAATAAGCTATTCTTATCATTTTTTAAAACATTGAATTCTTTTTTCAAATTTTTATATTTAACAAGCAAGCTTTGGAATTCATTTTGAAGTTCATCGAAATCATTTTGCAAATCATCATAATCATCATGCATTTCATTACTAAAAGAAATAGAAGAGTTTGAGCGTACCTCATTGTCTTCGTCGATGCCCATTAAACACCGCCGCTTCTTCATTATCGGAAGTTGTAAGAAGCTCATCTCATGTTGTTGGATTTGATGTTGTATTCATTTGAGAGGTAGATGCTTTTGAGTTGCTCCTTTCATTTGCATATACTTCATAGATAGCTTCTAATTGTTCCCATGCTTCATGTGCCGATCGTATTCCTCGAATATGACCGTATTCCGAAAATATAAGTGAACAATGATAAATATTTAGAGCTTTACTATTTAAGGAGATAATTTCCTTTTTCTCATCATTGAGCTCCTTGAGGACATTGGAGGTGAGTGGTCCGTCTTTCATCGGGATGGATTCTCCATTTATGACCGCGTTCCAAATATCAAACCCGCAACTTTGTAAATGGCATTCCATTCTTTCTTTCCAAAATGCATAATTTTTGGAATCGAATAGTGGTGGCTTGTTGGTGGAGGTGCCGATGGGGTAGACTTCATTCGTAGCCATTGATCGTTCCTCTTTACTCGCGATGTGGAACAAAGCTTGCCAAAGAGTTTAGCTTTGATACCACTTATAAGTCCAAGTGGCTACGATAATCTAGAGGGTTGAATAGATTATGCCCATTTTCTCAAATGTGCCCTCTTTTTTACGATAAAATAAGCCAAGACAAGAATGGGAGTGCGGGAAGTAAACAACACACATCGATTTATAAAGGTTCAACCCACCTAGGGCCTAATCCTCTACCACCCTAGTATCTCCTGGGATGGATTTCAAAAAAGAAAAAGATTTTATTAATTACCACTATTAATACAACGTCACCTTACAACACCTCTTTGGAGATTACCACAATCTCCTTGAAGATTACCACAATCTTCAACGGCACCTTGTGAAGATTACCACAATCTTCAACCTTGAAGAACATCAAATTCTTCAACACCTCGTAGAGAGTACCAAACTCTTCAATAAGAGTATTACCACAATCTTCTTGCACCTAACACCTAGATCACCCAAGTGTGTTCTTACCACAAGAACACTCACAAAGATATCTTGTGTTGAATGATGAACCCAAAAATTCAAGATTACAACTCGATAATGAATAATACAATTTTGAGTGCAAGTGTAATCAAGAAAAAAGCCTAGACCTCAAGATGTGAAAGTGTAAGACCTTAGGCTATTACAACAAGAATATTGAAATTGAAGAACAAAAGTGTTTGATTGAATGTATCTTGTTGTGTTGTATTGTTCTCTCTTGTTTTGTTGATTCAATTCTTCATTTATTTATAGAGGATGTCTTGAACTTGATAGGCTCATCCTAGGAGATTGAAATATGTAAAAATTGCAAGACAAATGAAGAATATAGTTGTTAGAGATCAACACCATAAATTTAGGAAAATTTATCTCGCTACACAATGGTTAGAATTTCTTTGTCAAAAGGATAGGGTGACCGATTGCGCACGGATACGAGAAATGAATTTGAAATAGCAAAAATACACATAGGACCGGTCCGGGAGGTTGGACCAAATGTCGGCCTAGGGTCCGACCGGTCTACCCCCATAGGGATCGGTCCCCTAGAGGTTTTTAAGAAGAACAACTTCTCTGTTCTTTGATTTCTTCTTTTAGGTACCGGATGATGTATTGTGCGGTCACGACCTCTAGGAAAAATTCAAACGTCTCGTTTCTATTTTGGATATAAACTTTCGAGACACGAGGTTGCCCTATAGACGGCTTCTGAACACGAGACATGAGTGTTGTCCAATTTTTATCGAAAATAAACTTCAAGAAATACACCGAAAAATTAGTAAAAACATTTTAAATCATTTAGAAGTATTTGGAAAACATTTAAAAATATTGTTTTTGTTGTAGAAACACATTAACACAAAATCACTAAAAGTGTTGTCCAATTTTTGTCGAAAATAAACTTTAAAATAATACTCCAAAAAATTAGTAAAAACATTTTAAATCATTTAGGAGTATTTGGACAACATTTAAAAATTTTGTTTTGGTGTAAAAACAAATCATCAAAATCAAGATAAAAACATTTATCTAACACATTCTTCATTCATCTTGTTCTTGAAAACCCATTTTGTGCCAATTACATTTTGATGGGTTGGCCTCCGCACCAATTCCCATACTTTGTTTCTTTCAAACCGTTCACTCTTCTTGCATGGCTTGAATCCAATGTGTGTCGCCAATGCTTGAGACATCTTTAGGCTCTATTTGAGAAATAAAACAAGTGAACATTGCTTCATGTTGTGCTCTGGATCCGGTTCTTATGCCATCTCTAACATCTCTAATAACTAACTCGGTGGATGGTCTCTATCTTACATTAGGTCGGAGTAATTCGATGGATTCACCGTCTCATGCTAAGTTGTCTTGAGCGACTCTTTCATCTTCATTCACCGAGACTTTCCGATTGTCTTTGAGATTCACTATCTCATCTTCATCCGGGTTGCTTGCTCTTACTTCACTTCAACATAAGGACTCTTCTCAGTATAGTTGGCTTATTTAGCTTGTCGCCTAACTCTTCAATGTCTTCTCCATTTACATTAGGTTCATCAAAAACCACATGGATAGACTCTTCGTGATCATAGTCCTCTTATTCAAAGACTCTATAGGCATTGCTCTCACCGAGTATCCCAAAAAGATACCTTCATCACTTTAGCATCAAAAGCCTTCAAATTATCTTTGCCATTGTTATGGATGAAACATTTACATCCAAATATCCTGAAATATCCAACACTTGGCTTTCTCCCCGTCAAAATCTCATAGGGAGTCTTGCCGCTTGCCTATTGATCATGCATCTATTTTGAGTATATCATGATGTGTTAACGGCTTGCCCAAAATCTCTTAGGCAATCCAATTTAACTAACATGGTCCTTGCAGCTTCCTTGGGAGTTCTTTCCTTCTTTCAAATACTCCACTCTCTGTGAGTTCTTGCACCGATAACTCATGAGCAATTCCATTTTCAACACAATCTTGAGTTATTATCCCGTTGACAAACTCGGTTCCTCTGTCGACCTTATCTTTATAATGGTTTGGCTCTTTTCATTTTGAACTTTTTTCATCACCGAGATAACTTCTGCAAAGTTTCCTTCTTTTTGCACATGAAGATTGTCCATGTATATCTTGAATAGTCATCTACCACCACCAAGGTGTATTTATTTCCACTTATGTCTTTGGTGGTTCAACCGGGCCAAAATAAAACCCATATGCAATGATGTAATATCCTTGTTGAAGAAGGACTTGGCTTATCCATGAATGAAGATTTTATTTGCTTTCCCATCCGGCATGCATCACATATACTTTCTTTCTTGTACACTAGGTCCGATAATCCTTCTACAGGATGACTCCTTGCAAGCTTGTTGATTGTCTTGAAATTCGGATGACTTCGAAACAACTTGTGCCACAACCAACTTGATTCGGTTGTGCTCTTTGCTAGCGACAAGTGCTTGGTGTAGCAGAGACCAATCTACCACATACATATTCTTCTGCCTTGATCCTTGCAAAGACTATTTCATTTGATTGAAGATCTTTGATCCGCACACTCCCATATCAATCCAACATTGTAGCCTTTATCACAGTTGGTTGATGCTTAACAAGTTGAAGTTGAGGCCTTCAACATAAGCAACATCTGTGATTTCCAATCCATTCTTCTTGATAGATCACGTGCCTTTGATTTCCCCTGGAGCTTCATTTTCTCCAAATATGACTTTTGCACCTCTAATCTCCTTAAATCTTGTGAGTTTTTCTTGTTTCGTCATATGTCCGGGAATGTGGACCTATCCATGTACCAGTTCCTTGGCACTTTCGATTGTTCCTTGAAACCGCAATCAAGGAAATCGGTTTTAGGTACCCATACTTGCCAGGTCCCGAGGGGTTAGTGCTATAAGATGATCCAACCAACCTATAGCCAAAGGACTTGACTCTAATAGGTTTCCATCTATCAATGCCATAATCATGGTGCACATTTGCAAATTGCTTGGGGTTTTAGGTTCATACAAAATTGTCTCTTTTGTCCGTATGTCCGTGTGTGTGTTTTTGCAATTGCTTTCTTGGGATAGTTGTGAAAATTCTGAGTGTAGTGCTTAGGTACATATGTGTGTTGATAGTAACTCTTTTTGCCTTTGGAATTACCTTTGTTGAGTTTTAGGTATTTGCCATCTAGGCTTGTATTCCATAGTTCTTTGTCGATGATTCACATTATTTCAATCAAAGATAGTTTGGATAGTTTCTACCATTCCCGTCATGTGTGTTTTTCTAATGAAACTTGGGGTTTTTGGTAGCTCGATTGCTTTTCACATAATGTTTTCTGTTTGGAGTTTGCTTTGAGGAACTCGGCTGGATTTCTTCCCAGCTGTCCTCTCAAAGATACTCAACTCGGTTGTTTTCCTTTTCCTTTGCATCCAATGCTAGTTTGTTTGTGATTGTGCTTGGGAGTGAATGTGGGTGTTGTAAGTCCAAGCGGCTACGATAATCTAAGGGTGGTGAATAGATTATCTCCATCTTTTGATTTTGCCCTCTTTTTTGAATCAATTACGCCAAGACAATAATAAAGGTGCGGAATGGAACCAACACGCGTCGATTTATAGAAGTTCAACCCACCTAGGGCCTAATCATCTACCACCTCGGTATCTCCTGGGATGGATTTCAAAAAGAAAAAGATTTTATTAATGTCCAAAATTAATACAACACCTTACAACATCACCTTGAAGAGCACCACACTCTTCTACAACACCACCTTTGAGATTACCACAATCTCTCTTGAAGATTACCACAATCTCCAACGGCACCTTGTGAAGATTACCACAATCTTCAACCTTGAAGAACACCAAATTCTTCAATACCTCAAGAGCACCACACTCTTGAAACACCTATCACCTAGATCACTCAGTGTATTCTTTCCACAAGAATACTCACAAGGATGTCTTGTGTTGAATGATGACAAAATCAAGATTACAACTCAATAATGAATATTACAATTTGAGTGCAAGTGTAATCAAGAAATAAAGCCTAGACCTCAAGATGTGAAAGTGAAATACTTAGGCTATAAATACAACAAGAGTGTTGAATATGAGAAGGCTTGGAAATTTGCAGATTTCTTGTTGTTTTATTGCTTGTGTTGTTCTCTCATGTGTCTTCAATTCATCCTCTATTTATAGGAGAGTCTTCACCAACATAGGCTCCCAACATAGGCTCCTTCTTCTTCACTTTTGTCTACAAAAAGAGGATCACAAGATGTAGAAATATTGTACAAAAATGGAAAAGCAAATCTTGCTGTCAAGGAGTTCAACGGTACAAATTTTGTCAAAAGATTACACAACAGTAGCGACCATCAGTATTAAGATTTCGAACGTTTGAATGAAAATAGTGCGATCCAGGTAGGGGCTGAGGGGTGCGACCGGTCCGCCCTAGGCGACCGGTCGCCCTCACCCTTGACCGGTCACCCTCCCCTTTTTTCACGCAATTGGTTTTTGTTTCATTTTGTGCGTTCTTCGGTGTCGTTCGACCTTTTGTTCGACCGGTCGACCTCCAAATTGAAATGTTGTCCGATTTTTTATCAAAAATAAACTTCAAGAAATATTCCAAAAAATAAGTAAAAATATTTTAAATCACTTGGGAGTATTTGGACGAAATTTATAAACATAGTAAACGCATTTAAACAAAACCATCAAAAGTGTTGTCCATTTTTATCGAATAATAAACTCTAAGAAATACTCCATGAAATTAGTAAAAACATTTCAAATCTTTTAGAGTATTTGGACAACATTATTTTGGTGTAAAAAACAATTAACACAAAATCATCAAAAGTGTTGTCCAATTTTATCGAGTAATAAACTCTAAGAAATACTCCAAAAATTAGTAAAAGCATTTTAAATCATTTAGGAGTATTTGGACAACATTTATAAACATTGTTTTTGGTATAAAAACTCATTTAAACATAATCATCAAAATCTTGATAAAAACATTTATCTAACAAACTCCCCCTTTTTGATGATTACAAACCAAAACAATTTTAGGAAGTTGATTTTAAAACAAAACAAATTTTCCAAATCTAAAAACATCAATCTATTATAAGCAAGATTCATCATAAGTACAAACACACAAGGATAGGAGCAAAGATTTTTCAAAATCATTTTTGCACAAGCTCCCCTATCAATATACATATCAAGAACAAGTACAAAAGCAACTAACTAAAACTAAAAGCTTAGCTTACAACTTAAGCTTGAATTATCATGAGCTTATAAGCTCCCACTGTCACAAAACATCATTAGTCAAGCATAAAAGTCCATAATACATCACATGGACTAAGTATTGTTCACACTTTTGGCTTTTAAGAGCCCTAGCTTATAGCTTTTCTTACGAGCTTATTTTCGCTTCTTTAAGCATATGAGCGTTTTTCTGTTTCTCCCTTTGGAATCATAAAAAATAATGTTAGCACGATAAAAACATCATACAATTATATCAAAGTGTGCAATTTAATCGATTTATCGAGCGTTTTGAAAAAAAGAAGCTTAAATACCAAATAAAAGGAAAATTGATCATTTGACTTGCAAAAGCTCATTTGATTGATAAAACATGATTTCTATAAACTTAGAAGACTTTTCAAATCGAGAGAATCATGTAGGTGATGAATTTTTCATTGAAACGTTTTGTCGAACACTTGGGAACGTTAAATAAAACAAGAGAAATATAAAGCCTTTGTGATTCGTTTAAGCCAAAAATTCATCACCAATTGCAATACAACAATATTCATTCGTCATCAATCATCATATACAACATACTAATACAAGAATTTCATCAAAATAGCAAGATATAAGCACATTCTCAAGGGTTCAACCCAATTGAGATTAAAAAGAGAAATTCTTACCATTTAATCGGTAAAGATGAGCAATGATGATGATAATCGAGCCTCATGAGGTCCAAAATATAACATGTATGCAATAAAATAAATTTGAAGTGAAATTTGTGTGCAAAGTGCGAAGGGGACGAAAAATGAACCCAAACGACCAAAATGGCAAATGCCGAGAATATAAACATTTTTAACCAAATTTTTACTATGGTCTCGGTTGGGGGCATGGGCGACCGTCGACTTCATGGGCGACCGGCCGACCTTGCCCCAATGCACTGCTTTTTCATTCTCGTTTTCCAAAATCCGAGGTTTGAACCAAAAATCCGATTTTTCGCCTAAGTTTTAAAAACGTGCAAAATGCAATCATTCAATATACATTATGTCAAAGTCAAGCTCGAAATGAGGTAAAATACTCGGATTAACAAATATCCGCGAGTTATCTTTGAGACGGAATTAAACACATCTCAAGCTTTCGTTTTAGAAACGCAATCCTTAGAAAAATATATCAATCTCAATATGTTTAGTTTGAATATGACGAACCATATTTTGAGAAATTGTAATCACCGGACTTGTTATCCCGAAAAGTAATAACGCTTTTAAAACTTTGAATGAACAAGTCATAAGAAGAAATGCCTTACAAATATTTGAAAATTTCTTTTAACGGCAAGTTTAAAGAGATTCGTTGGGATTGTTTTAAGTCGAGCATATAGACATAAGCTATATAGAATATCTAGTCTAAGGAGTAATAAACGAATGAACATACCTCGAATTCGTTTGTCAATGCCTACTTCAACCTTTTGTCAATTTTTCGCATTTCTAGCCATATAGGTTGAAATAGTTCTTTCTTCTTCAATGTCTCACTTCTTCTTTTCGAGTGTGGAATATAATCACCTTCGCATTCCAATGATCAAATTTGAGCTTCCTCATCATGATCATCTTAGGTTCACCTTGCATTGACTTGGAAAAATATCTTGCACAAATATTCATTAGTAGCACCAAAAATATAATCAACATAAATTTGCACAAGTAAACAACCTTGCCCCTTTTTTTTTTAAAAAAAAACAAGAAGTGTAGTATCAACTTTACCTTTTGTAAAATTATTTTGCAAAAATAGCTAAAATCTATCAAACCATATACGGGGTACTTGTATCAACCGTACAAGGCCTTTTATAAAAATCATTTGGCCTAGAATTTTAAACTCCGATAGACTTCTATTTGAAGAAAACCATTTAGAAAATTGGATTTAACATCCATTTGTAAAGCTTGAAATTTTCTCAAAACAAGAATGGACAAGTAAAGTGCAAATAACTTCTAAATGTGCTATGAGTGCAAATATTACATCAAAATCATTACCTTCTTCTTGACAATATCATTGAGCTACTAACCTTGTCTTGTTCATCAAACTTGTTGCGAAATATCACAAATTTCTCGCAAAATCTTAACAAGATATTTTGCACACGAGCATAGTAATATCGAATAATAGATACACTATCTTAAGCACCACATACTATGCATCATCAAGAGTCTAATAAATCATTCAAGTTCAAATAAGCTTAAGAAAGCTACATAAGGTCTCTTTTGAAATTTGACAATAAGAGAGCACATAGTTGAGACCTCATTTACAAGAATCATATGAACAAGAGGTTAGACATAAGTATCCAAGAATAATGGCATTTATAAGTGCAATAAAATGCATAACTTAGTAGATCAATTGTTTTATCAAAACAAAATATAATCCTTTACAAATCTTGGATAAAACAAGCTATATTAAATAATGCCTTCTCGAAAATCAAAAACATCCTCTTAATAGCACTTGTATAAAATAAGCACATAGCATATGGCACAACATGTATCGAGTCTATGCGATGAATAACAATAATGAGCGTACCTCGATAGTTCATGTTTCTCTTGATATATATTATGAGTAGATAACCATATGTAAATCCTACACAATTCTTCAACCACATTTTGCACAAACACAATAATACATGTGTAGGCTAAGCAATAAGAGATATCTTAAGCATGCTTGTGCTATATAACTACATATGAGATATTAAACCACATAAGTCTAATTAAATGCACAAGAGTTTTAGAAACATCATGCAAGGTCTTCTTTTCAAAAATATTTTGAAACTCACAAATATATTGAAGACCTAAATTTTAAAAATATGAAAACTCATATTGCAATAAAGACACAAATAAAAACATGCAAAGAAGATAAAATGCATATTTAAATAGGGAGATACGGTTTACCAATTTCGCCATTTCCATGGGTTGTGCCGCTCCCATTGTTGATGGTATCTTCCTTTTGAAAATCTTATTGTTGATGATGATTTCTCCAATCGCTCCATTTCCAAGCATTGTGGCTTTCCCATTTTGAAAGTGTCTTTCTCTTGGACATTTATTTTGATGTTGTCTTCTCCTTTGATCAAATGAAATGGTCATTTGATGTCTTCTTGGCGGTATGTATTTTCCTCGATTATTATTCCTTCGGTACCTAATATGACATTATTTTGTGGTACCCTCAAGTGTTTGGGTCCTTTGGAATTAGCTTTGAGACTTTTAGGTCTCCAATAATAATTAGAGCTATTTCTAGCCCGACAAGTATTAACCGTGTGACCCGTTTTACCACAATAAAAACACGTAGTAATTTTGGGAGCATAATGACCAACATGCATAGGGACTTGATTTGTTTTCACATAATTAACAACACTAGCTTATGATCAAGTCCTTGTTTCAATTTATCGCAACTATGAACATCAATAATATCGGTCATTTTATCGGTACTCAAGTTGATTTTGATAAATTATTTTTCATGCAATTAATATCCTCAACAAGAGTACTATTTTCTTTTTCAAGGTTTCTAACCATGTCAAGTGTGGTGGTGTGATCACATGAAAGTGATTCATAAGAGGAAAATAAATTATCCTTATCAATTTTCAAAATATTGAATTCATTTTTCAAATTTTTGTATTTAACAAGTAAGCTTTGGAATTCATTTTGAAGTTCATGAAAATCATTTTTGCAAATCACTATAATCATTTTGTAATTCATTATCATAAGAAGTGGAGGGTTTTGAACTTACCTCGCTTTTTCTTCTTCAAGCCCAAAAGACATCGCTCGTTTTCATCGACGTCGGAAGTTGTAGGAAGCTCATCCCATGTTGGGTTTGTATCCATTTGAGAAGTAAATGCTTTTGAGTGGCTCCTTTCATTTGCATATACTTCTTCTAATTTTCTCCATACTTTATGTGCCGATTTAATTCCTACAATATGATTATATTCCAAAATGGTAAGTGAACAATAAATAACATTAAGAGCTTTACCATTTAAAGATACAATTTTCTTCTCTTCATCATTAAGCTCTTTGAGGCCTTTGTGTGGTATGTCCATCATTGGAATGGATTCTTCATTTACGACCGTGTTCCAAATATCAAACCCGCAACCTTGTAGATAGCATTCCATTATTTCTTTCCAAAATGTAAAATTTTTGGAATTGAATAGTGGTGGCTTGGTGGTGGCGCCCAGAAGTAAAGGTAGACTTCGTTCTTGCCGATGATCGTTCCACTTTACTCGCGATGTGGAACGAGCTTGCCAATGAGTTTGGCTCGATACCACTTGTAAGTCCAAGGCTACGATAATCTAGAGGGGGTGAATAGATTATCTCCATCTTTTCGATCTCGCCCTCTTTTTGAATCAATTACGCCAAGACAATAATAAAGGTGCGGAATGTAAACAACACGCCGATTTATAGAGGTTCAACCACCTTAGGGCCTAATCCTCTACTACCTCAAGTATCTCCTGGGATGGATTTCAAAAAGAAAAAGATTTTATTAATTTCCAAAATTAATACATCACCTTACAACATCACCTTGAAGAGCACCACACTCTTCTACAACACCACCTTTGAGATTACCACAATCTCTCTTGAAGATTACCACAATCTCCAACGGCACCTTGTGAAGATTACCACAATCTTCAACATTGAAGAACACCAAATTCTTCAATACCTCAAGAGCACCACACTCTTGGAACACCTATCACCTAGATCACCCAAGTATTCTTTCCACAAGAATACTCACAAGGATGTCTTGTATTGAATGATGACAAAAATCAAGATTACAACTCAATAATGAATATTACAATTTGAGTGCAAGTGTAATCAAGAAATAAAGCCTAGACCTCAAGATGTGAAAGTGAAATACTTAGGCTATAAATATAGTATTTGGACAACATTTATAAACATAGTAAACTCATTTAAACAAAACCATCAAAAGTGTTGTCCATTTTTATCGAATAATAAACTCTAAGAAATACT
Organism: Rehmannia glutinosa; assembly: GCA_016081115.2. NCBI lineage: Eukaryota > Viridiplantae > Streptophyta > Magnoliopsida > Lamiales > Orobanchaceae > Rehmannia > Rehmannia glutinosa. The sequence continues at coordinate 214,958 of JABTTQ020001973.1, read as the reverse complement.
CCATGAAATTAGTAAAAACATTTCAAATCTTTTAGGAGTATTTGGACAACATTGTTTTGGTGTAAAAAAAACAATTAACACAAAATCATCAAAAGTGTTGTCCAATTTTATCGAGTAATAAACTCTAAGAAATACTCCAAAAATTAGTAAAAGCATTTTAAATCATTTAGGAGTATTTGGACAACATTTATAAACATTGTTTTGGTATGAAAACCCATTTAAACATAATCATCAAAATCTTGATAAAAACATTTATCTAACAGTCACATTTGGTGTTTTGGATTTTTGAGATGCTTTATTGCTGAAGATCCTTTTCCCAAAATCACTCTTGAGTTTGATCGACGCGCACAAAGGAGTTAAACCCTATGCATGTCTTATCTCCACATTCTTTTTGGCTCATGATAAGATCATCCAATGATTTGGATGCCTTTGTAAATGAGGCAATCACATATTTGAGATCTTTTTCCCTCTTCTATAGCAACTAACTCTTGCTATGATCTTGGCATTCTCGGCCCATTCGGCTTAGTGTTCTCATCACTATGTGACTCGTACTACTCTTTTTAGTTTGTGAGTTTTGCTTTTAAGCTAGCTGTTTTCCTCATTTAGAATTGTGTGTGAAGATTTTATATGTTCAAAATCTTTCATCATTTTGCCTAATGAATCATAAAGATCGGTGGGTGATGAAGTGTGTGTATCACACCACTATCACTTGAATCGAATAAGATGAGTTAGAGTGTACCTCATCTTCTTGATCCGGTTGATCTTGTTCTTTAGCCACAAGGCGATCATCATAGCCTCTTCCTCGAAATCACTTGAGTAGTCACCTTCACTAGTCTCCTCGAATCACCGCTTCTTTAGACTTGGGTCATTTTTCAAGTGCCTCTCGGCTCCAACATGGCTTTCTTTCTTTTTTCTCGACTTCTTTCTCTCAAGACTTTTCTTTCTTCTTCATTTCTATATTTGTTGAGTGGTGGATAGAACAATCAACTGCAAAATGTCTTTGGTTGTCCGCAGCCTCAACACAGTTCTCGGCTCTTTGACCAAACTCTTTCTACATTTCTTGGATTGTCGGCTCTCTAATATTCAACCCTTTGATGCTTTCACTCTCTTGGGTGGCCTATCTTCCTTGACTTGGAGAGCCGAATGTCTCTTTGGAGGCTTCACCTTTGTTTCTTTTATAGTTCTTATTGAAGAACTTGTTGAATCTTTTAACCATTAAGGCTTCCTTAAGTTCAACTTTCTTTCCATCATTGGCCATCGATTAATCTTTGTCTCCTTTGCTCTTTTCTTCACGGCTCAAACTCATAGGCTTTGAGGTCCGAGAATAACTCGTGTTAGATGTTCTTAAGATGTCCATTGAGTGTCTCAGGGCCATAGTCTTCATTTCCCATTCACTGGGAGGCTCCCCAAGATCTTCACACACATTTCTTTTTGTGTATATTCTTTCCCAAGAGCCGGAAGCCCATTTGTGATTTCAATGAATACTGGCATCCAACATCCATGGTTTCACCGCAAGCATTTTGAAATTTTCAAATTTTTGAACGAAATGAGACAATTTATTTTCTTTAATTTGTTCCGATCCTTCACAAATTAAAGTAAATTTATTCCCGTTTCTTTTGCGATTTTCAAGATTTGACTTTATTGAACATTGCTTTGTCCAATGTCTTGTAGTATGTCCTTAGCCACATTGTCCAAGTTGTATCTCCTCATGTCCTCATTAGTCCACTCATCCTTGATTTTTCAACCATGGTGGTCTTTCTTCAACAAAGTAGCTTTTCTCCTTCAAACAGCGCATTTTTCTTATTACTGATCGTGTTCACTTCGTCATGTAAAGCGAGATAGATGAGCCTCGCATACGAATTTTCCAATCATCAAATTCTTCAATAGTGAACATGGGAATGCGTGTCGATTTGCTTCCATCGTAATAACTTTGCTTAAAATGAAAGATTTTGAAAATGCAAGTGTTTAAAAACGTTTTGAAAAGATAGAGATCTAGTTCAAGAACTGGTCTGGCTCAATGAACCAACCGCTCCGATACCACTTGTAGTCCCAAGGGGTGTGAGTAAGGTTTAAAACGGGGGTTGAATAAACCTTACCAAATTTTCGTTTTTAGTCCTTTTAAATTACAACGAGTTGACTCAAAACAATGTGTCCTTGAGGGACACCTAAGTTGGTTATTCGATTAAGTTAGCCACTCAATGTACTCGATAAGAGTTGATAGAATAACTCGGTTGTTTAACCTAAACTTAACTTGGTTTGGTTTGGTTTTATCACGGAAGACTTAACACCTTGACAAGATTTAAGTTTGTTTTAACACATGATTTTTTAGCACTTGGTTATTAATCGGTTGATAGCAAATATGATTCTAATAGCGATATGATGTAAATATGCAAGAAAGTAAATGTCTAAAAGTAAATGACACAAATATTTTTATAGAGGTTCGAAGATGGGATAATTCTTCTAATCACCTCTTCTCCAACTCCGGAGAATCCACTGAGTAATGCATCGCTTTACAAAGTGGTCAATCTGGAGACAGGCGTTGATCACACAAACGGGCTTCTCTTGCGACTCAACTTCTTCACAGGCGATGCCTTGCTACTTGACTCACTTCTCAAGTTCTTGGATTTGATCATGTAGCCCTCCAATAATCTTGATATTGGTTCGACGCTCAACCTTTCTACGATTCTCCTTGAAAGTAGACCACTTTTGATTCTTCAAAAGTTTCTCTTGAACATATTTGAAATTGTCTTTCCTTCACACTTGTGTTGGATCGATTTCCTTGAGTTTCAGTGCTTGAGGATTTGCTTGAATGTACTTAATATTATTTCAGGTTAATTGCTTGAATATTGCTTGCACATCGTGGTTCAAGTAACATCTTCTCGAAATTTCTTCAGCCTTTTATCGTGAACTTTTGAAATTTTGCCCGTTGAAGATAGGTTAATTTCAAAAGTCACTTGTGTTCGTTAGCTTGTCTTGTCACGATCCTTGATGTTGATATTTTCTCGTATTAAATGTCTTGCAGCATTGCAGATTTTTCTGACACACGATGCAGTGCTTCCCATTGGTTTATTCTTTTTGCACAAATCTGGGATTAACACTTTACACCTGACAGCTTTGACATTCTTGACTTTTAATCAACGGATCTAAGTCAGTTGTCTTGACTAGACTGCCTTCTTTACCCCAGGTGACTTGAGTCAGCTTCCAGTCATTGGATGACTCAACTGTCACTTCAACTTTGAGACTTGGCTTCTTGAGATAACTTGACTGACACTTCTTACAGTTGTTCCTCAGCTGACACTTTTTCAGTCGAGTCCTTGACTTCCTTCTTGGTCATACTCACCGATACACAAGAGTCTTCAATCCAGTCCGCAGTTGACTTCTTGTATTCCTTGGCATAGCTGACTTGACTCAGCTTTTCCAGCCCTATCTATTACAATACAAATTACAAGGAAAATGGGGTGTCAACTTCCTAGTTTAAGTTTTACATGGTATCATCAAAATCTACTTAATAAATTTCCTAACAAAACCTAAGTCAAAAATCACATAAGTCGACTTTCCGCATTGCACGACCGACGGCGATGCGCGACAAGACGACCAGCTGTGCGCGTCGAAGAAAGCTCTCTTCTTGAATTGACGCATGGGCCGTGCATCCAGGCACGACCAGCATGTGCGTCCCTGCGAAGGTTGAATCTTGCTACCCTACACACGCACGGTCGTATGCCTATGAGCACAGCTGCCCCGTGGCCTTATTTTCGCCCGGAATGTCTGATCTCTTCTCAGTTTAACTCGACTTCACGTATTCGCTCATTCTGTGGTCTTTACCGTAATGATCCGATTTTCCACCAAGTGGTATAAAAATACCGTTAAATTTCTACAAAAAGAGCAAAGCGTAATATCTTTTCCACTTTATAAGAACATGGCCCATTTACTAAGTTAATGCATGCATATGAACTTATTTTATCACAATTATGCCCAAATTACATGCAAAACTCACCTAATCGAGATATCTAGAAGTATAAGAGAATAAAGTAATATTAATTAAATATACGAGGATCGTAAAACTAAATAGTTAAAAATATACTTTGTGATAAATTGATGCTCAATGAGAATACGAGATGATAAAATGAGATTTCCCATTCATTTTTATATTCTTTTTTCCTCAATATTAGTAAGATGAGCCACTTCGCTCTTCATTTTTAGAGGTCGAAATGATCAAGAAATTATTTGATGCAGTCCATTAGACCACTAATCACTGGCGATCGTCCAGTCAATATTTTGTATGTATTTAATCACTATTTGGCCCGACACGGCCGATTTTTTTTTGATTTGGCCCGCAGCTGGAATGGACCCGTTTGATAGCTCTAATATTAGTACGTAATTATATATCAGCGAGGTCTCTTGTGAGGCCGTGATACTTTTAGTTTAACAAGTGAAGTGCATTTACACAAAATATCACTTTTTACACTAAAAATATCACTTGTTACATTATTTAAGACACCCCTAATTTCTGATGTTCATAAGTATATAAAAACTACGTGCAACAAGGTATGCAGGCCAACTTTGCAAATAGCTATATAATTTACCTTCATTCAGACATCAACATTTTAGACCCCAATATTAAATTAAATCAACACAAAAAAGACAAAAAGTTGAGGCCAAATTTACATTCAATTACGACCAAACCGCGTTTCATCAATCCATGTTAACAGTTGTACAGTTCAAGACAAAATATCTTCATTGATTATTACAACAAAATTTCCTGCAATATTTTGTAAGAACCTTCCTTCACACACACACACACGGTGCGTTTTCTTGTTTATTTTTATATACACACATACATACACCATTTTCCCCAAGTCCTAATAGCTCCCTTTCTCTGTGAGACACAAACACACACACAACACTCACAATGGAGGTGTCCATGCAAATTAATCACAATTTACCAAAAAGGGTTCCTCTTTTCCATGCAAGCAGCCATAGATATAATAATTATAAGCCCATGATGATCTCGTGTCAAATATTAGCCATGCAAAGTGAAAAAAGATCCAATTTTTATCAAATCCTTTCTCTCAATTCTCAAAATGTAGGGTTTGATGAGATAAAAAAGCTTACAAAACTATGGCTCTTCAATTCCACCCTGATGTATGCACTAATAATAGTACACCTCTAACAAAAGGAGGAATCTACGCAGCGATTTATCGAGCTGAGAAAGCGTCTAAACTTCCCGGACCCAAATTCGCGAAGAATTTACGACTGTGAGTTGGGTTTGACGACCCGTTTGGGTCCGTTTTGCGGAGAAGAGGAGAGAGAATGGTTTCTCTAGAGAGGTGTGGGAGGGCAGCTCCATGGGTTGAGAAAAAGGTCTGGTGAAAGAATGAAGAAAAGGGGATTTGAGTATTAATATTCATGTCATATTATTGGGAGTTTAATTACAAATAAATGTGTAGTGATTATGAAATTCAATTTTAATTTATTCATTTTATGAGTTGTAACATCGGAATGTAATATGGATTGTCTATTTTGAATTTATGTTATTGTATTTCAAGGTTACGTACCCATTAAGCATGTGTTATTCATAACTAAACGTACTCTATTTTTAAAAGTATTTTATACATGACTTGATATATGTTTGAAATAAAAGATTTGAGTTAATTTAATGAAATGAAATATCCATATATATTAATTTTAGCTTTCATTAATTAAATATATATTGTAATGATACCTTATTTGTTGCTTGAACTTGCGTTCATTAATTATTTACTATGTGATTTGTGAAGTTAAAAGGAAAAAGGGTGTAATTTGTTGGCACGTAGTAGATTTACAAGGAAGAAGAATGTTTTTCATATTATTCAAGCTAAAACTTTACGGATTATACTGGTGGCAATTCTAGTCGTGTTCGGGTTCACGGGTCATGTTGAGACACAATAATAACACAAATTTAGTCAACTCAAATACGGCTAGTTTAATTATTAGAATCAGATGGGTCAGCTTCAAACACGACTTGTTTAATACGATGTATGGGTAATCAAGCACGACCTGTTTAATACGGTATGGGTAATCAGAGGCACGACCCCAGAAATAACATGTATATTTTTAACCTTGAATAAACTATCTATTTATTACAATAAAATGGGGATTTTGGGTTAATTATATATACAATATTAAAAACATTACGAATTACAATCAAAATATGCAAATTATAATTTGGCTTGATATAAGGATTATTAGATTAGGCCTCCAATCGACATGGACAAACTCTTAGAAGTTGCACTCATACGGTATGTTAATATTTAAATAAAAAACGCATTAATGTTCAAGAAAACACTAACTTATTATACAAATATCAATGAAAAAGACAATTAATTAACTCACCAAATAACAAAGTAGAAATGATTAGAATTTTCTTCTTCAAACAAGTTAAGGTTTAGTGGGTCATTTTAATTGGCAGAAATTGACCCATCTATTATTCCGGGTTAATTTGGTCTAACATGATGCGTGACCCAAATAATGAAAGGATTGACCTGGCCCGACTTTATTGTATTAGGTTAATTAAGTATTTTAAGTAATAAATGTGTCGAGATTATCGCCCACTAGGATTATATAGTTGTTGTACCCACATCCAGAAGCGTGGAAAGTGTTTGGAATTTTATTTTGATAAAATGGGTGTTGACCCGTTTGACCAAATAATTAAGTGGTTTCCATTAGTGAAAATGGAACTAAATTATTTGTAAAAATTCTACTAAGAGAGTAGATGAGAATAACATTTGATATTTCTCAAAACAATTTTAAATTGAATGAGAAATTAATTAAGAAGTTAGCCGTATCTGATAAAAATGGTATGGAAAATGGGAAATGTGGGGAAGGAGAAATATTCCATCACATAGGAAAATGAGGCAAAATTTTGCTCATTTGATATATCTGATTGGACTTATGGGTTTTGAATACTTTGAGGCTGCCGGGTTTTAAAGGGGTGAGATCTGTGTGCTTGTGGGTTTGGTTCAAAGCACACGCGCGCGCGCACCCACGATGCGACTTGGTTTGGCCTGGTAAGTCCGGGTCGGGTCGAGGTTGCGGGCCTGGGCACGGAATGCGGGCTTCAAGGCCGCTTATTCTTTTGGACCAAAAACCTTTAAGATAAATAATTAATTAATTTTAATTAATTAATTAATGAATTCAACTAAAGTGTTCGCATCCGCTGCGGCCCTTGGCGTCGCGTCGGCGTCAAAAGGCGAACTGCGTTAGCGTCGAGCATGGGCGGATGCGGCCACGTCGCGTCAGTCGAAACTTTGTCGGCTTTTTGCATTCGAACGCGAAGCGCCGCGCCGTGCCAACGCGCTGGTCGTCGCGTCGTCTGAAAGTGAACAAGCGTCTGTTCGGTGTAAACATGTCTTTTTCGAGCCAAAAGAAATGATTTTCATCACGGGTATTGTAAGTCAAGTAGGTACGATAATCTAGAGGGGGGTGAATGGATTATTCCACTCAAGCAAAGATGAAATGCTAAGTCGCGGAAAGTAAATATCACACGTCAATTTATAGTAGTTCAACCCACCTGGGCCTAATCTACTACCACCCCAAGATATCCTGGGATGGATTTCAAAGAGAAAAAGATTTTATTAATTTACCAAAAATTAATACAACACCTTGAGGATTACCACAATCCTCTTACACCACCGAGGATTCCCACAATCCTCTTACAACACCTTTGAAGATTACCACAACCTTCAAACACCTATCACCTGGATCACCCAAGTGTATTCTTACCACAAGAATACTCACAAGGATGTCTTGTGTTGAATGATGACCAAAATCAAGATTATAACTCAATAATGATTGATACAATATGAGTACAAGTGTAATCAAGAATTGAAAGCCTAGACCTCAAATGTGTACAAGTGAAAGTGCTAAGGCTAATACAACAAGATATATGAAAGTGTTTGCTTGATTGCTCTTTGCTTGTGTAGAGTGTTGTATCTTGTTGCTTGAATGAAGCCTATTTTATAGGAGAGGACTTGGCTTTCATTTTCCAGACATTGGCCTCCTTGGGGAGTGATTTGTTGCAAAATAAATCATTTAAAATGATCAATATAGTCATTAGAAATCAACCCCACAAAATAGGGAAAAGTTGTCCGAAAACGCAACGGATAGTTTTCTGCGATAAACATGGGGTTCGACCGTCACGCAGAGATAAGATTGAAATTGAATTCTGTGGAATTTTTACACAGGGGATCGGTCGGAGGGGTGCACTGCCGCCTTAGTCAGACCGGTTGGACTTGAAGAATTTACGAAACAGAGAAGTCAAACAAGAGGGTTGCTCCTGTGCATCGGTCGCCCCAGGGTTGACCGAGTCGCCCTCACCGGCCGCCCACCTCGGTCGACCGGTCCTCCTCTCTTTTTTTTTCTTACGTCCCATTTTCTGCTTTCAAAACTCAACTCGTGCGGGTTGCCCTATAGGGCGACCTATTAAGTCTGAAACAAATGTGTTGTCCAATTTTTTATCGAAAATAAACTTCAAAAATACTCAAAAAATAGTAAAAACATTTTAAGACGGTCGGAAGTATTTAGACAACATTTAGGGACATTGTTTTGGTTTAAAACTCATTTGAACAAACTCGAACAAAATCATCAAAATCATGATAAAACATTTATCTAACAAATTCCCCCTTTTTGATGATTACAAACCAAAACATTTACTCGAGGACGATTTTGAAAAAAATAAATTTTCCGGTTTTACAAGTAAACAATCCGTTAAAGACATTCCATACAAAGCTCCCCTATCTATGAGCATATCAACAAAAGATTAATATAAGTTAGAAGCACAAGCTTATATAAGATGCATATAGATATCATGAGCTAAGAAGCTCCCCCTGTCACAATACATATAGTCTTTTGCAATTGAGTCCATAATACAAGCCATGGACTAGGTATTCTTGGCTTAATGAAGCCATAGCTTATAGCTTTTATTGCGAGCTTTTATTAACTTCTTTTGGCTAACGAGCCAATTTCCTGTTTCTCCCCCTTTGGAATCATCAAAAAGAATGTTAGGATGATAAAAACATCATACAAATATATCAAAGTGCGCCAAAGGGACGATTTACAACCGTTGAGCAATTTAAAAAAATCCAAGGAAAATGGGAGAAATGTATCATGAAGAGTTCATACGCTCGTTTTATTTGCCAAAACATGATCTCAATAAATATTGGAGACTTTTGGAAGCAAGAGAATCATGTAGAAGTTGAAATTTTCATTGCGACATTTCATCGAACACTTAGTGGGCGTGAAAATTAAAAGAAGTTGTATATAACCCTTGTAAAAGATTCAAGCCAAAAATTTTCAACACCAATTCAAGTCAAACATCATATATTACAACATAACAACCAAGCTCATCATGATCATACGACAATTACATCAAAAAATTTACAAGGAAGCAAAAAACTCAAGGGTTCAACCCAAATGAGTAGAGGAAGTAGAATTCTTACCATTTGATCGGTAAAGATGAACGATGATGATGGTAAATGAGCTATGTAATGTCCAGGTTGTGAATGGAATGCATGGAAATCAATTTTGAATGAAATATGTGTGAATTTGGCAAAGGGGACGAAAAATGGCCAAAATATGTTAAAATGGCGAATCTCAAGACGGAACCATTTTAATCTAAAAATATGCTTAGGGCGACGGCCGAGGTTGTCGACGTTGAGGGAAGACCGCTTGCCCTCAACCCGTTTAGCCCACTGTCTTGACATTTTTTGAGGAAATCCGAATTTTCAACCAAAAACCGATTTTTCGCCCCTAACTTTTAAAAACATGCAAAATGCAAACGTAAGCCTCATTCAATATGCATTATGCCTAACCGAGCTCGTATGGAAGCAAAAGTCTCTAAGATAGCGGTTTTGTAAAAATGTCCGCTAATTGATCTTGAGATGGTACAAACGATATCTCAATTTTTCATTTTGAAACACAATCCCTTAGAAAATGATGTCGAATCTCAATATGTTTAGTACGGTTATGATGAACCGGGTTTTGAGCAATATTTATAGCGGATATATTATCACAAAAGATAGGTACGTTTTCAAAGAGCATTTGTAATCCGCTAAGGTTTGTTTCATCCAAAGAAGTTGAGTACAACAAAATGCGGCGGAAATATATTCGCTTTGGCCGTTGAAAGAGAAACACGCTTTTGCTTCTTTGAAAACCAAGAAACTAGGCAATCGCCTAAAATTGACATGATCCGAAGTACTTTTCCGATCATCAATATTTCCCGCATAATCCGAATCACTATAACCTTTAAGAGAAAATTTTTCATTCTTTGGATAAAATAAACCATATTGAATAGTGCCTTTCAAATATCGAAAAATCCTTTTAACTAAGACTCATATGAGATTCTTTGGGATTGCTTTGAAAACGAGCGCATAGGCATACGGCATGAAGAATGTCCTGTCTACTAGCGGTTAAATAAAGTAAACTACCAATCATACCGATACTGGATTCATCCACGGACTTGCCTTTTTTCATCTTTGTCAATTTTGACATTTGTTGCCATAGGAGTAAACGATTATTCCTTCTTCAATGCCGAACTTTTTCAAAAGTTCTTTTGTATACTTTGATTGAGAAATGTAAATACCTTCCCGACATTGCTTAATTTGGAGTCCAAGAAAAAGTTGAGCTCCCCCCATGATGCTCATTTCAAATTCTCCTTGCATCAACTTAGAGAATTTCTTGCACAAAGAATCATTAGTAGCACCAAAGATAATATCATCAACATAAATTTGCACAAGTAAGCAATCTTGCCCTTTTTCAAAAACAAAGAGAGTTGTATCAACTTTACCTCTTATAAAGCCATTTTGCAAAAGAAAAGAGCTAAGTCTATCGTACCATGCACGGGTGCTTGTTTTAAACCATACAAAGCCTTTTAAGTTTATAAACATCATTAGGCCTAGAAAATTTCTCAAATCCCGGAGGTTGTTTTACATAGACTTCTTCTTGAATTATACCATTTAAGAAAGCGGATTTAACATCCATTTGGTAAAGTTTGAAATTTTTAAAACAAGAATAGGCAAGTAAAATACGAATAGCTTCTAAACGTGCTACGGGTGCAAAAGTTTCATCATAGTCAATACCTTCTTCTTGACAATACCCTTGAGCTACTAACCTTGCCTTATTTCGAACAATGTTGCCTTGATCATCAAGTTTGTTCCGAATACCCATTTTGTACCAATAATAGTTTGAGATGGAGGACGAGGTACTAATTCCCATACATCATTTCTTTCAAATTGATTTAACTCCTCTTGCATCTCTAAGAACCAATCCTCATCCTCAATGGCCTCCTTAGCATTTTTAGGCTCTTTTTTGAGAAATAAGAGCTTTCTCGGCAAATTTTCTCCGGTCATCACTTTGTCAAAGGGGATCACCAATAATAAGATTTTTGGGTGATCTCCTTAAATTTCAATGCAACGGGAAGATCCGAGATATCACCTCTATCTTCTTGAGGACCGCTTTGAAGTGGACGGTTTATCATTTGATGTAGACGGTTGATCATCAACTTGAACAATTTGTTCAAAAATATCCTCTTCATCACTTTCATCATTAGGTATTCTTTCAACACCCAAGCTTCATTAAATTTGACATGGATGGATTCTTCAACAACTCCACTAGTCTTATTGTAAACCCGATATGCTTTGCTTTTTGTTGAATATCCCATAAATATCCCTTCATCGGCCTTAGATCAAGTTTGTCCAATTGATCCTTGGTATTCAAGATAAAGCATTTACAACCAAATATCTTGAAAGAACTAATATTTGGAGTTCTACCTTTCCATAGCTCATATGGAGTTTTATTCATTTTAGACGAATATAAACTCGATTAATGACATAGCAAGCGGTATTTACGCCGCCCAAAAATATTTTGAAGTGAAAATTCATTGAGCATGGACCGACTCATCTCTTGTAGTGTCCGATTTTTCCTTTCTACTACTCCGTTTTGTTGAGGTGTCCTTGAGCCGAGAAATTATGAGCATATCCTTTGGTTTCACAAAAGACTCTAAATTCACCATCAAATTCTCCACCTCGATCGCTCAATAGACTTAATAGTGTCTTCCTTTTCATTTTCAATGAGTCTACACAACTTAACAAACTCATTAACGGCATCGCTTTTATTGGTAAGAAAAAGAGCCCAAGTATATCTAGAAAAATCATCGACGATAACTAAAAGTGTAATGTTTTCCACTTAGACTAGTCGACCAATATCCCCATACAAATCAAGGTGAAGCATTTGTAGGGGTTTTGGTTGTGGAAATTTCATTTTGGGCTTAAAACTACTTTTAACTAATTTGTTCTTTTGACAAGTGTCACATAAGCCAAGATTTTCAAAATTCAATTTGGGTAGTCCTTTCACATGTTGGTTTTTGTAAATATTTTTCAAATTCTTGTATCCAACATGTCCAAGTCGCCTATGCCATAAACTAGTTAAATCATTATTGGCGACTAAACAAGAAACATTTTGACTAACCAAATCACTTGTACAAATTTTGTAAAGATTGCCTTTTCTATTTGCTTCACAAATAATTTCACCATTTTTAAGTATAAGGCATTTTTCTTTATTAAAGGAAACATCATAATTTGAATCACAAAGTTGGCTAACACTTATCAAATTAAACTTAAGCCCTTCAACTAAAAGAACATTACTAAGAGAGAAAGAAGAGTTACCAATTTCTCCATTTCCAAGAATTTTTCCTTTGCCATTGCCGAATATGACCATACCCTCTTCTTGGAGCTTGATGTTGGTAAAAAGTTCTCTCCTCCCGATCATATGGCGTGAACATCCGCTGTCCACAAGCCATTTTGAATCTTCCATTGTTGTTATAGCCCCTATCACCTACAAAAGAATTTCTTTTAGGTACCCTATAATTTTGGGTCCATGGGGTTAGTCTTGACACCTTTGGTCTCCAAACATGTCTTGAGCTATTTCTCAATTTGCAATTATTAGCATAATGTCCAACTTTGCCACAATAAAAACAAGTAGGAGTATTATAATGATTAGCACGTACAAAAGTCGGACCTTGGTTATTTTTCTTAAAAACACTTTGAAATGGCTTATAACCAAGTCCCAATTGGAATGCTCACCTCTTTGTGCATCTAAAATTTTTGTGACTTTATCCGTGCTTATGTTGAAACGATGCACATCATTTTTCAAACATTCAATATCTTTTGTGAGCGATTCTTTTCGGTTTCAAGAGAGTGAACTCTAGTAAGAGTAAGAGCATGAGCTTTGTCTAGAGATTCATAAGAGGTAAATAATTTTTCTTTTGCAACCTTAAGCTCCTTATGCTCCTTTTTCAAATTTTTGTATTTAACAATTAAATTTTGAAACTCAATTTGCAATTCATCAAAATCACATTGCAAGTCATCAACTATGGAGGAAGTAGAAGAATTAGAGCGTCACCTCATTGTTTTCATTTTCTATGGCCATGAGACCGTGTTCGGTTTCTCCTTTCTCATCGGTTGTTTCGAGTAGTTCATCCCACGTTTTGACCTCCGCATTTAGAGTTCTTTCGTGAAAGGCTTCCTTTTCTTTTGCTCCTCTTCATCGAGCTTTGGGCAATCGGCAATGAAGTGCCCGGGTTTCCGCATTTAAAGCAAGCATTATGTCTTGGTTTTCTTGCTTTATTTTTATTCACAAATTTTGCAAATTTTTCGAACAAGTGCGCCGTCTCCTCATCATCATCATTATCATAGTATGCATTATTAGAAGAAGAAGCAAGACCTTTAGGAATAATTTGCATACCCGATTGATTTATGGATGGTTTGGAATTTTTCCTCTCCTTGAGATAGACTTCATAGATGAGGAGGTTTCCAATAAGCTCGTCAAACTTGAGTGTCTCAAGGTTTTGTGCCTCCGTGATGGCCGTTACCTTTTCGGACCACGAGCCGGGAAGAGCATTCAATACCTTAGTCACCTTGTCTTCTTCGGAGATGACTTTATCGAGGGCCACAAGAGGATTGACAATATTATCAAGCCTTTCCACCATCTTGGAGATGTTTTCACCATCATGCATGTTAAAGTTTTCAAAGTCTTTCACAAGCATGGTCTTTCTTGCTTGCTTGACCTTCTTAGTTCCTTCATAAATTGTCTCCAATTTTTCCCAAACCTCATGTGCCGACCTTATGCCTCTTATGCGATTATACTCGGTAGCCGTAAGAGAACAATGCAAAATATTTAAGGCCTTACCGTTTAGAGAGAAAGCCTTTTTGTCATTTTCGTCGAACTCCTTGAAAGGTTTAGGAGTCGAGGTGCCATCCTCTGATTTCTTGGTGGGTTGATCAACTCCTTCAATGACCACATTCCAAATGTCGAACCCGCACCATGACCACATTCCAAATGTCGAACCCGCACACTTGTAGAAAGCACTCCATACGGTCTTTCCAAAATGCGTAGTTGTTAGCGTCGAATAGTGGTGGCTTGTTGGTGGAGACGCCTGTGGTGAGATGAGCATCATGTGTAGCCATGGATCTTTCCTCTTTACTCGGAACGAGCTAGCTAAAGAGTTTGGCTCTGATACCACTTGTAAGTCCAAGTGGCTACGATAATCTAGAGGGGGTGAATAGATTATCCCGATTTTTCGCATTTTGCCCTCTTTTTCGTGAAACTCAAGCAAAGATGAAATGCTAAGTGCGGAAAGTAAATAGCACACGTCGATTTATAGTAGTTCAACCCACCTAGGGCCTAATCTACTACCACCCCAAGATATCCGGATGGATTTCAAAAAGAAAAAAGATTTTATTAATATACCAAAAATTAATACAACACCTTGAGGATTACCACAATCCTCTTACACCACCTTGAGGATTCCCACAATCCTCTTACAACACCTTTGAAGATTACCACAAACTTCAAACACCTATCACCTAGATCACCCAAGTGTATTCTTACCACAAGAATACTCACAAGGATGTCTTGTGTTGAATGATGACCAAAATCAAGATTACAACTCAATAATGATTGATACAATATGAGTATAAGTGTAATCAAGAATTGAAAGCCTAGACCTCAAATGTGTGCAAGTGAAAGTGCTAAGGCTAATACAACAAGATATATGAAAGTGTTTGCTTGATTACTCTTTGCTTGTGTAGAGTGTTGTATCCTCGTTGCTTGAATGAAGCCTCTATTTATAGGAGAGGACTTGGCTTTCATTTCCAGACATTGGCTCCACCCTTGGGGGAGTGATTTGCTGCAAAAGAAATCATTTAAAATGATCAAGATAGTCATTAGAAATCAATCCCACAAAATAGGGAAAAGTCATTCAAAACGCAACGATAGTTCTTCGATAAACATGGGGTTCGACCGGTCGCGCTGAGATAAGATTGAAATTGAATTCTGTAAATTCTTACACAGGGGGACCGGTCGGAAGGGGTGCGACCGGTCACCTTAGTTGTGACCGGTTGGGCTTGAAGAATTTACGAAACAGGAAGTCCGAACAAGAGGGCTGCAGTGTACTTTGGCTCCCTCACCGGCCGCCCACCTGGTCGACCGGTCGCTTCCTTTTTTTTTTCTTACGTCCCATTTTCTATTTCAAAACTCAACTCAGGTACGGGTTGCCCTATAGGGCGACCGGTCGAGCCTGAAACAAATGTGTTGTCCAATTTTTTATCGAAAATAAACTTCAAAAAATACTCCGAAAAATAGTAAAAACATTTTAAGACGGTCGGAAATATTTAGACAACATTTAGGACATTGTTTTGGTTTAAAAACTCATTTGAACAAACTCGAACAAAATCATCAAAATCATGATAAAAACATTTATCTAACAATAGCTACTAAATGTGCTATGAGTGCAAATGTTACATAAAAATCAATTACCTTCTTCTTGAAAATACCTTCGAGCTACTAACCTCGCCGTAGTTTGACCAATGTTGCAGCTTGGTCATCGAGTTTGTTCCGGAGTACCCTTTTTGTCTTCTTCATCACTATCATCATAGGGCATCCAATTGATCTAAGGTGTTCATAATAGAACATTTACATCCAAATATTTTGAGATAACTAATATTTGGAGTACTTCATTTCTCATCTACACACTTTAACAAACTCATTACCGGCATCGCTTATATAAGCAAGAAAACATAGCCCAAGTGTAAAACATGCCTCAATCATCAATCACAAAAATATCTTGCATAAGAGCATAGTAGAAATAGACACTATATATATAGACCATGAAGCAAGAAACACATATTATGCATTTAGAAGATCATCAAGAGTCTAATAAATCATGCAAGTTCAAATAAGCTTAAGAAATCTACAAAAGGTCTCTTTTGAAATTTGAAAATCCGATAGCATATAGTTGAGACCTCATTTAAAAAAAATATTTGAACAAGAGTTGACAAAGCAAATATGTGCAATCAAATATCGAATAGTGCCTTTCAAAGAATCTAAAAATCCTCTTAATGACACTTGTATGTAATACTATGAAAAACAAGCACATAGGCACATGGCAATATATATATCGAGTCTATAAGAGTAAGAATAACACAAGTAAACGTACCTCGATAATTAAAGCCTTTCTTGACAAATAATGACGTAAATGGCCATTTGTGAAAATATGTAAATCCTACACAATTCTTAAAATAAATCTAGCACAAATAATAATGATAAAAGTGTAGGCTAAGAGATATCACAAGTAAGCTCATGCCATAAAGATCCATAAGAGATAATAACACACTTTAGTCTACAAAAATGCACAAGAGTTTTAAAAACATCATATAAGGTCTTCTTTTTCAAAAATATTTTAAAAGCACAAATATATATTGAAGACCTTAATTAAAAATATATACTTGAAAACTCATTTTGCAATTAAGACACAAATAAAAGCATGCATAATAACAAAATAAAATGCATATTTAACTAGGAAGATACGGGTTACCAATTACGCCATTTCCATGGGTTGTCCCGTTCCCATTGTTGATGATATCTTCCCCTTTGAGAATGTTCAACTTCTTCATAGTTGGAAGTTGTAAGAGGCTTGTTCCTTAGATTTGACATTGTATCCCTTTGAGAAGTAGATGCTTTTGTTTGACTCTTTCATTTGCATATACTTCATGAATGACTTCTAATTTTTGCAATACTTCATGAGCCGATCGAATTCCTACAATATGTTCATATTCCAAATTAGTAAGTGAACAATACAAAATATTGAGAGCTTTAACATTTAAGGAGATGGTTTTCTTTTCTTCATCATTGAGCTCTTTGAAGCCTTTGGAGATGTGTGGTGTGTCTATCATCGGAATGGATTCTCCATTTATGACGATGTTCCAAATATCGAACACGCAACCTTGTAGATAACATTCCATTCTTTCTTTCCAAAATATAAAATTTTTGGAATCAAATAGAGGTGGTTTGGTAGTGGAGGTGCCTGTAAGATGAGCTTCGTTCGTAGCCGACGATCGTTCCTCTTCACTCGCGATGTGAAACGAGCTTGCCAAAGAGTTTGGCTCTGATACCACTTGTAAGTCCAAGCGGCTACGATAATCTAGAGGGGGGGTGTTATCTCAATCTTTTCGATTTTGCCCTCTTTTTCGAACCGAATACTCAAAGACAATAATAAAGGTGCGGAAAGTAAACAACACACGCCGATTTATAGAGGTTCAACCCACCTAGGGCCTAATCCTCTACCACCCCAGCATATCCGGGATGGATTTCAAAAAGAAATTTTTTTTTTAATAATTTACCAAAAATTAATACACCACCAACTTACAACACCTTGAAGAGCACCACACTCTTCTTCAATACCACTTTTGAGATTACCACAATCTCTCTTGAAGATTTCCACAATCTCCAATGGCACCTTGTGAAGATTACCACAATCTTCAACCTTGAAGAATACCAAATTCTTCAACACCTCAATAAGAAGATTACCACAATCTTCTTACACCTAACACCTAGATCACCCAAGTGTGTTTTTACCACAAGAACACTCACAAGGATATCTTTTGTTGAATGATAACCCAAAAATTCAAGATTACAACTCGATAATGAATTATACAATTGAGTGCAAGTGTAATCAAGAATAGCCTAGACCTCAAGGATGTGAAAGTGATAAGCTAAGCAAATTACAACAAAAATAATGACAATAGATGACCAAGTGTTTGCTTGAGTATATCTTGTTGTGTTGTGTTGTTCTCTCTTATTGTTGTGCTTCAAATCTTCCTCTATTTATAGGAGATGATTGATACTTGATAGGCTCCTCTTGGAATCGATATCTACAAAACAAATTGCAATTACAATCAAGATTATAGTGTTAGAAATCAATCCCACAAATTAGGAAAAGTCATCTCGCACAACGGTTAGACGGTTAGAATTTTGTCATTAAACTTGAGGGGCGACCGGTTTGGCGCACAAATAGACGTTTGAAAAACACATTGAAAAACAACACAGGCGGCCGGTCATAGGGTACTTCGACCGATCAACCTTAACTCCAACCGTCCCCTTAATGAAAAAACAAGAAGGTTTCGTTCTATTTCGATTAAAACGTTCGAGTCGGCCGACAGGGGTACGGCACCGGCCGTCGACGCCACCGGCCGACTGTCCATTTT
Source organism: Rehmannia glutinosa (assembly GCA_016081115.2). NCBI lineage: Eukaryota > Viridiplantae > Streptophyta > Magnoliopsida > Lamiales > Orobanchaceae > Rehmannia > Rehmannia glutinosa. The sequence goes on along the minus strand of JABTTQ020001973.1, from coordinate 196,383 downwards.
CACTTCCGCCTCAATTTTTGTTCCAAAATTCATCTTCAGTACGGGTTGCCCTACACGGCGATCGGTTGACCTTGAGACAAAATGTTGTCCAATTTTTGTCGAAAATAAAACTCTAGAAATACTCCGAAAAATTCGTAAAAATATTTTAAACCGATCGGGAGTATTTAGGACAACATTATAAATATAGTTTTGATGAAATAACACGTTAACATAAAAAGTGTTGTCCGATATAAATTCCAATAAATACTCCGAAAAATAGTAAATGCATTTTAGACCAATCGGGAGTATTAGGACAATATTTAGAAACATAGTTTCAATTTAAAAACCCATTGACATAAAATCATTAAAAGTGTTGTCCAATATTATCGAAAATAAACTCGAGAAAATACTCCGGAAAATATTAAAACTATTTTAAATCATTTAGGAGTATTTGGAGAACTTTTAAAACCATTGTTAACATTTAGAAACATAGTTTCAATGTAAAAACCCATTGACATAAAATCATTAAAAGTGTTGTCCAATATTATCGAAAATAAACTCGAGGAAATACTCCGGAAAATATTAAAACCATTTTAAATCATTTAGGAGTATTTGGACAACCTTTAAAACCATTGTTTTGGTATAAAAACAAAATCATCAAAATCATGATAAAACCATTTATCAAACAAAGGACTCAGATTTACCGACTTGTAGCAGGCCAGACTTAATGTGCATTTTTTTATTGATTAGCTTAGAAGCTTTTTGTGCAATAAATGTACTTGAATACAAAGTAATGAATTATAATTCGCGGAAATCAGAAGCTCTCTCCAATCATAAATAAGGCTACTTATAATAGAAGAGTAATCGTTTCTCTTTAGTACGAGTATTATGGGTTGCAGTAGGGGTGATGATTCTCCGTTAATAAATCAACTGGCACCATGGTTTTATGGATATCATGTGTTGGGCGACAAATTTCCTGATTAATGTGACTGATTATGTGGTGTTTGCTAGTTGACATTTCTTGGGGCACGGTTTCCTTCTTCACTAAGTCACGCAAGGCTGCCAGAGAAGTTTGGTTTGCTTGGCTAATATTCTAGTCGGGTTAGTTTCTTGTTAAAACCCTTCTTGTGGTTTTTGCCCGATTAGTCAATGGGCTCAGATGACTTTGTGGATGGCTTTACTTTTATGTCGTTTTGTATTACGACGATATGTTAGTTTTGTACCCCTTGATGCATATTTCATGTCGGACAAAATCTCGTTGATGTCCGTCTTGATTTTGGATGCTTTTAGTGGGTCCCTTGTTTGACGTGGAACTAGTTGACTATTTCACATCAGACGGGATACAACATTAGGTAAAATTTCAAGAGATCATGACCATTAAAAATGGAGCCCCATTGGGGATGAAGAATCGGGCCGCGATCTTCCTCAAGTGGGCATAATCTTAGATCATGTATGGAAATTTTATAAACTTTGAAGTGTTATCCCACTCTAAGTTACTCCCTCCGTCCCAAAAAGATAGACTACATTTTCTTTTTCGTCCGTCCCAAATTATAGACTTGTTTTCTTATTGAGAGTATTGGTCATACAACAATAGACTAAATTATCCATATTTAATTCACATTGAATGATATATCACCATTTAATGCAAGGGCAAAATAGAAAAAATATGGAAAATTTCATAATCCCAATTACATTTATTATGTTTTCCTAATCTGTGTGAATTGTTCTACTTGCCTATTTTTATGGGAGGAGAGAGTAATAAATGGTCCTTTAATTTAAGTTAAATTAACTATTTGGTTTGTCAAATCTAGAAATCTTGACTGTATTTAATATTGAGTCATTGACCATCAATTTGTTTCCATACTGCTAACAAAGACCTCCACAATGACGTCATGACATGTGATTTTCAACCTTTATACTAATTTCCAACCTTGAAAAAGTCAGAACCTTGATTCGTACGTTGAACAATTTTTCCCTTCTATATATTGCCACTATTTTTCCTTTTTTCTCAATACACGACATTTGTTTATTATTATATTACACTAGTTTTTTGCCCGTATAATGTACGTGGTGTGCTCCATCAAGGCACGTAAGTTGCATGCATATAAGAGTTACACTATTAATGCATATAAAAACGTAAAATACAACTTCAAACAAATCAAGTTAACTACATTTCAAAATTATAAATTTTGGAGTTTTGTTTATACACAACATTATTCGTCTGTTTGATTTTATTTTATTGTCGTTACAAAATAATATTTTCAAACTCTTACGATATGTGACTCGTGAAACAACAACATATGACTGACCATGACTGAAAATTGAATTCTTTATAGGAGAATTAATGAGAATAAATAAGGAGATTAATTATTCTCATTATTTGCTACGTTTTATAACATTATTTGGTGATTTTACTTTCTAATATTTGTTTTGGGATATTTTTATATCTTGAATAATTCGGTGTTCAATGGTGTACGTAGTAATTTTGTGTTTTTATATTATTTTTTACTTATAATTCGAGATTTTATTATCCATCTTTTATGGTAATTCAATTTAGTTTTGAGAAAATGATATATTATTATTCAATTTAATATCAACATGTACATTCAATTTTCCTTATTGTCGATATTTATTTCTTATACTTTTGAAAGTTTTGTACATCCGAAATACTATAATTACACATTAACGATCCATAGTAAATTAAAAAAACCATAAGCTTTAGATTTACAGAATTTTCGACATAAATTATTCAATGGTTAATTTTATTTTTGTATTGTCAGAATTGGATTGCAATCAACCAAATATTTAGAGTATATATAAAACATAGATCAAAAATCTACTATAATAAAATACTTGTTCCAACAGCTGTAATTAAAGATTAATATTTTAACAAAATTACTTTGATTGGGAGCCTATAAGTGCTAGTCCGACTTTTTATCATATATTTCCCAGAATTACTTCACTAATTACCAAATTTGATGTTACATATGTTGTAGTTATATTTTTACTATTATTGAAGTATGGTTTAGGCATTTTTTTTGAGATACTATTTATAAGTAACTTTCTTATTATAAATACATATATATTAAACAAAATTTATTGGACATCAATTTGTAAATTCATGTATTTTGGTATTTGTAATATATGTATAGTTGTTATGTGGGCTTAGTCCATTTTTTTCATAAATATATAAATTGTATTCAAGTTTATTAAATTCAATTAAAAATATTTATTTTATTTAAAATATATATCATAATACGTATCCAAATATTATATATATTACATATATCCATATATAGCATTATATTATTATATAATAATAAAATTAAAATTTTATTTCAAATAAAATTATATTCATAATAGTGTTTCTTATATAGAAAATTATTTTTATTATTTATTAACGTACTTTTCATGTTAATAGAAATTATTTATATTTATCAACGTATTTTGATATTCAACTTCGAAAGTTGTATATTTGGGCTATTAGATATGAATTTATCTGTTCGATACTTTTTTTTTCATTTGTGTATATATAAAAATAGGTTTTTTTTGTTTTTTTTGGAAATATTTTATTTTTCCTAAAATTATGTATGGAACAATGAATAAATGTTGTAGCCCACTTTAAAATAAGATTTTTATTAAATATATATTCGATTTTTTATTTTTATGTATTTTTATTTTTATTTTACATATACAATATGGGTGTCAAATTGATGATCATAAAAAGACGATTAATTTAATATATTATACGTCAAAAAGGGATAAAAAATAAAAAAGTTGTTAAATTTTACAAAATAAAAATAAAAGGATAAATATAATAATTAATGCAGTACATACACAAATTTGGAAAGGTTATTTTTATATAATGCTTTGTTATTATATACATATAGATTTTTCAGAATTAATTTACTAATTACCAAAATTAATGTTAAATGTTGTAATTATATTTTACTAATTTTAGAAAGATGTTTTAGGTAGGAAATTTATTTGATTACTATTTATAAGTGACTTGGTTATTATATATATATAGATATAGACTACGTACTATCCCATTCAAAAGTAAATTTTAGTTACTATTGTTGATCAATGAACTTGATTAATTTTTTTAATATAATATGGATTATATAATTTCTACTTGAATAAATATTTTCGGAAAATAAATTAATAACATGACTAATATAGTGGTATTGATAGAAAAACAGAGCTCAAATATGGAGGAGTAGAAAACGTACTTCATTAAACTGAGATGGCCTAAATATATAGGGAATACACTAGATGACTTGGTAAAAGTCATAACAGCTATTACATAAAAATAGGCTACTGGGATTAGATGATAATAAAATTACTAAACCATTTCCTACATACTAGGACAACTAACCAAACTAAGACTCAAAAAAACAAAGAAGATAAGGTCAAATGACACGATTGTGGAAATCTGAAATATCCTAACACCTTCCCTTAAACTGATATCTGCAGAAATCAGTTTAAAAATCAATAAGCAGCCTCAATCTCCTTTAAAGAGCAAACTCCAAGCATTCTTCGTAGCTTCATGAAAACAGCAGGCTTGAGAGCCTTAGTTAAAATATCTGCTATCTGATCTTCACTTTTGCAAAACATCAATTCAATAACACCATCTTTACATAAATCACGCAAGAAGTGATACCTCACATCAATATGTTTGCTTCTCCCATGTAAAATCGGACTTTTTGAAAGTTTTATTGTAGAGATATTATCGTGAGTAAATTGTTGTTGGACCTTGTTGTTGGTTGCATAAAACTTCAAGTAACCTTCTTAGACAGATCGCTTGACATGAACATGACGCTGCAGCAACAAACTCAGCTTTAGTGGTTGAAAAAGTCACTATCTGTTGCTTCATAGAAAACCATGTAATAGCTCCATTGTTTAGCATAAACACGATTCCGTAAGTGCTCTTCCTATCGTCCAGATCTCTAGCATAATCACTATCTGAAAAACCAATTAATGTAGATTTTGCACCTCTCTTGTATAAAATGCCAAAATCTGTAGTACCTTTCAAGTAACGAAAGATTCTCCATATACCTGCTGATTAAATTGACTGAGTGCATTATATCCGGTCTAGTAGATGTCAAGTACCAAAGGCTCCCAACAATCAGCTTGTACAGTGGTGTTCACATTTTTCCAAATTTCCGTTTTTTGAAAGTTTCGATCAACTTCACTTGGAGTAGTGATCAATTACAATTCTTCATCATGAATATGTCCAAGATTTCTAAAATATACCTCCTTTGTGAAAGGAAAACACCATCACATGTTTGCACCACGTCAATGCCAAGAAAATAATTCATTAATCCCAAATCATCATATCAAATTCTTTCATCATAGACTTCCTAAAATCAACAAACATGGTCTTGTCATTACTGGTATAAATAAGATCATCGACATATAAACACACAATTAAAATCTTCTTATCATCACCATACTTAGTTTAAAGAGTGTGCTCATACGGACATTTAATAAAACCTTCCTTAGTAAAATAAGCATCTATACGACCGCACCAAGCTCTTGGTACTTGTTTCAACCGTATAGTGCTTTCTTTAATTTGTATACCCGATTTTCACAACCTGGCTTCATATATCTAGGAGGTTGATCAATGTACACCTCTTCTTCCAATTCTCCATGCAAAAATATGTATTTAACATCAAATTGATGAACGGGCCAAGAATTTTGGGCAGCCATAGATAATACCAAACGAATGGTGTCAAGCTTTGCTCTCGTAGCAAACACATCTCTCGTAATCAATACCGTACTTGCTCATATCCTTTTGCAATGAGTCGAGCCTTGTACTTATCAACCCCACCATCTTTATTCAATTTTGTATTGTAAACCCATTTTACACCAATGGATTTTTGCCCTTTTGGAAGTTTGACAAGCTCCCAAGTATCATTTTTCTTTATAGACACAATTCGTTTATGGCTTTTTGCCACTTGGAATCCTTAACGACTTCTTGAATGTAATAGGATCACAATCGATAAAAATGCATAATATGCAATATCATTGTTATCAGATTGAATACCACTAACCTCATAATCTTGCATCCAAATTGGCCTCTTTCGAGCGAGGATGACCACGCCATTCGATTCTTTGCATTATTTTATCCTTCTACTGTTGGTAAAATATCACAACCTGTTAAAGGTTCATTTAATGAACTCTCATGCATAGAAGCTATTGGAACTCCTGGATGATGTTTTTCATTTTCAATTCCACCATCAAAAATAATTTGAGTGGGTCTTTGTGTTTTATTCCAATTCCAAGTGCTCTCTTCATCGAAAATAACATCTCGGCTAGTCACAATCTTCTTATTGAGTGGATTGAATGACTTGTATGCTTTAAATGCTTCACTTACGCCAATAAAGACACATTTTTCACCCTTATCATCAAGTTTTTTTCTTTTCTCATATGGGACATGTGCATAGGCAATGCAACCAAAAATTCTAAAGTGATCTATCGTTGGTTTTCGCCACTCCAAGCCTCTCCCTCCTGTCATGTTTTGAAAGAAAATGTTGGACATCTATTCAATACATGAATGCTCCAATTTACTGCCTCCGGCCAAAAACTCTTTAGAACTCTTCCTCTTGCTAGTAAACTTCTTACCATGTAAAGGATTGTGCAATTTTTTCTCTCCGATACACCATTCTGTTGTGGTGTATATGCAGTATGTAAGTTCCTTCGAATGCCTTGGTCATCACAAAATCTTGCAAATTCGTTTGAGAAATATTCTCCACCACAGTCAGTTCGAAGAGTTTTAATGGTTCTTTCGGCTTCATTTTCAACCTGTGCTTTGAAGCCTTTAAATGTACTAAAAGCTTCTGATTTCTCCTGCAAAAAATAAACCCAAGTTTTTCGAGTATAGTCATCAATGAAGATAATAAAATATCTTTTACCTCCATTAGAATATGGGTTTATTAGTTCGCATATATCATAATGAACCAGTTCTTGAACTCTCGTCGCCCTCCATGATTTCCCTTGAGGAAATTGCTCTCGATGTTGTTTACCAATAATGCATTCTTCACACACTTTGTTGGGAGGATTTATTTCCGGAAGACCGGTTACCATGCTTCTTTGATAAAGAGTCTTCAATCCATTAAAATTCAAATGGCCATAACGAAAATGCCAAAGCCACATCGGATCACTCACCTTGACTGTATAACAGGCCTGGACAGTTTTAATTTGCAGCGGAAATAATCAGTTAGGTGCCATTTTAGCCTGAGCAATGAGACCTCTTTTCGCATCATATATTTCGCATGCACCGCACTTGATTGTCACAGTGTATCCCTTTTCTTGCAGCTGCCCAAGACTTAACAAATTGCTTTTCAAGTTAGGAACATAAAACACATTTGACATAATTTCAATATTATCATTGTTAGTCCTGATTTGAACGTCCCCTTTTCCCATAACATTTATTTTCGAATTATCACCAAAACTCACAGTAGTATGATAATCTTCATTTAAATAAGAGAAGAATGACTTACTTCCACACATATGATTACTGCAACCTGTATCTAAATACCATATATCAGTTTCAGGCTCGTTCTTACCATCATGGACGGTCATCAATAGTGTTTCTTCTTCTTTCTTCTCAACAAAGTTCAGTTTCTCCCTTTCTTTGTATTGAGGCAGTCTGGTATAACATTCAGAGCGATAATGGCCAAATTTATGGCATTTGTGACATTCTACCTTAGATTTGTCAGAGTGGTGATAACGTCCTCTCCCTCTGCCTTGAGAAAAATAAAGAATCATTATCAACCTTAAAATTCTGAAATTACCTGCCTCCGGTACCTCGTCCTCCTCCATCTCTGTTACTTTGTCCTCTTCTTCCTCTACCTCGACCTCTACCACAATCTGCCGATCTATTTGTTGTCCAACCATTGTTGTCGGTTGAGACCTTTAAAACTTGCTCATCTTTATCCTTCTCTTGCTGATTAATCTTATGTTCGTTAATCAACGAAGAACTCTGTAATTCATCTATTGAAAGTTCATCAATATCATGAGATTCTTCGATGGAGCATACAACAAAATTAAATTTTGGTGTAAGTGATCGAAGAATCTTTTCAACAATTGTGACATCCTTTGTCTGGTCACCATGAATCCGCATCTGGTTGACAATTGCCATTGTCCGTGAAAAATAATCCGTGATTGACTCTCCCATTTTCATTCGAAGTGTTTCGAACTCTAAATGAAGAGCTTGTAGTTGCTACCGTTTTGCTCTTGCATTACCTTGATACTTCTTTTTCATTGAATCCCATATATGCTTCGAAGTGTCTTTGTTGAGGATGGTCTCCAAGACTGAACGATCAATCGCTTGGAAAAGATAATTTTTTGCTTTGAGATCTTTCAATCGTTGCCCTTTTAACTCTGTTTTTTGAGCATCCGTCATTGCTATGCCGGCTATTGGTTCTGGTACTCCATTGCAAACAACCTGCCAGTACTTTTTCGATCTTAAGAAATTTTCCATCAACATACTGCAATGGTCATAATGGCCATAAAACCATGGAATGGCTGGTTGAACAAAATTATCAGTTGCCATGAGAAATATTGCTACTGCAAAGAAAAACAAACTAAAGATAGAGGACACAAAATATTGCAATATATCACTTTATCTCACAAGCTCCCTTTTCTTTTCTTTTTTTTTTGGTTGACTCTCTTATCTCACTGTATTTTTTTTTATTCTCACAATTTAACCTGGCTCGAGTACCACTGATAGAAAAACATAGCTCAAATATGGAGGAGTAAAAAACGTACTTCATTAAACAGAGATGGCTTAAATATATAGGCAATACACCAGATGACATGGTAAAAGTCATAACAACTATTACATAAAAATAGGCTCTTTTGTGATTAGATGATAATAAATTTACTAAACCACTTCCTACATACTAGGACAACTAAACAAACTAAGACTCAAAACAGAAACAAAGAAGATAATGTCAAATGACACGATTGTGGAAATCTGATATATCCTAACAGGTATTGTGGTTCGAAAGTATTAACGAAAATCTTGTCAATTTATATGGGTGATGAGTAGAGAAGAAACAAATTATTATTGCAGCTAATTATATCCTCAAATTGGAAGTCTTCATATACCTAAATATTGAAAATGTTGATGTGTAGATTGAATTTGTTCCCCTACACTTCTTTTGAAAGTCATCCCTGTTTAGTTAAAAATAGGGGAAGTAAAGGGATTAGGCACGGTCCTCTAAATTGATGGAATTTTTTTTTAATAAGTTGGGAGTATTGGTTGTTGGGGAGGGGATAAATTTCAAATAAATTGAAAGATACAGGGTTCGAACCCGGTCAATACCCTTATAAAGGGTGAGCGATACCACTTGAACTACAAGCTAGTGGTACTAAATTGATGGAAATTGGAAACTCTCAAATTTCAAATAGTAGGATAGGGGCATTACTATTAACTACGTTTTTCGGAACTACTAGTCTATGAGTGTATGTATAGTTTTCGTTTCATTGAGTTATATATTTTTTTACTATTTTAGACATGTAAATCATATTTATCTAAATTAATCTCGTTGAAAATATCTGTCATTTTTTCATTTTCCACCAAAAACACTTCTCAGCCGTATATTTTGAATTCTATATGTTCAATTTTCAGCCATTGATCATGTACACCAGTGGGAGTTGGGACCTACTACTACAATCCACATTATATGAAGCAACGAGCTTAATTCATAAGCAAGTGTCCAGTTTTCACTACGAACATATCATATAATTGACATATCTTCATATCTGTTGACGTGCGTTTCAGTCAACAAGCAAAAATGTGCAAAGTTATGCTACGTGGAAATGGAAATAAGCCTTAGATCGCGCTTAATTCGCGCTTTCAACATATATTTCCAAGCCAAAAGTTCTGTCGGTTTTTCTTACAGCGTTGTGTTTACAAGTGTTTTTTCTCTTATTTTGTTCTTGTCATTTTCCTCATAATAAATGAGGCCCTATTTATACCTATCTCATTAGTGGGCTTTTAATATCCACTATTACACTTAAATAATTAAAAAGGGACACTTGTCCTTTGCTGAGCACGCATGTAGGCCAAGTGTTTGCCACTTGTCGACTCATCTGATTGACGTATTGACAAGTGTCAGCTTATTCATGTTAATGATGCACTTAGCCTTTCTTAACTGGATGGTTATCCTTTAAGTTTCCCGCCAAGATTGGGCTCAGGCAACCGAGCCCAATTCGTGACATCATCAGGGTCGGTTGCTGACGTCATTAGCTCGGTCCGTGCTGGCCTTGTGGGTCCTATACCTCCATGTGCTGAATGGCCACGTGGATCAATTTGCTGCCAGCTCAGCTCGGGTGTCATCAATGGCCCCCAAGTTTAATTCCGAGAGAAGAACTCCTGAAGTTGGATTTGAACTTTAATGTTAATCATGAGCTTTTAATGGGGAAAAGGAAATCCCAAAAGTCATCTTTCCCTGACACATGTCGCTTATCAGTTAATACTTGAAACGGCGCATTAATTATGGTATCATGATGATGGAAACGTGGCAGTTCTGGGTTGGACCATCTTCGCGCGGGAACCGAAGAGGTGAGACAAGTGTCGTCGTGAACGTAGGGGCGTGGCGTTTCGATGTTTCTGACGGCTTTTGAGATTGAAAGGACACGTTTCTTGAGTAGGTGTCCCAGTTTTCGAGAGAACTTAATCTATAAATACACCTTTCGTCCTTCATTCTACACTTCCGCATCTACAGCCTTCCGAGCTGAATCATCTGAGAGCGAGCAGAATTTTCGGGTCAGTTTTTTTGGGTTCAGAGGCTTCAATCTTAGGTATTTTCTCAAAAAACCTTCTTTCTCTTTTATTTCAAATAGATGTCTTCTTTTGAAGATAGCCGGAGCCACAGTTATAGTGTGGAGGTAGAAATTGAAGACCCCCCTTATGAACCTTCTGTTTCTTTTTCTCCAGTTCGAAGAACTACACCTCCTAGTCCAAGCGTTGTTCAGATCTCAAGTTCGAATCACACTCCCCCTATTGAGACTCCGTTAGAGCAGACGCATACAATTTTTGATCCAGTGCCGGTGTCGATTTTTCGAGAGGGTGTCATTTATAGGCCCGGGTTAGTGCAGGAAGATTTCAGTGAGAGAGTTCCAAATTCTGAGCCCCAGAACCACCAACAAGAAGAAGAAGAAGAGATGAATCCCCAGGAACCTGAGCGTGAGCATGATGAGCAGGTGGACGAGCACTCCAAGGGTTCGAGAGCCGTGAGGCCTCCCGGGCCTGTAGGTCATCGTCATGGAGATGGCCGGTGGGGAGGAGGACCTCGGCTGCGCGTAGAGGCCGGATGGAGGCTGTGTGACTTGAACGACTACCCCAACATGCTGATGGTTCCAGAAATGGGGGCCCTTCGCCGAAAATATAGAATTCCGGCTGGTGTGCATTTCTGGGTACCGGACGGTGTGGAGTGTCCGTAGCACCCGCCCGAGGGGTGTATAGCCATACACGTGCCCATCCTTCTATATGGATTACGGTTTCCACTGCCGGTGGTGCTTACGCGGTGGTTCCATAAATGGGGCCTCCCCGCCGACCTGTACATCCCTTGTCTTGGGGTCGAATCATTGGTCTTCTAGTGTTATTCCATCTGGAGGGGTACCCTCGCCCTAAATTGGTAGAGATGAACGAACTCTTCGTCTGGAAGGCGACCCCCTCGACGCCGGGTCGGGGACAACCATCAGGGTGGTACTATGTGCACACCAGACCCGGGTACCCAGACGGGCTGGTTGAGGGCCTTCCTCAGTCCCTAAAAGATTGGAAAGATAAGTAGCTCTGGGTAAGTGGTGATGGTAAGCCCGCGTTGGGGTCGGGGTAGAGGAGACGGTCCTCGATCCCCCTTCAGAATTCACCTTTAATTTTAGTAAGTGTACTTTTTTCTTCCTTGTTTTTCTTTTCCTGTTTCTTTCTTGGGCCTACCTGACCTCAAATTTTTGTTTTGTTCAGAAAACCGTCCCTCCACAAGTCGGTTGTCGGCTGCCTTTGTTCGCCGGCTGGATAATATCCAGGCTATAGGCGCAATGGACAGACGAATTGAAAGATTGGCCACCGAGGCTCGGCTAGCTGCGGCTGGCTTGCGATCTGCTTTGCCTGCCGATCCCGAGGTCAGAGAGGCGGCCGAGGGAGAAGCGGCTGTGGTGGAAGAAGAGGCTAGGGAAGAGCCTCAGAGAAGACCTCCAAGAGCTGGGAGGAGGCTTACCCCTGGGCAGGAGGAGCAGCCCGCAAGAACAGAGCAGATGAGGTCGTCCCCTACGGCGGCTAGTCCTCCGGGGCGTGCGTCCGTGCCGACCGGACAGGTTTGGACTCCTGAGCCACCCAGGCCAGCTGGGGTCCAAGGTATATGTTTCACATTTCTTGCACTTTCTTTTCTTTTTAATCTTCTCTGCCCTCGCTCCTTTCATAATGAATGTTTTTTGTAGGGTGCGGTGTGGACCTCTTTGCCCGTCGCGTGAGGGACACGGCCGCGCACGAGGCCAGAGCGGCTACGGACCAGCTTGCCGATGCTGAGGCAGCATGGCGGGAGTCGATCAGGGCTGGGAAGCATCCTGCCGATGGGGTTCCAGAAGCATAAGGGCCCCCACTCCGAAGGAGGAGGGAGGGAATTGTAATCGAAGAGCCTGGACAGACCGATAGAATCGGGCTAACCCCACCGACACCTAATGTGCAGATCCCGACAGGTAGGTTTCCAAGGACTTTCTCAGATGATTTCGGTCGAGAGGGCCACTTCATGCCGCCAAATCCTGAGAGGGATGATATGTGTGACGGGATGGCCGGGATGCGGCCTCAATAGTTTGTGGAGTTCGCTAGGTGCTCCACGCCTACTGATGAGCAGGTGAAAAACTTGCCGACTGCTGGGCATGCTGCCAGAGACGTGGTTGCACGGGCATGGACTACGGGCATTGAGCAGTTCTGCTCGGAGACCGGGTGGAAAGAGAAGGCCCAGTATGTGATGGGGCTATCCGGATGCATCACCAGGATCCTTTGGCACATGATCGGGGGAATGGAGGAGCTGGAAAGGCGCCATCAAGACCTGCAAGAGGCTCACGCTCTCTGTCAAGGGGTGTAGGAGTCTTTGAAAACCCAAGCAGAAGAGGCCGCGGCCAGGGCTAATACCGAGAGGGAGGCCGCTGTGAAGGCCGAGGCCGAGCGGGATCAGGCCCGTAGACTTGAAGATGAGCTTCTTGCCAAGGTCACAGAACTAGAACGTGCTGCTGTGGCTCATGTTGAAGAAATGGAAAGGCGCGTAGCCGAGGTGCGCCGGGAAGCAGAGGAGGCCGCTCGCAGGCAGGTGGAGAAGGCTCAAGTGGATGCTGTCCGAGTTTATAAGGACTCCGAGAAATACGCCTTTATGCTGACTTGTGGTCACACAACTAGCATCGGGGAAATCCTCGGGGACCTCAAGGCCGGCCGGACCCTAGCACAACTCGAGAAGGACCTTGCCTTGTTGGTGCTGACCTTGATGCCCTTCGCCCTCGTTTTGCCGAGGCTGCTGGAAACCAAGGCTCGCCTCCTCCAGAAGAAGAAGTGGCTTCTAGTGGGCCCGTTGAAATCCCGCCTCCTGCTGGGGCTTGATATTTTTTCCTTTCCTCTTTCTGAAGGTTTTTGTACTTGCTTTTTGGATAGGTTAGTTGGCCTCGGGCCTCTACATGTAACGGGCTCCGGCCACCCAATGTAAATATTCTTAATGTTGAAATGAAACTACTCTTTCAGTCGCTTGTGTATGCATTTGAATTCCTGCTAAGTATTGTGCTCGTTTTTCCTTCTTGTTGTATGGCTTTTATTCTGTTTGCCTTCTTTATTTTTCCCAAGTATGGGGCTCGGTTTTCAATGCTTAAGCAATACGAGTAGTGGGTTTCAACTGCCTGGATTTATTTGCTAAGTTTTATGCTCGGAGTTTAAGCCGAGATTTTATTCTTAGGGTAGGTCCGCCTTTTGGGCGAGCCTCCCTTTATTGACATGCAAGGGGACGTACCCGAGACGAGCAGTCAGCGCTCGGCTCCTGGCCGAGGTGATTGAAGCGACGCTCGAATCTTTGCCGAGGCGAATAAAAATTGTTCCTCCCTTTGAGAGAGCTCACATAATATCAGATGAAAGGATAAATCCCCAGAGTCGTATCTGAATCATAAACTGAGTTTTTTATTGATAGTACCTCTTAAGGTATATTACATTCCATGGGTATTCGAACTTTTTCCCACTCAAGTATTCCAGCTCATACGCCTCATTTGACAGGACCTTACAAACCCAAAACGGACCTTCCCAGGTCGGTTTTAGCGGGTTGGGCTTGATTCCCGTTATTCTTTTTAGGACGAGGTCGCCAATCTGAAACTTCCTTTCCTTTACTTTTGAATTGTAGTACCTTTCACTCCTTTGCTTATATACGACGTTTCTCATCTCGGCACTGCACCTCTTCTCCTCCAACAGGTCCAGCTCGGCTCGGAGCGAGACATCATTATTTTCCTCAGAAAAATTGGCAACCCTAAAGGTAGGGGCTCCGATTTCAACAGGAATGACAGCTTTTGTTCCATAGGCCAAAGAGAAAGGTGTCTCTCCCGTGGCTGCTCGGTGTGTTGTTCTATACGACGATAGTACGCCCGGCAATTCCTCGGGCCAATGGCCTTTAGATTCTTCCAACCTTGCCTTCAACGTATATTTAAGTATCTTGTTAACTGCTTCAACCTGCCCATTAGACTGGGGATGGTATGGGGTCGAAAAATGGTTTTTGATGTGAAATCCTTTGCAAAAATTTCGAAACCTCCGGTTATCGAATTGTTTCCCATTATTTGTGATGATTGAGTGAGGTATCCCGAATCTGAAGATAATGGACTTCCATACAAAATTAACAACCTTTTCCTCATCTATCTTTGCCAGAGGTTCCTCCTCAGCCAATTTTGTGAAATAATCCACCGCCACAATGGCATACTTCACGCCCCTTTTGCCAAATGGGAGTGGCTGATAAGGTCCATTCCCCATTTGGCAAATGGCCCACGAACTAAATATGGAGGTAAGTTGCTCAGGGTGATACCTGACTTGTGGTGCAAATATTTGACACCTTTCACATTTTTTGACGAGGTCGGTTGCATCCTTTTTTAAGGACGGCCAATGATATCCCTGCCGTATTAACTTGTACGCCAAAGTTTGGCCGCCGCGTAGTTTCCACATATACCTTCGTGTACCTCCCGGTCGTGTCGCATCCGTCTCGACAGCAATCACCGGGTGTGGGATGGGGTACCCACGTTTGTACAAGACGCCATCAACCAATGTAAACCGGGGAGCCTGAGTTTGCAAGGTTCTAGCTTCGGTCTTGTCTTCCGGCTGAACTCCCTTTTCTAAATACTGTATGATAGGAGTCATCCAGGTCAGCTCGGCTGCTTCACTAGCATGTATCTTTTGTGTATGAAGTGATGGGGCAGCCAGCTGGGTGATGGTTACATCTGCAATTGCCTCGGTCCCCGGACTGGAGGCCAACCGAGCCAAAGCATCTGCTTGCATGTTTTCTGTTCGGGGAATATGCAGAACTTCTGTTTTAAAACGCGATAGTTTTTTCTTGACCAAGTCCAAATATCGAGCAATTTTCTGTTCTTTCGCCTCGTACTCTCCATTGATCTGATGGACGACCAACTGTGAATCGCTGTGCACCAACAGTTGTTTTAGTCCCATCGATGCTGCCATTTCAAGCCCAGCCAAGAGTGCTTCGTACTCGGCTTCATTATTGGTCGCTAGGAACTGGAATCGCACGGCCGAGCAGTAGCACTTGAGTTTTGAATCGATTATCACGATCCCGCCCCCTGCTTAGCCTGCGGTGGAGGAACCATCGACGAACAATTTCCATTCCTGATCTTCAACCACCTCTAACTGGATGGAAGGTGTGAATTCGGCTACGAAGTCAGCCAATGCTTGCCCTATAGATATTGTACATGGCTCGTACAGAATGTGGAATTGGCTGAGCTCAACGACCCACTTGATCATCCGTCCTGAAGTGTCTGGTCGGTGCAACACTTGCTTCAATGGGTAGTTGGTCAAAACTACAATCTTGTGCTCCAGGAAGTATGGACGAAGCTTCCGAGCCAAAATGACCAGTGAGTAGGCCAGCTTCTCCATAGGCGGGTATTGGAGCTCGGCATCGTGCAATGCTTGACTTGTATAATAAATGGGATGTTGGATAGAGTTATCCAATCTGATCAGTACCAAACTGACGGCATATTCATAGACCGCCAGATATAAATACAAGTCTTCCCCTCGAGTAGGTTTTTGTAGCAAAGGTATGGAGGCCAAAAGGAAAATTGTGCTTGCTCGGTCCATTCAAAGTTCTTATTTTTCTTTATAATTTCAAAGATTGGTTTGCACTTGTCCGTGGACCGTGAGACAAACCGGTTAAGGGCGGCTAATCGGCCTGTTAAGCTTTGTACTCTCTTGACTAAATTAGGGGGTTCAAGATCAATGATGGCTTTTATTTTATCTGGGTTAGCTTCGATCCCCATTTGGCTAACCATATAACCCAAAATTTACCCGAGCCGACCCCAAAAGTACATTTTCTCGGGTTTAACATCATCTTATACTTCCTCAAAACAACAAACATTTTATTAAGATCATTAAGATGATCGGATATATACAAAGATTTCACCAACATGTCGTCAATATATACTTCCATGGTATGACCTATCATCTCCTCAAACATTTTATTAACTAACCTTTGGTAGGTCGCGCCGGCATTCTTCAACCCAAAGGGCATCATCCTATAACAGTAGACACCGCAAGCGGAGAAAAATGATGTATTTTCCTCGTCACCCGGATGCATTTGTATTTGGTTGTAGCCTGAGTATGCATCCATGAAACTCATCAGCTCATGTCCGGCCGTGGCATCGACCATGTAGTCGATATTTGGCAATGGATAACTGTCCTTGGGGCACGCCTTGTTGAGGTCGGTGAAATCTACATAGAGGCGCCATTGGCCATTGCTTTTCTTTACTAACACAGGATTGGCCACCCATCGGGGGTATAAGGCCTCCCTGTTAAATTGGTTATCAAGCAATTTATTAACTTCGGCCTCAAGGGCGACCTGCTTGTCAGGGCCGAGCTTGCGCCTTTTCTGGATCACTGGGAGGAACGTCAGGTCAATATTAAGACGATGACAAGCATGTTTGGGATCAATTCCTGGCATGTCGGAGTGTGTCCATGCAAAGACATCGAGATTATTTCCCAGAAATTTGATCAGCTCTGTCCGAAATGGCTTTTGGAGGTCGTGGCCAATGCGTAATTGGCGTCCTCCATTCTGCCCACCAATGTCAACCATGTCGACCTGCTCAACCGGTTCCGCATGTTTTCTCTTTTTACTCTGCCCATCTTTTTTCTGAAGGGGCAACTCGTTTTCAGTCTCCGGCTCTTTTCCCGGCTCCACCTCTTTCTCTTCGTCCTCCATCATCGGTTCCTTTCCAAGTTGCCTACCTGGACCATTTTCCGAAATAATCTTTTCTTCCCGCTCGGGCTCAGTCTTCGCCTCCGGGTCGTCCTTTACCATCCCGCTGGTTTCACCTCGTTCTATCACATTAATTTCTATTGGTCGGAGTTTGAGAGAGCACTCCCGCGACTCCCTCTGGTTCCCCTTGTGGATGGCTTCTCCATCCGGGGTCAGAAACTTCACACAAAAGTGATATATTGAAACGACCGCTTTTAAGTGATAAAGCAACAGCCTCCCAATAATTGCATTATACTCCAAATCAGCATTGATGATTTTGAATGTGGTGATGACGGTTCGTTTATTCAGCCCCTGTCCCATTTGGATGGGCATGTCAACCTCCCCGAGCGAGATTATTCTTCCTCCACCAAAGCCCAGAATACTGTCATTGCATGGACGAATATAACTATCGTCCATGTTTAACCTCCGGAAAGCTCGAACATAGATGCCCGACTAGTAGCTCCCGAGTCGATCAAAATCCTGTGAACTGGGATGCCCAGGATTGGTGCAGTAATGACCAGGGGATTGGAGTGTGGGTGGAACACCTGGTCAGCATCAACGTCCGAGAAGACGAAACGGCCTGTTGGTTGGCCTTCTCTGATCTCGGCCACCCAGACCTGCCTTTCCGCATGGGCAGCTTGCCTGACGTCTGCTTTCCTTTTTTTTATTCGAGTGGCTATCCTCAGCCGCATTAGTGTTGATTCTATTTACATTGGACATCATTAGGATCTCCCTACCTTGATTTTCATTCGGTGGCAGTGGTAAGGGAGCATGATTTGTTAATCGTTCCGGGTTCACACCTGGAGTGAGTGCTGGTGGGGGCGGTAATTCGTGAACGTATCTCCTCAAACCGCCCTTTTGGATGATGCGCATGATTTCCCTAATGAGGTCCCGGCATTCATCGGTATCATGACCTATCGATTTATGATAGGCACAATATTGTCGTGCATCTAATTTGGCCGGCTCTAGCCTCAAAGGCCGAGCTGGTGGCAACAAATTCAGACCATGTATCTCGTTCCAAATTGCTGAAGGAGTGTGGGTCAAGGTACTCTTCAGCGCAGCAACTTCGGCTCACACTTCCTGGCGAGCCTTATATCCGGTGGTCGGTCGCACCAATCCTGACCAACGATGGGCTCGGTCGCCCAACGTCAACGGAAACGCCCTAAAGAGAATGGCATCGCTGGGGCTGTAAAGTTTCATCCACGCTAAGTACTTGTGGATGTGCGTTGTGGGGTTGGTCTCGCCGTTGTATAGACCGACCTATGGGATTTTGATCTTCGGCGGCAACGGAGTTGATAGAATACTAGGAGCAAAAGGTGATATAACGGAAGGCTAGCTGGATATCTGATGCGGCCTCTGAAACTGGTCATTTTCGGGACCACTCTCTAGTTCGTTTAACCTGCAGCGAAGGCGCTGAATTTCTGCCTCCCATTCCAACAGCAGGCTAGGACCTTGAGTTTGATGGGCCCTCCCCAGTTGTCTTTCATCTAGAAACTGGAGCCTAGAGCTGATTGATCGAGTGGGGTGAAGAGGATTGTCCCCTAGTCGTCCTGCAAACACAGAGCGGGCACGGCGGTGGCGTGTAGGCTCCGGCTGCAATTCCGCCACATGGCTCTGTTCCTCGTTGTCATCACGTGGTCGTCTTCTGTCATGACATCCGTGTTGTTCGTGGCCAGAACTAGCCGCCTGGCCTTCATTATGGGGAGGCACAGGGGCTTGCGGATTTATATTAATATTTAGTGGGGGGTTGAGTGGATGAGTATTTACGGGTGGTGGAGGAGGTGCTTGTGAATTGGTGGTGGCAAGCGTTTGAGAAATAAGTTGGTTCATCTACTGTACAAAAGCAGAATTGGCAATCAACTAGGCCAAAGGGAATAAAGTTGTGCTCCCCGCTTCGGTCGGGGGCACGTTTTGGCCGTTGGTGGTTTGGCCAGTTTGATTATTTAGGTGTTGTTCCTCGGTTAAATGGACATTTTGTGATTGTTGACTCATCTTGTCTATTACGAAAAGGTTAGCATTTAACTTTACCTGGTTTCACTTGATTCGACGTAGCCTTGAATTTGGACTGGACCTGAAGTTGCCCTCCTTCTAGCGCTAATTTGTTGACGTGCGTTTCGGTCAACAAGCAAAAATGTGCAAAGTTATGCTACGTGGAAATGGAAATAAGCCTTAGATCAGGGCTAATTTTGCCTTTCAACATATATTTCCGAGCCGAAAGTTCTGGTCGATTTTTCTTACAGCGTTGTATTTACAAGTGTTTTTTCTCTTATTTTTTTCTTGTCCTTTTCCTCATAAATGAGGACCTATTTATACCTATCTCATTAGTGGGCTTTTAATATCCACTATTACACTTAAATAATTAAAAAGGACACTTGTCCTTTGCTGAGCACGCATGCAGGCCAAGTGTTTGCCACTTGTCGACTCATCTGATTGACGTATTGACAAGTGTCAGCTTATTCATGTTAATGATGCACTTAGCCTTTCTTAACCGGATGGTTATACTTTAAGTTTCCCGCCAAGATTGGGCTCAGGCAACCGAGCCCAATTCGTGACATCATTAGGGTCGGTTGTTGACGTCATCAGCTCGGTCCGTGCTGGCCTTGTGGGTCCCATACCTCCATGTGCTGAATGGCCACATGGATCAATTTGCTGTCAGCTCAGCTCGGGTGTCATCAATATCATCTTCCATTAAATACAATTCATTGATCTAATAACTATTTGCTGAAAATCCATAATGATACAATTCTTGTTGAATTGAAGCAAGGATTCTTGAAGAATGAGAAATATATGTAAATCTCATTGAATTGAGGCAAGGATTCTTGACCATGGAGAAATATGTAATTCTCATTGAATTGAAGCAAAAATCATTGACGAGTTTGATATAGGGGTGGCCACGGTTTTGGAACCGCCGGTTCGGGTTCCTCATTTTGAAGGAACCAGAACTGGAACCGTTGCCTCACGGTTCCGGTTGGTTAATTTTCGGGAATCTAGACCTTCTATAGGGCAAGCGCTGTAAAGCAGTTCTTCTTACTCTTCCTTTAGCTATCTTGAAAGGGAGCTCTTGAAGTCAATTTGGTAAAAAGATAAAACATTGATTCCTCCCGAGGAGGGGCTTGCGTATGATTAGCTAGTTAGTGAGGCAATAGCTTACCAAGGCGATGATCAGTAGCTGGTCCGAGAGGATGATCAGCCACACTGGGACTGAGACACGGCCCAGACTCCTACGGAGGCAAAGTGGGGAAATTTTCCGCAATGGGCGAAAGCTTTGACGAGCAATGTCGCGTGGAGGTAGAAGGCCCATGGGTCGTGAACTAATTTTCCCGGAGAAGAAGCAATGATGGTATCTAGGGAATAAGCATCGGCTAACTCTGTGCCGGCAGCCGCGGTAAGACATATGATGCAAGCGTTATCCGGAATGATTGGGCGTAAAGCGTCTGTAGCTATAGAGGGACAGAATAACTATTAGTTGTAGCCTTCCAGGGCTTGAAATGCCTGCCCATCATCGAAAGATAACTTTCCAATGGCTAAAAAGGAGTGAGCCTCATCTCCCTTCTATCAAAGGCATGAAGTGAAAGAGCTGAAAGCCACTGCCTCATAGATGAGAAATGCTAGTAGATGAAAGATGGGATGAGATGCTAGCCTTAGCACAGAAGATCAATCATTGAGCCTTACGCCACTACCGAGCGGATGATCCGATCCTCCTCTTGATAACAACCAACGAGAGGGAACACATTTCAACCCACCACCGGCATTAGTGGTGCCGTTTCGCAATGTTGGGAGGCCGTCGGAATTTTGTTAGAAGTAGAAGGTAGCTGCTGCAACCGGTCAGTTGCTAACTGAGCACTTGCTGCTCTTGAGTGAATGAGCTGATACAAGCAGGAAGGCAAATGACTGGTCTTCCTTAGAAGCCTGGAACGATAGGGGGGTCAAGATGCACTCCTACAAGTAAAAGGAGTTCGAATAGCTATTGGTTGTGCTCGAAAGGTTATGAATCGATTTACAAGTCCAACCCCAATGTCTTGATTTCTAGTCGAATGGGGGGGGGGGAGGAGGAAAGGTGAGGGGGTGATGGCGCAAATGACCGGTATGCTTCTTTGATCACAAAGAACAATAATAACACCAATATGAGCATATCGATGATTGCTAGCTCCTATGATTCGAATACACATCAATTCTCGAGCCCCGCTGTTATCCGCTACATTTAAATGGGTCTGAGGTTGAATCATATCAAATTTCTTATTTGCCACTTTGCTTAAGACTTGGAATTGTAAGAAAGAGAAGCTGTCATTTAGAACCGACGATTCCAGTTTCGGTTTGGAACCCGGTTGTTCCGGTTAAGTTCCTGGTTTTAACGGAACCGTTTGTTTATCTTTTGATAATTTTTTATTTTTTAAAATGGTTTATCAATTCCAATTACCAAAAAATGGGAATAGAAAGAAAAAGAATTTGACTTAATATTTCATTGAGTTTTGTACTTAATATTAATAATAATATTAAATTGTCTATATATACTATTAGAGTATAGAGGAATCAAAGTTCACGTAGTTCCCTTACAACATTTGGTTTAAAATGTGTCTCATGTGATTACGAATATAAAATGTTATGATAAACATTTAACATTTCTTCTAACATATTTTACCAAATAAAAATAATAGTCGTTGCTTTTCACCTTGAAACCGCCGGTTCCACCACGGTTTCACCGAGCCACATACGGTTCCACATACTAGTTCTAACCGAGGTTAAAAACCGCCGGTTCTACGGTTTTTGAGACTAAGGAACCATAACCGAACCGACCTACATGGTTCCGGTTCCTGAACCGTAGACCATGGTTCCAATTTCGATTTGTAATCCGATTTTGGTTCCATTTGGCCACCCCTAGTTTTGATACACATAAATTATTGAATTTTGCCCCAAACCAATAATACGATTAGTTGCAATTGGCACCTATACAAAGACACAAGCTGGCAGTCGCGATAAACAAATGCAACTTGTGACAAGACAGAGATTCATATCATGTTGTTTGTTTGTATACAGAATAATTTTATTTTCAGTTATTCGCTCAAAATACATTAAGATATATCAAGTTGTTTAATATATGTTTTTGCTTATTACATTACAGTTGGGGGTTTATATATTTTACATTAAGATATATCAAGTTTGATTATGCCTTATAAGCGACCAAACCATTTTTCTCCAAGAAGCATTTTTTTTTGACAAAATCGTGAGGCCAGTCGAAGCGGATAATACATTTTTAATGGACCCTAGAAACCCATTGTCACATCATATACATTTTTAATCAATTCATTTTCTATTCATTCTTCTAAGGGACAATTACAAAATCCACTTGAGGTTTGAGCTATTTTTTTGAAAATTACAAAATACCCCTTAAGGTAACTACAATATTTTTATAAAAATCATAGGGTTTTGAAATATTTTTTGCTTATGAAGAGGGAAAAAGTAGATCGAATCAAATCTCAATGGGATTTTTGTAATTTTTATAAACCTCTAAATTTTGTTTTTGTAATTAGCACGAACCTCTTGAGTATTTGTAATAATCCCTTCTTTTAAAGTATTTCTCCAAAATATCCAAAAGACATCCAAATATTATATAGCGATACGCATGCAGAACAGAGGCAAATGACGAAAGCTCCGTTGCATAATTGAACTAATCCTTCATAAACAATTAAGCTCTTAATTTAAAAAAAAAAAAAAAAACATATAAGCTCTTATACAAGGGGGACTACATATATTAATTGAGATAAAGTAGTCGGCTATCAAGTCAACGAATTGATATGCAATTCTTGCTACAAACATGTCACTGATTAATTACTGCATAACATAAAAAAGTACTCTAAAGTCCATAGAGGCGGCAGAGGTTCATAAATCAAATTGACTTCACCCAATTGTCTACGATTCCAATTGGGGTATTAAATTGGTTGTACGCGCGTATTCTTATGCAATTATATACTCCCTCCTATTCACATAAGTATCTTTTTAGTAAAAAACACACATATTAAGGAATGCATTAAAATACCAAATATACCCTTAATTAATCTTTTTTTTTTTTTGAGAAAGCCTTAATTAATCTTAAATGTTGCTTTGAAAGAAACAAAAAATTAGGTATTGTTAATAAGTATAAGGGTAATTTTGGAAAAACAAATTCTCATTAGTCTTGAAGACATCAAAAGGACATTCTTTTGAATAATTTTGTATGTATCAAAAAGACACTTATTGTGAATAGGATGGAGTATGTATTTTATATTCCGAGTTTAGTAAAAAAAGCATATTAATTAATACTTGGTTTTGATGGAATCGAGAATTAAATATTTAAAATTTTATAATCATTAGGTGTAGTAGTTGATTGTAACTTCCATTTTGTTTGTTTAATTTTTAGTTTTTTCTGGGTTTACGGACATGCAATTGCATCAACAAATCAAATAGTCAGAATCACGGAAACTCGCAATTTTTCGCAGTTATCATTTTCATTAATTGTGAAACAAAATGATATGAGAGTGACTCTTGGTGTTACCCAAAAATCTCAAATAATAATGCTGGCTGAACTTCACCGTGCACCTAGCCGAGCTCCGCCGTATACACCGAACACCTGCAAAAATGGGGGCCGGAGGGTTGCTCCGACGTACCCACTCCGACACTCAAGTCAGATAATGCTCAAAGAATGGAGAGAATAACTCAAATGTGTAGTAAAATATCAGAAATGCATTAGACCTTAACCATACCTGAGAGATAAGTATTTATAACAATTATAATTAGGGTTTTCGGGTTTTCCGGAAATGGTTATAGGGAATCTGTCAGACTTAGTTATCAAATCTTATCTAGATTATCAAACTTAAGTCAAGGCATCCTATACCGAGCCCTTACATTCATCCCGAGCACTCAGATATATATATCTCGAGCATACTCAAAGGGCGTCTAGAAACTGGGCCCTGAGTAAGAGCTCTTTGTGGGCCTTATTCGCACCTCGGCCCATTCTATCCCGATTATTCTCTCGGCCTATTCTATGCCGAATCAACTCTATATGGTACCCATGCATATTAATGGAAAGAAAGTCAGGTCAATGTCATTTTCCATATGTTCAAGACTATATCAATAGCTCATCCGCAAGGAAATTACATTATTGGTCCCATAAAATTAAGGATGATACGATTTAGTCTTATGATTTAAAAATAATCCACCACAACACAAGTGACAAAAGGTAACACCAATAAAATGTTACATAATAGCCATAAAATATCACTATAGACAATATGTAGCACTTTTTATGGTGATACACTTATCCATGCTAGTCTACGGTATCACTTTTAATAGCTTCAGTGACACTTTTTCTAAGTGTTACATTAAGTACTTCTCTATTGTAATGTTGGAATTTTGGTTTGAGAAATTGGGTGTGGACCCGATTTTGACCAAATATTTAAGTGGTTTCCATTGGTGGAAAATGGAATGAAATTATATGTTAAAATTCTACTAAGTGAGCAGATGAGATTGACAATCAATACCTCATCCTTCGTGAATGGACATCGGACTTCATGGGAACAATTGATGAGCTAAACTCTATGGAGTTATGGGTTCAAATTTGGAATGTCCCTTGTCATTGGATTGGGCCTGAAACATGAATGAAGATTAGTAAAACAACTTGGGCAAATTTCAGATATTCAGATCCCTAAGACTGGTAGCAGTAGAGATGCATTAGAATCCTAACAACATTAAATCTGGAAAAAATCGCTGCCAAGAGGTACCAATATTAAGCTGGGTTCTGAAGTTGTTTGGGTTGAATTTAAATAGGAAAACCTCCAAACTTTCTGGTTTTACTGTGGGGTTGTGTGGCATTTGGAAAGAGGATGCCAAAGTAGAAGTGAGGATCTTAAAGCTGACAATCTCAAAGAGGGCCAATTTGGGGAATGGCTAAGGGCTCTGGACTTTAATGTGAGCAGATGGACCTTCAAACAGGGTAAAGAGAGCACCAGTAAGGGTCATGAGAAGAGTAAGGGATCCCAAGATACTAAAGTTGAGGGTGGTTTATAGAAATCTGGTCTCAAAGAAGTTGTTCTTAAAGAGATGAGTAAGGAATCTTCTGAGAACCTGACTAGTCCGGGGGAGTGGCAAGATGATCCCATGATGATTGGACATGAAGAGATGTTTGTGCAAGTGAACTCCAAAGAATATGTGGAAGAGAGTGGTTATAGTACTAAGGAAGATGAATTCAAGAAACTGGAAAAGGGAGGGGCTAAAGAGAACTCGATGTCTCACATTAGGATTGATCCTACTAGTAAAAAGGGTGTTGGGGAAGGATCGAGGAGTCCTCTAAGAGAGATAAAAATGGTGTTATCGAAAAGAGTAATCGATCACGGTAAGAGGGGAGCATTAATGAAGATTGTGTCCTCTTAAGTAGAATGAAAGATCTCTAGTTATTCCAATGGATAAATCAAACATGTCGAGTTCAAACTGGGGGGTAAAAAGAGGAATCTGGAATGCTTTGATGATAATGAAGAGAATTTAGGATTGGAAAAGAAAAAAGCTAAGATTTTGGGGGGTAAGGATGATCTGAATATTGATATTACTAAGGTGAAAGTGGCCAACCTAAAATGGGCTCAAAGTGATTAATGAAAGTTTGTGTGTGGAATCAGAGAGGTTTGGGATGACCCTTTACAATTCCCCAATTGAAGGAGTCTCTTAAACTCCTTCTCCCAGATGTAGTGTTTTTAAGTGAAACAAAAACAAATAAAGCTTTTATTGGTACTGTGAGCAAAAGAGTGAAGTTGGATGGTAGATGGCAGTGCATGAACCCAATGGGGCAAAGTGGTGGCTTGGGCGAAGAGGATAAACATAATCGGTCTTAATATTTTGCATTTTTGTGCTGAGGTTAATTTTGAAATCAGTGGAGAGAGTGGTAATTGTTGGGCCAATTGATGTATGCTAGCACTGATAAAAAGATTAGAAAGAAATAGTGGGACTACTTGGTTAATTCTAAGGATAATTTGGGTTCTTATTGGATTTTGGGGGGTGACTTTAATGACCTCCTGTAGGCCGATGAGAAGAAAGGGGGAAGATAAGGAGCCCTAACGGTTTTGCTGATTTTAGGAACTTTGTGGCTGCAATGGGTGTAGGAGAGATTGCTTTTACTGGCCATCCATTCACCTGGGCTCACAATAGAGAGGGTGAGAGGTTTGTGGAGGAAAGATTATACATATTTTTTGGTTCTCCTGATTGGTTGATTAAGTTTCCTACAACAAAAGTTTTTCATATGGAAAAACAAGCTTCTGATCATCATCTATTTCTTTTGGATTCCTCCCCTGAATTTGGGAAAAGGCACAAGAGATTCTGTTTTGATAAATCTTGGATTGAATGACAGGGCATAGAAGGTGTTATTGAGCAGGCTTGGAAGGGTAATGTGAGGGGAACTCCCCTGTTTCAAGTCCAGAAAAAAATTGGTTTTGCAGATTAGCCTTAATCAATTGGAGCAAAGACAAGAGTTCTAATGCTGCTAAGGTTATTGTGAAATGCAAAGAGATACTTTCTCAATTAAGAAAAGAGGGACAATGGAATACTTGGAAAGAAAGTGGGGAGTTGAAATCTGGTCTTGCTAAAGCTTATAGGGATGAGGAATTATTTTGTAGTTAGAAAGCCTGGATTAATTGGCTTAAAGAAGGTGATAAAAATTCGAGGTTCTTTCATGCATGCACAATTCAAAAAAGGAAAAGGAACAGCTCGGAGAAGCTTGTTAGAAATGATGGATCATGTTGTAACTCTCCAGATGAGATTGAAAAGGAAGTTACTGAATACTACCAGAATCTCTTTTGCTCATCTTTACCTGCGGCTGACTTGGATATTTTGGATGGTATGCCACAGTCAATCACCCCTTCTATGAACCAGATTATTACAAGCCAATTGGATGATGTGGAAATCAGAAAAGCTATCTTTGATCTTAACCCTAATAAGGCCCCTGGATGGGATGGTATGACTCCCTTATTCTTTCAATTTGCTTGGCCATTTATTTTTGATTCAATTTGTGGTGCTGTTAAAAATTTCTTTGTGTGCTCCAAAATGCTGAAAAGTGTGAATCATAATGTGATCACACTTATCCCAAAAATCCAAATTCCCACTTCTATTGCTCACTATAGGCCTATTAGCTTATACAATGTTATCTAGAAAGTGATTTCCAGAATCCTGGCTAATACACTCAAACATGTGTTGCATGATTGTATTAGTGCCAATCAATTTGCATTTATTCCTCATAGACAAATCATTGATAATATTATTACATCTCATGAGTGTTTGTACTTTATTAATGGTCTGAGAAGAGATAAAAATTCTTTTATGGCATGGCAAGGCGTATGATAAAGTTGAATGGAATTTTCTGGCATCTGTTCTTCCCAAAATGGGTTTTGATTTCAAATTTATCAAATGGATTTTGGCATGAATATGTACTCCCACATTTTCTTTTAATCTGAATGGACATGTCTCTGGTTTTGTTATTCCTTTTAGAGGAATCCGTCAAGGGGATCCTCTTTCTCCTTACCTCTTCATTATCCTTTCTGAATCACTGTCCAATCTTTTCAAGCAAGCTCATTGTTGTGATAGATTTAAAGGTCTGAAGATTTGTAGAGGAGGGCCTGTTATTTCTCATCTTTTCTTTGTTGATGATTCTATTGTCTTCTGTGAAGCCTCTTCTAGCTAAGACTCTACCTTTAAACATATCCTTCAGAGATATTGCAAAGCCTCCTCGGTTAACTTGTAAATTTGGATAAATCATCTGTCTTTTTAGCCTAATACTCCCTCTAACCTTAAACGGGATATTTGTAAGATTCTTAATGGCATCAAGGCGCAAAGTTCCTCTAAATATCTTGGGTTACCTCTGGTGTTGGAGGTCTAAAAAAGAGATTTTTCAGTTTGCGATTGATTGTGTGATGAAGAGAGTGTCTAGTTGGAGTAATATATTTTTATCATTTGCTGGAAGAGAGACTTTAATTAAAGCAGTGATTAATTCTATGCCTAACTATGTGATGCCAATATTTAAAATTTCTGTCCATATATGTAAAGAATTGTGCAAGATTGTGTCTAAGTTTTGGTGGGGTGTGTCTATTGAGGGGCATAGGAAACTTGTCTGGACTGCTTGGGATAAAGTTACAATGCCTAAAGAGTTGGGTGGGTTAGGGTTTCAGGATTTTTCCGTGTTTAATGATGCACTCATTGCTAAGAAACTATGGAGGCTTATTACTCAACCTTATCTTTTGTTTTGTAAAGTGCTTAAAACCAAATATTTCCCAACTGGTGGTCTGTTCTCTTGTTCACTAAAAGTGGGGATTCTTGGCAGTGGAAGGGATGACTTAAGGCTCATTTTACCTTGGGGCTTGGTCTTAGATTCAAAGTGGGAGATGGGAAAAATATTTTTGTTTGTAATTCTCCCTGGATTCCCAAACCCCCCCTATTTTAAGCTTCAACATTGTGTGATTGGAACCTGGAGGGGATGAGAGTGAGGGAGCTTATGTCTGAGGATGGGTCTGAGTGGAATTTTAATTTTCTTATTAACACTTTCTGTTTGGAGGATGTTAATATCATCTCGTAGATTCCTATTGATCTTGAGGCTGGTAGAGATGTAGCTTGGTGGCATTGGGATAAGAAGGGTGTATTTACTGTTAAATCAGCATACCAACATCTGATTGAGATTAAGAGGTCCAATTTGAATATCCCTGAAACAAGTGATAGTTTCTGGAGCAAGCCAAAAATGTGGAAGAGGTGTTGGGACTTGAAGATTAAAAGTAAAATAAAACATTTCATTTGGAGATGTTTGCATAATAGAATTCCCACTACTACTTTGCTGAATCAGAAAGGAATGTATATTGATGTTATCTGCCATGTATGTGGTGAGATTGAGGAATCCTTGGAACATGTGCTATTTCAGTGTTCCAGAGCACCACAAGTTTGGAAAATGGCTCAGGTTTCCTGGTTCTTTGTTTATGAGCAGCCATTTAGATTTAGGGATTGATGGAAGAGGTTATGTGATCTTGAATTCTCCAAAACAAACCAAGATAGGATACAACTATCTTCCTATATTCTTTGATGGCTTTGGAAATCACGTCATCTATGGGTTTTTCAAAAGGAGGATATGGATGCTAAAAAGATTGTGGATCGAATGGCAAGAGTTCCACTGTGTGTCATGTAAACTGTCTGGATCCAAGAATGACAAGGGTCAAGGAATAAATAAAGAAGCAGCTGAAGATGTTATTCAGAGCCCTTCAGCTTCTGATTCTTCTCTGATGTGATGCCGTGCTGCTTCTGATCTTAAAACAATTCTTGGAGGGTGGATTTTCAACAATCATGGTGAATTTATTCATGCTTGGCAGTCTCTAGGGATTTTATTCAAGATCCAGTGGAGGTTTCTTTACTCGGGGTTCGCTATGCAATGTGTACGGCATATATATTCGGAATCAAGGAGGTAACCATTCAAGTAGATAACAAGGATATTGGAGAAAAGCATAATTCAAGAATTCCATTCCCGTTTGGAGGAAGACAATTAGCCGAAGACATCTATTTAATTTGGTTTCTTTTTGATAAGTGTTTGTTTTGTGTTCAAGAGCTTAAAAATAGTGCTAATTGTAATAGGTTAGTTCATTTAGGTTTGGATAATGATGTTTATTTGAATTGGAATTGACAATTCCCCGAGTGGCTCCATGTTTAGTCACTTCAGTAATTAGCCCAGTGGCTACGTATTCCGTTGTATTTTCCTGGTTGAGTTTGTTTCAATAAAATTGCTATTGTTTGGAAAAAATAGTAGATGAGATTGACATTTTGAATTTCTCAAAACCAATTCCGGGTGAATGAGAAATTAATGCTACAAATTAGCCATTTAAAACTAGAAATTAATATGGAAAATGGAAAATGTGGGGAAGAAGAAAAGCTCCATCCCACATAGAAGGAATAGTAAAAAATTGCTCTATTGATATAGCCCAAGTTGGACTAATGGGTTTGGGCCCTTGGGGTACCAAAGTTTTTAAAGGGGTGAGGACCTACATGCTTATGGGTTTGGTTCAAACCACACGAGCACGCGCGCGCGCCGCCGCCCGCCAGCCCGGGTACGGGTCATGGGCTTGGGCCCTTATAGTTTTGGACAAAATTTATTTAAAACCCTTTAAAATTAATTAATTTTTAATTAATTATTTATTCCAACTGGGTGGTGCGCGACGCCCACCGCACGGGCAGTGGCCGAAACCTGTCACGTGTGCAGGTGTGCGCGGAAGCGCACTTCCGGACTAATGCACCTGTTCGAGTAACCAGGTGTATTTTTTGACTGTAGACATGTCTTTTCGATGCAAAATATATATCATTTCCATCAGACACCTTGATGCCTATATATATGAGCCCCCTATAGATGAAAATAGACACGAAAAATTATGAGATAATAAATCGAGTCATTTCTGCATTACAACATATTGAAACCATACACTTCCAAAAGTTTGAAAGCCTTAAACACTTGTGTTCGCTGTTGGTTTGAATTTTGCAAGTGCTGCTAAGTCGAACCTGTTAAAGTCGTTATATCTTAGGGACGATTGCCAGAAAAATAATCACTTTATATACAGAGCAATTTCGTCTTGCGGAGAGAATATCTAATATTGTCCTTGACTTAGCCAGATTTTTCAAATACTCTAGCCATTTTATTGTAAACAGTACCACCTAATTAAGAATCGCAAGACAAAATTTTTACTGCTATTTTCAAGACGATGGCATCCATTTTGTTCACTACGATGGCTATTGTTCCTGCTCATGGCGTGAAACTGCAAAGTTCTCGGGGTTTACTTCAAAAAGATGGCAACAAAAGATGCTCTTTTACCTCACTACGTTGGGTCTGTCCCATTTCCTGAAGGAGGACCCTCCTACCGTTGGCGAAGAAGAATCCCATAATCAAAGGAGGATCGATGTGGATGCTTGGCATAACAACGATCTGTTTGTCGAAACTAAACTTTGAACGGGCTGGAAGACAACTTCTATAATTTCTACAGTTCGTTCAAAACATCCATAGAGTTGTGGGACTCTTTGGAGAAGAAATATAAAACAAAAGATGCCGACACAAAGAAATATATTGTTGGTAAATTTCTAGATTATAAGATGATTGACACCAAACTGGTGATGAGACAAGTGCAAGAAATTCATATCATACTTCACGACTTAGTGTTTGAAAGGATGATTCTGAACGAGTCTTTCCAAGGGGCGGCAATAGTCGAGAAACTGCCGCCATCATGGAAGATTTTAAGTACTACCTCAAGTACAAGCGGAAGGAAATGGGGCTTGAGGATTTGATAGTTCGACTTCGGATTAAGGAAGACAACCGTAATTCCGATTGGAAATCGAAAATTGTGGGGTTGTGACCACACACTATGGAACATAAGGAGAGCTTGTGCTGCATTTTTAAATGTAATAGAAGGTGTTGCCAAAAGTGTTGTAACACCAAAACCACAATTGCATGAAGTGTTGCCCAAAGTGTTGTAACACTAGAGGCAGACACAATAACAAGTTGAGTCTGAAGTGTTACTGAAGATGTGATAACATCAAAGGTTACACAGTGTTGGAACTAAAGTCTGAAATCTGTTAGAACGAGGTTTTAACTGGATTACTGGGACAATGTTTTAACAGAAAAAAAGAAAAGTGGCCGAGAGCCATAAAGTTCTGGATAATCTTGTGTTGAACAAGGATACCAGAAATTGGAAGGGGAAGCTTTACTTTTTAGCAAACCACATAAAGGATTATACCTTGAAGTGTGGGGGTGCTTTGACTAAAGTAGAAGCACCCAAGAAAATAAATTCAACATTCATGATATAAATGATGGTACGACCATTAAATCAAGAAATGTTGTATTTATAAAAAGTATCTTTTCTTGCAAGGAAAGAGGTAAGTCTAGACATTTTTGCCGAAGACACAAGACAATTAGACAGTTGATTTCGAATGGGGTTATTTCAGTTGACTACGAAAAGTCCAAGAAAAACCTAACAGATCCACTCACAAAAGGAATAAATCGAGATCAATTATATAAACTGTTAAGGGGAACGAGTTTAAAATCCACAAAATAAACAATATTCATAGCGGTAACCCAACCTTGTGTATTGGAGATCCCAAGACCTTGGTTCAATGGGACAACTATGTTATGAATGTTCAGCTGTACACTTGGAAAATGTGTTAGCTCATTCCCAGAACTTACAAGTAGAAACCTACTGAATGTGATGAGGTTAAGTCTAAGACTTTTAATGATTCCTATACCGAAAGGTGGAGTATGGCAAGATACTCTTCAATAGGAGATCACATATATAAATGAGATGTAATGGCCGCTTCAAAGAAACACCTATGAATGTAAGATATGGTCCAGGGTCGAAATGGACACAACGTGAGAACAACAAGTGTTAGAATTATGATTGTGTAAATACTGGTGTCTCGATTTACCCAAACGGCTGAGTAGTTCAAGACACCGCGTCAAAAAACAACTAGTAAAGCCACAAGCTACCTATCCAGATGCAATAACAGTTCGCCGAGACTTTCAAGCGAATTTGCATACATGTATGCATTAATTTCATTCATGTGGGGGATTGTTGGATTTTTGGTTTGAGAAATTGGGTATTGCCCGATTTTGACCAAATATTTAAGTGGTTTCCATTAGTGAAAAATAGAATTAAATTATAAGTTAAAGTTCTACTAAGTGAGTAGATGAGATTGGCATTTTGAATTTCTCAAAACCAATTTCGGGTGAATGAGAAATTAATGCTACAATTTAGCCACTTAAAATTAGAAATTGATATGGAAAATGAAAAATGTGGGGAAGGTGAAAATCTCCATCCCACATAGAAGGAATATCCAAAATTTGCTCTATTGATATAGCCCACGTTGGACTAATGGGTTTGGGCACTTGGGACACCAAAGTTTTTAAAGGGGTGAGGACCTACATGATTGTAAATTTGGTTCAAAACAAAAATGAGCACGCGCGCGCCGCTGTCCCTTGCCAGCCGGCCACCTCGGCTCGGCTGACCCATCATGGCCAGGGTTTGGATCGTGGGCCATGGGCCTGCGCTTGGGATCGGGCTTCAAGACCCTTATAGTTTTGGACAAAATTTATTTAAAACCCTTTAAAGTTAATTAATTATTTATTCCAATAGGGTGGTGCGCAGCGAGCACTAGTGCTGTTGCCACCTTGAAGATGGGCGGCAGCGCGGGATAGTGATCGAACGCAGTGTGCACAGATGCACACTTCCGAACTGATGCACCTGTTCGAGCAACGAGGTGCATTTTTTGGCTGTAGACATGTCTTTTCGATCCAAAAGACATATCCTTTCCATTAGGCACCTTGATGCCTATATATATGAGCCTCCTGCAGATGAAAATAGATACAAAAAATTACGAGATAATAAATTGAGTCATTTCTGCATTACAACATATTTAAATCATACCCTTCCAAAAGCTTGAAAGCCTTAAACATTTGTGGTTGTTGTTGGTTCGACTTTTGCAAGTCTGCTAAGTCGAATTTGTTAAAGTCATTTTATCTTAGGGGTAATTTCCGGAACCGTATGCACTTTATATACGGGGCAATTTCGTCTTGCGGAGACAATATCTAATACTAGCCTCAACTTAGCCAGATTTTTCAAACACTCTAGCCGTTTTCTTATAAACAATACCACCCAATTAACATGTAATACTTTAAAAAAGTAATTACGAAATATTACATATGTGTCTAATGTAGCACTTTTTTTGTCAAAATGTAACACTTTTTTGTAGTACTTTTCCTGGCATTTAGAAAGTAATTTTTTACTCCCAAGAAACATCGATCCCAAAACCTATGTTGTTTGGAAATGACAATTTGCCATTGGACTAAGTTGATTCTTATTGCATCTTTTGTTTTGATTTTTATATATACACACATATATATGCTTATATATATTAAAAATTATATTATATACAATGTGTATTAAAATTATATTATACACTATAAATATAAATTTATATCATATATTATATATTATAAATTATATTTTGTATTAGAAATTGTATTATATATTAAAG
This sequence comes from Rehmannia glutinosa, assembly GCA_016081115.2. NCBI lineage: Eukaryota > Viridiplantae > Streptophyta > Magnoliopsida > Lamiales > Orobanchaceae > Rehmannia > Rehmannia glutinosa. The sequence goes on along the minus strand of JABTTQ020001973.1, from coordinate 161,866 downwards.
AACATAATAAAAATAATAAATAAAAATTTCAAATACATTTATCAACGAATTGATTTTCCATTGGTAAAAATAAAACGATGTATAGAAATAAATAAAATTAATTTACCGATGGAAAAAATCCATAAGTAATTACTGACGATACCATTTTTGGTTGGTTTGTTTTTTAAAAAAGATTAACGACGAAATTAGTTCCCATCAATGAAATTAAAAATATTAAATAAGAATAATATATTTACCTAGGGACTTTTTCATGGATATTACAATGGAATTAATTACACTGGTAATTGTTTTTTTGAAAAAAAACTAAAAGAAAAATAAAAAACCTACAAATGGTTTCCATCGATAAGATATGCGGTATTATATAAGTTTCTTGTAATCTCATATAACATTTAGAAATTGATTATATATCACCTATATATACTACATATAATAGAATTAATAGCAATACGTAAAAAGTTAACAAGTAAATAATCAATATATTTTATTTATGAAATATGAAATTATGTTAATGCTACAAGTAAACTAACTAAAATCTCGTATACACTAAAGAGGAAAAATAAAGGGTAAGAATCTATGAAATTGGCATTTATTTATATTTAAAGATTAATATTACTAAAATATTAAAAAGAAAATAAAAATTAAGAAAACATATTGCTTGTCTTTACCTAATTTTGCTATATCAATTAACTAAATAAATTGTTCGTATTATTTAATTAAAATAACGTAATTTCGTGTTACCAATATATAGCCAAAAAAGTGTTACAATTAATTAAATATAGTGTTACCTGGAGAGTTATTTAATTAAAGTAATATCTATTTGTGTTATCAAAACAATACCAAAAAAAAAAGGATACTTAAAAAGTGTTACTTATTTGAAACTATTAGAAATAAGCGTTACATATTTATAAAGTGCTACAAAAGTGTTACATAAAGATTACAATGTAAAAGTTCTACAAACATGTGTTACATAATGTTCTTTATGTAAAAAGTGCTACAATTTTGTTTTACCTAATATCATTTATGTTGTAGTGATCATACTAGAATGGTTATGTTGCAAATGAACTTCTTGTCAATATTTTTTGCATTAGTTTTTCTTTCGATTTGGTGCCACCGTTAAATTTTTTGCAATTGAGATTGAAAGAGAAAAATTGGTAATAAAACCACAATGACCCTTGTGGTAAAAGACCAAAAGTGTAATTATCGACATCGTTTTTTTTCTTCTCCCAACTGAAATATCAAAACAATAAACTTAAATGAATTTCTCCACTTTGTCGTCATCTGATTCAATGTTATAAATATTGGACCAGTTAACAAACTAGTCTTGCTACTGGTTAGCAGTCCAATCGGTCGGATCAGTTCAACTAACTGTCCAACCGACCTAATAATAATTGATAATATTGTAAGTCCAAGCGGCTACGATAATCTAGAGGGGGGGTGAATAGATTATCTCCATCTTTTCGATTTTGCCCTCTTTTTCGAACCGAATGCTCAAAGACAATAATAAAGGTGCGGAATGTAAACAACACACGTCGATTTAAAGAGGTTCAACCCACCTAGGGCCTAATCCTCTACCACCCCAAAGATATCCGGGATGGATTTCAAAAAGAAAAAGATTTTATTAATTTACCACAAATTAATACAACACCAACTTACAACAACACCTTGAAGAGCACCACACTCTTCTTCAACACCACCTTTGAGATTACCACAATCTCTTCTTGAAGATTACCACAATCTCCAACGGCACCTTGTGAAGATTACCACAATCTTCAACCTTGAAAAGAATACCAAATTCTTCAACACCTCAACAAGAAGATCACCACAATCTTCTTGCACCTATCACCTAGATCATCCAAGTGTGTTCTTACCACAAGAACACTCACAAGGATATCTTGTGTTGAATGATTACTCAAATTCAAGATTACAACTCGATAATTGATAATACAATAGAGTGCAAGTGTAATCAAGAAAAGCCTAGACCTCAAGGATGTGAAAGTGAAAAGCTAGGCAAATTACAACAAGAAATAAGACAATGTAAGAACAAGTGTATTCTTGAGTGTATCTTGTTGTGTTGTAGTTTTTTTCTCTTATTGTTGTGCTTCAAATCTTCCTCTATTTATAGGAGATGATTGATACTTGATAGGCTCCTCTTGGAATCTGATTTCTACAAAAAATTGCAATTAAAATCAAGATTATAGCTGTTAGAAATCAATCCCACAATTTAAGGAAAAGATGTCTCACGCACAACGGTTACATTTTTGTGTCAAACTCAAGGGCGACCGGTCGCACACAAATAGACGTTTGAAAAAGAGAATACACATTTACACAGGCGACCGGTCGACGTCTACCTCGACCGGTCGACCTATGCCTCAACCGGTCCCCCTCATGGGTTTGGAAGAAAGAAAACGTTCTGTTTCAATTTTTGCTCCCAGGTACCGGTCGCCCAAGGGGTCGACCGGTCGACGGCACCGGTTGCCCTATAGGGCGACCGGTTGCCCTGACCATTTTCTGCAAACATGAAGTTTTCTGTTTTCCTCAACTTTCAGGTACGGGTTGCCCTATACGGCGACCGGTTGACCTCAAAACCAAAGTGTTGTCCAATTTTATATCGAAAATAAACTTCAAGAAATACTCCGAAAAATAGTGAAAACATTTTAGACCGATCGGGAGTATTAGGACAACATTTAGAAACATAGTTTCAATGTAAAAACCCATTGACATAAAATCCTTAACTGTGTTGTCCAATATGGTCGAAAATAAACTTGAGGAAATACTCCGGAAAATATTAAAACTATATTAAATCATTTAGGAGTATTTGGACAACCTTTAAAAACATTGTTTTGGTATAAAAACAAAATCATCAAAATCATGATAAAACCATTTATCAAACAATCTCCCCCTTTTTGATGATTACAAACCGAAACAATTTTAACGAGGTCGATTTTGAAAACAAAACAATTTTACCTAAAAAGAGAACTGTCCGTTGTGGGCGACAACATTCCATGCAATAAAAACATAAGGATGGGAGTAGAGATATTCAAATACATATAGCAAATTCTCCCCCTATCAACATGCACAACAAGAGTTATATAGAAGCAACTTAAACATAAGCTAAAATATTAGCTTTTCGATATTGAGCTTAAGTATCAATAACTTAAAAGCTCCCCCTGTCAAAGAGACATCATTAGAAACATATATAAGTCCATACTACAACCAATGGACCATGATTCATATATAACCATAATGCACCAAGTGGACTAAATATGATCCACAACTTATGGCTTTATGAAGCCATAGCTTGTAGCTTCTTTTTGTTAAGCTTATCTTAGCTTCTTTGAGCTAAAGAGCTTATAACCTGTTTCTCCCCCTTTGGAAACATCAAAAATAATGTTAACACGATAAATGCATCATATATTCATATCAAAGTGCGCAACTAAACCGATGTACCGAGCTATTTGAACATTGAAGCTTATAAACCAAATAGGAGGGAAAAGTCGAATCATATGACTTAAAGAAGCTTATGAAAACTCATTTGATAAGCAAAACATGATCTCCATAAATGTATAAGACTTTTGAAATCGAGAGAATCATGTAGGTGATGAATTTTTCATTGAAACGTTTTATCGAACACTTGGCGGGCGTCAAAAGTTGAAAAGAATATATATAGCCCTTGTAAATGAAATCAAGCCAAGTTTTTCATCACCAAATGCAATTTAATAAAAATCATTCATCAACAATCAATAAGCTCATCACAAACATATACTAATTTCATCAAGATAGTACATATTGAGATTAAGGAAGTAGAATTCTTACCATTTGATCGGTAAAGACGAGCAATGATGATGATAACCGAGCTAGGTAGTCCCCAAAATATATAATTCATGCATCAAAACTCATTTGAAGTGAATTGTGTGTGAAATTTGCGAGGGGGACGAAAAATGGCCAAAATATGTTAGAGTTGCGAATGCTGAAGACAGAACCATTTTTATCCAAAATTTTGCTTAGGGCGACCGGTCGTGGTTGAGGGCGACCGGTCGACGTTGAGGGCGACCGGTTGCCCTCAACCCCTTCAACCCACTGTCTGTCAGTTTTTCCAAAAATCCGAATTTTCAACCAAAAATCCGATTTTTCGCCCCTAAGTTTTAAAAACGTGTAAAATGCAAACGTAAGCTTCATTCAATATGCATTATGTCATAATCAAGCTCGAAATGAGATAAAATACTCGGCGGTAAATGAACAAATGTCCGCGAGTTATCCTTGAGACGGAATTAAACACATCTCAAGTTTTTGTTAAAAACGCAATCCCTTAGAAAGTTTTTCGAATCTCAATATGTTTAGTTCGATTATGACGAACTATATTTTGAATAATTTTCACCGGACTTGTTATCCCGAAAAATAAGAACATTTTAAAGCTTTGGACACAACAAGTCATAAGAAGAAGTGCCTTTCAAATATTTGAAAATTTCTTTTAATGACACTTTAATGAGATTCGTTGGGATAATTTTTGAAGTCGAGCATATAGACATAAGGCATATGGAATGTCGAGTCTATAGAAATAATACAAGAAAACATACCTCGAATTTGTTTGTCAACCGACATGCCTTTCTCAACCTTTGTCAATCTCTTCATTGGTAGCCATAGAGGTTGAAATGATTCTTCCTTCTTCAATGCCTAACTCCTTCAAGAGTTCTTTTGAAATGTAACCATCTACTTGGCATTGAATGATTTGAAGTCCAAGCGAGAAATTGAGCTCCCCCATCATGCTCATTTCAAGTACACCTTGCATCAACTTCTTCTTGAAAATACCTTCGAGCTACTAACCTCGCCTTAGTTCGACCAATGTTGCCTTGGTCATCGAGTTTGTTTCGGAGTGCGCATTTTGCATTTATAATCGTGTGTGATGAAAGACATGGCATCAACTTCCAAGTATCATTTCCTTTTAGCTCTTCTTGCAATTCTAAAAACCAATCTTCATCTTGAAGCATCAATTGAGGAATTTGTCTTCTTCATCACTATCATCATAGGGCATCCAATTGATCTAAGGTGTTCATAGTAGAATATGTACATCCAAATATTTTGAGGTAACTAATATTTGGAGTACTTCATTTCTCATCTACACAACTTAACAAACGGCATCGCTTATATAAGCAAGAAAAAATAGCCCAAGTGTAAAAACATGCCTCAATCATCAATCACAAAATATCTTGCAAAAGAGCATAGTAGGAATAGACACTATATATATATAGACCATGAAGCAAGAAACACATACTATGCATTTAGAAGATCATCATGAGTCTAATAAATCATGCAAGTTCAAATTAGCTTAAGAAAGCTACAAAAGGTCTCTTTTGAAATTTGAAAATCCGATAGCATATAATTGAGACCTCATTTAAAAGAAGTATTTGAACAAAAGTTGACAAAGCAAATATGTGCAATCAAATATCGAATAGTGCCTTTTAAAAAAAAAATCTAAAAATCCTCTTAATGGCACTTGTATGAAATACTATAAAAACAAGCACATAGGCACATGACAATACATATATCGAGTCTATAAGAGTAAGAATAACACAAGTAAACGTACCTCGATAATTTATGCCTTTCTTGACAAATAATGACGTAAATGGCCATTTGTGAAAATATGTAAATCCTACACAATACTTAAAACAAATCTAGCACAAATCATAAAAAGTGTAGGCTAAGAGATATCGCAAGTAAGCTCATGCCATAAAAATCCATAGGAGATGATAACACACTCTAGTCTACAAACAATGCACAAGAGTTTTAAAAACATCATATAAGGTCTTCTTTTTGAAAAATATTTTAAAAGCACAAATATATATTGAAGACCTTAATTAAAAAATAAATACTTGAAAACTCATTTTGCAATTAAGACACAAATAAAAGCATGCATAATAATAAAATAAAATGCATATTTAACTAGGGAGATACGGGTTACCAATTACGCCATTTCAATGGGTTGTGTCGTTCCCATTGTTGATGATATCTTCCCCTTGAGAAGTCACTTTGTTGATGATGACTTCTTTGATTACTCCATTTCCAAGGTTTGTTGCCTTCCCATTGTTGAAAGTCTCTTCTTCTTTGAAAATCATCTTGTTGATGATATCTTTGCCATTTCCAAGGATTGTGTTCTTCCCATTTTTGAGTATATCCTCTTCTTGGAAATTTGCTTTGTTGAAAATAGTTTCTTCTTCTTTGATCAAATGAAACGGTCATTTGATGTCTTCTTGGCGGTATAAATTTTCTTCGATCATTATTTCGCGAGTACCTAATAGGACATTATTTTGTGGTACCCTTATGTGTTTGGGTCCTTTGGGATTAGTCTTGAGACTTTTAAGTCTCCAACAATAATTATAGCTATTTCTAGCTCGACAAGAATTAGCCGTATGACCCTTTTTACCGCAATAAAAACAAGTAATAATTCTAGGAGCATAATGACCAACATGCTTAGAGACTTGATTCTTTTTCATATGATTGACAACATTAAACTTATGATCAAGTTCTAGTTTCAATTATCACAATAATCAACAATTTCATCGGTACTCAAGTTGGATTTAGATAAATCCCCTTCATGCAATTAATATCCTCAACAAGAGTACTATTTTCTTTTTCAAGGTTTCTAACCTTGTCAAGTGTGGTGGTGTGAGCACATGATAGTGATTCATAGGAAGTAAATAAACTATCCTTTTCATTTTTCAAAACATTGAATTCCTTTTTCAAATTTTTGTATTTAACAAGCAAGCTTTGGAATTCATTTTGAAGTTCATCATAATCATTTTGCAAATCACTATAGTCATTATCATAGGAAGTAGAGGGTTTAGAACTTACCTCGTTTTCTTCTTCGATGCCTATGAGGCATTGTTCAACTTCTTCATCATAGGAGGTTGTAGAAGGCTTATCCCATGTTGTTGGATTTGATGTTGTATCCATTTGTGAAGTAGATGCTTTTGAGTTGCTCCTTTCATTTGCATATACTTCATAGATGGCTTCTAATTTTTGCCATACTTCATGTGCCGATCGAATACCTACAACATGATCAAATTCCAAAGTGGTAAGTGAACAATGTAAAATATTAAGAGCTTTACCATTTAAGGAGATGATTTTCTTTTCTTCATCATTGAGCTTTTTGAGGCCTTTTGAGGTGTGTGGTGTATCTTTCATCGAAATGGATTCTCCATTAATAACGGTGTTCCAAATGTGGAACCCGCAACCTTGTAAATAGCATTCCATTCTTTCTTTCCAAAATGTAAAATTTTTGGAATCAAACCGAGGTGGCTTGGTGGTGGAGGTGCCGGATAGATGAGCTTCGTTTGTAGCCGTCGATCGTTTCTCTTCACTCGCGATGTGAAACGAGCTTGCCAAAGAGTTTGGCTCTGATACCACTTGTAAGTCCAAGCGGCTACGATAATCTAGAGGGGGGGTGAATAGATTATCTCCATCTTTTCGATTTTGCCCTCTTTTTCGAACCGAATGCTCAAAGACAATAATAAAGGTGCGGAATGTAAACAACACACGTCGATTTAAAGAGGTTCAACCCACCTAGGGCCTAATCCTCTACCACCCCAGTATATCCGGGATGGATTTCAAAAAGAAAAAGATTTTATTAATTTACCACAAATTAATACAACACCAACTTACAACAACACCTTGAAGAGCACCACACTCTTCTTCAACACCACCTTTGAGATTACCACAATCTCTTCTTGAAGATTACCACAATCTCCAACGGCACCTTGTGAAGATTACCACAATCTTCAACCTTGAAGAATACCAAATTCTTCAACACCTCAACAAGAAGATCACCACAATCTTCTTGCACCTATCACCTAGATCATCCAAGTGTGTTCTTACCACAAGAACACTCACAAGGATATCTTGTGTTGAATGATTACCCAAATTCAAGATTACAACTCGATAATTGATAATACAATAGAGTGCAAGTGTAATCAAGAAAAGCCTAGACCTCAAGGATGTGAAAGTGAAAAGCTAGGCAAATTACAACAAGAAATAAGACAATGTAAGAACAAGTGTATTCTTGAGTGTATCTTGTTGTGTTGTAGTTTTTTTCTCTTATTGTTGTGCTTCAAATCTTCCTCTATTTATAGGAGATGATTGATACTTGATAGGCTCCTCTTGGAATCTGATTTCTACAAAAAAATTGCAATTAAAATCAAGATTATAGCTGTTAGAAATCAATCCCACAATTTAAGGAAAAGATGTCTGCTGCACAACGGTTACATTTTTGATGTCAAACTCAAGGGCGACCGGTCGCACACAAATAGACGTTTGAAAAAGAGAATACACATTTACACAGGGCGACCGGTCGACGTCTACCTCGACCGGTCGACCTATGCCTCAACCGGTCCCCCTCATGGGTTTGGAAGAAAGAAAACGTTCTGTTTCAATTTTTGCTCCAGTGCACCGGTCGCCCAAGGGGTCGACCGGTCGACGGCACTGCCGACCATAGGCGACGACCGCCACCCACCATTTTCTCGCAAACATGAAGTTTTCTTTTTCCTCAACTTTCGTGCACGGGTTGCCCTATACGACGACGACTTGACTTGACCTCAAAACCAAAGTGTTGTCCAATTTTATATCGAAAATAAACTTCAAGAAATACTCCGAAAAATAGTGAAAACATTTTAGACCGATCGGGAGTATTAGGACAACATTTAGAAACATAGTTTCAATGTAAAAACCCATTGACATAAAATCCTTAACTGTGTTGTCCAATATGGTCGAAAATAAACTTGAGGAAATACTCCGGAAAATATTAAAACTATATTAAATCATTTAGGAGTATTTGGACAACCTTTAAAAACATTGTTTTGGTATAAAAACAAAATCATCAAAATCATGATAAAACCATTTATCAAACAAATATTTCTTTCATATTATGTAAAATACATCATATGTTTAACTAGTATAAAATTAAAATACATCTAACAAAAATCAAAATCAATATAACCACATACATTATATGATTAAGTACAAATTTAATTAAGTTTATTTAAAAGGATAAATATAAATGGGTAAATTACACTTTACCCCCTTGTAGTCTGGTTAATTCTCACTTTATCTCATATACTGTTAAGTCTCACTTTACCCATGTTGTACTCTCATTTTGACTCACTTTATACTCTTGTACTCTTATTTTCTCACTTACTCCCTTACACTATCATTTTGTCTCACTCTACCCCTTACTCTCTTTCTAAAATAAGTATACTTATATTTTATATAATTTAACTATTATTAACACTGAAAACTAAAATTATTTAAAAATGTATTTTAATTAAAATTGAATAACTATTTTTTTTATTAACATAACTCTTATTAAAATTTATATTTAGTGATTTTATTAATATATAATATATTTTCTTTATAAAAATTTACTTATTAAAAAAATTATCAAATTATCGTGTTTTTTTTAAATTTAACATTGTTTATTTGAACTCATAATAATTATATCGATGATAAAAAAATATTACTAGAATTCACATAGCACTTACTAAAAACCAGTATGTATTGAAAAACAAATATTAGTTTTTATCAATTATTTCATATTTAAAAATATAGTTGTAAATTATTTTTACTTATATAATTCATAACACATGATTTTTATTAAATATTCATTACTTATGTTAGGAAATTTATTTTATAAGAACTCGACTAGAAAGTTGGCACCCCATTTTTCTTGTAATTTTGTATTGTAATAGGTAGGACTGGAAAAGCTGAGTCAAGTTAGCTATGCCTAGAAATACAAGAAGTCAACTGAAGACTGAAGTGAAGACTCCGCTGCAAGACAACTGAGTATGGCAAAGAAGAAAAGTCAAGAACTCGACTGAAGGTGTGTCAGCTGTGAACCAGCTGTGTGAAGAGTCAATCAAGTCAACTCAAGAAGCCAAGTCTCAAGTTGAAGTGACAGATGAGTCATCCAAAGATTGGAAGCTAACTCAAGTCACCTGGGGAATAAAAGACTACAGTCAAGTCAAGACAACTGAACGAGATCCGTTGATGAAAGTCAAGAATGTTACTCAGAATGGTAACATGTTAAAGTTGCCAGAGATAAAATATTAGTTCCAGTTGTGTGCAAAAGGAACAAACTAATGGGAAGCACTGCACCAAGTGTCAGAAACGCTGCAATGCTGCAATACATTATATACGAGGAAATGTCAACATTAAGCACTGCAACAAGACAAGCCAACAACACAAGTGACTTTTGAAATTAGCATATCTCTTCAACGGGCAAAATTTCAAAAGTTCACTATAAAAGGCTGAGGAAATTCATTGAGAAAAGGTAACCTTGAATACCTGAACTACGAACAAGCAAGCATTATTCAAGCTATTAACCTGGAAATATTCTCAAGTATATTGAAGCAAATCCTCAAGCCTGAAACTCGAAGAAAATCAATCCAACACAGGCTGTGAAGGAAAGACAACTTCAAATCTGTTGAAGTGGAAACTTTTGAAGAATCAAAAGTGGTCTACTTTCCAAGGAGGATTGTAGAAAGGTTCAAGGTCGAACCAGTATCAATTTATTGGAGGGCTTCGTGATCAAATCCAAGAGCTTGAGAAAGTGACCTGAAGTAGCAAGACAGCTACCCTGTGAAGAAGCTTAGTCGCAAGAGAAGCCAGCTGTGTGACCAAGGCTGCTCTAGACTGGTCACCACGTTGTAAACTGATCTGTTACATAGTGGATTCTTCCACGAGTTGGAGAAGAGAGGATTAGAAGAATTACTCCATCTTCGAACCTCTATAAAAATTAACTGTGTCATTTATTTTTTAGCACATTTATATTTCTGCATACTTACATCATATCTGCTGATAAACTCATATTTGCTATCCAACTGATTAATAATCAAGTGCTAAAATCAAGTGTTAAAACAAGCTTAAAACAATTCAAAGGGTGCTAAGTCTTCCACTGATAAAACCAACATAGCCAAGTTAAAGTTCAGGTTAAACAGTCGAGTTAGTCTATCAACAACTCTATCGAGTCTGTTGAGTGGCTAACTTAGCTGAATAACCAACTTAGTTGTCCCTCAAGGACACAACTGTTTGAGTTAAGTCTGTAATACTTTTAGAAGGAGTAAAATCGAAAAGTTGGTAAGGTTTATTCAACCCCCTTCTAAACCTTACTCACACCCCTTGGGACATACAAGTGGTATCAGAGCAGTTGATTCATTGAGCATTCCGCACTGGTTACTGAACCAGATCTCTATCTTTTCAAAAAGGTTTTAAACACTTGTATTTTCAAATCTTTCATTTTTAGCAAAGTTATTATCATGGAAGCAAATTTGACATGCATTCCTATGTTCACTGTTGAAGAATTTGATGATTGGAAAATTCGTATGCAGGCTCATCTATATGCTCTTCACGATGAAATGTGGCTTGTAATAGAGGATGGGCCACTGCAAATATTGAAAGTGAACATGGCTGCAATAAGAGTTGCTGCAGCTGAAGGAGAAGAAGCTGCTGCTGAAGCAAGACCCGCCATGGTTGAAAAACCAAGGACTGAGTGGACAAATGAAGATAGGAAGATATACAACTTGGACAATATGGCCAAGGACATAATTTACAAGACTTTGTACAAAGCAATGTTCAACAAAGTCAAATTTTGCAAATCTGCAAAAGAAATCTGGAATAAACGGACTTTAATTTGTGAAGGATCAGAACAAATTAAAGAAAATAAATTGTCTGTTGCTGTTCAAAAATTTGAAAATTTCAAAATGTTTGCAGGTGAAACCATGGATCAGCTAGGTGCCAGATTCACTGAGATCACAAATGAGCTTTCAGCTCTTGAGAAGGAATACACACAAAAGGAGATGTGTATGAAGATACTAATAAGCCTCCCAGCTGAATGGGAAATGAAAACTATGGCTCTGAGACATTCCATGAACCTCTCAAGAACATCCAACCATGAGCTATTCTCAGACCTCAAAGACTATGAGTTTGAGCTGAGAAAAAAAGAGCAAGAGGAGACAGTTGTACCCAAGACATCTGTACTGATAGTCAAGGATGGAAAGAGAGCTGAACCAAAGGAATCCATAGACCAGGAGGAAATTGCCCTAATGGTTAAAAGATTCAACAAGTTCTTCAATAAGAACTATAAAAGAAACAAGGGTGAAACCTCCAGGAGACATTCAGCTCCATCTAAGTCAAGGGAAGATAGGCCACCCAAAAGAGCTGAGTATCAAGGGTAGAATATCAGAGAGCTGATAACCCAAGAACAAAAAGAACTGATCAAAGAGCTGAGAACCTGTGTTGGAACTGCAGACAACCAGTACATTTTGTAGTTGATTGTTCCTATCCACCACTCAACAAATATAGGAATGAAGAAGAAAGAAAAATCTTCGAGAAAGAAGACAGAAAAGAAGAAAGCCATGTTGGTCACGAGAGATCACGAGATAGCTAAATCTAAAGAAGCAGCAGACTCAGAGAGTAGTGAAGCTGACTACTCAAGTGACTCTGAAGAAGAGGCCATGATCTGCCTTATGGCTAAAGAACAAGATCAACCAGACCAAGAAGATGAGGTACACTCTAACTCATCTCATTTAGATTCAAGTGATAGTGATTGTGATACACACACTTCATCACCCACTGACTTTTATGATTCATTAGGCAAAATTATGAAAGATTTTGAGCACATTAAATCCTCACACACACTTCTAAATGAGGAAAACAGCCAGCTCAAAAGCCAGAACTCACAGCTGACTAAGGAGCTGAGTACTCTAAGTCACATAGCTGATGAGAACACAAAGCTAAAGGCTGAGAATGTCAAAATGATAGCAGAGATAGCTGCTATAGAAAAGAGGAAAAAAGACCTCAAAAATATGATTGCCTCATTTACAAAGGCATCCAAATCATTGGATGATCTTATCATGAGTCAAAAAGAATATGGAGAGAAGTTAGGCATATGATTCAATTCCTTTGTGCACAATCAAATTCCAAGAGTCATTTTGAAAAAAGGATCTTCAAGCAATGAAGCATCTCAAAAATCCAAAACACCAAATGTTGCACCCACATTCACTCCTAAGCACAATCACAAACAAACTGGCCTTGGATATAAAGCGAAAGGAAAACAACCAATTGAGTATGCTGAAAGGACAGCTGAGAAGAAATCCAGCAGAGTTCCTCAGCAAACTCCAAGTAGAAAATACTCTGTGAAAAGTAAACAGAGCTAGCAGAAATCACATAAATTTCATCAGAGAAATACATATGATGGGAATGGTAGAAACTATCCAAACCAAGCTGATGGGAACAATGTGAAGTATCAGCAAAGACCAATAGAATACAAGCCTAAATGGCAAAGACCTAAACCTCAGCAAAGGTCATTCCAAAGGGAAAAGAGCTATTATCAGCACGCATATGCACCCAGGCACTACACTCAGAAACATCACAACTATCCCAAGAAAGCAATTGCTAAAACACACACCCAGGCATACAAACAAAAGAGACAGCTGTATGAACCTAAAACCCCCAAGCAATTTGCTAATGTGCACTATGATTATGGCACTGATAGATGGCAACCTCTTAGAGTCAAGTCCTTTAGCTATAGGTTGGTTGGATCATCTTAATAAGGATATTACATCTATTGCATATGGATCAATTTGGTCCAGTTGAACCAGCTAACATAAGTGGAAAGAAATACACCTTAGTGGTGGTAGATGCTTATTCAAGATATACATGGAGAATCTTCATGTGCAAAAAGAAGGAAACTTTACATAAGTTACCTCAGCTGATGAAAAGAGTTCAAAATGAAAAGAGCCAAACCATTATAAAGATAAGGTCTGATAGAGGAACTGAGTTTGTCAATGTGATAATTACTCAGTATTGTGTTGAAAATGGTATTGCTCATGAGTTATATGCAGCAAGAACTCCACAACAGAATGGAGTAGCTGAAAGAAGAAACAGAACTCTCAAGGAAGCTGCAAGGACCATGTTAGCTGAAGTTGGATTGCCTAAGAGATTTTGGGCTGAAGCCATTAACACAACATGCTATACTCAAAATAGATGCATGATTAACAGGCAATTAACCAAGACTCCCTATGAGATTTGGACAGGGAGAAAGCCAATGTTGGGTACTTCAGGATATTTGAAAGCAAATGTTTCATCCATAACAATGGCAAGGATAATTTGAAAGGTTTTGATGCTAAAGCTGATGAAGGTAACTTTTTGGGATACTCAGCTGAGAGCAAAGCCTATAGAGTGCTGAACAAGAGGACTATGGTCACAAAAGAGTCTATCCATGTGGTTTTTGATGAACCAAATGTGAATAGAGAAGACATTGAAGAGTTAACTGACAAGATGAATCAGCCAACTGTGCAGAAGAGTCCTTATGTTGAAGATGAAGTAAGAGCAATCAACCCAGATGAAGATGAGATAGCTGAATCTCAAAGACAGCTGGAAAGTCTATAACTAAATGAAAATGAAAGAGCTGTTCAAGACAAATTACCTACGAGACGGCTGAATCTAGCTGACTTGCTCCAACCTGATGTGAGATGGCTGAGAGACCATCCACCAAAGTTAATTATTGGAGATGTTAGAGATGGCATAAGAACCAGATCCAAAGCACAACATGAAGCAATGTCCACTTGTTTTATTTCCCAAATAGAGCCAAAAGATGTGTCTCAAGCATTGGACGACACACATTGGATTCAAGCCATGCAAGAAGAGTTGAATCATTTTGAAAGAAACAATGTATGGGAATTGGTGCAGAGGCCAACCCATCAAAATGTTATTGGCACAAAATGGGTTTTCAAGAACAAGATGAATGAGGAAGGATCTGTGGTGAGAAACAAAGCAAGATTGGTAGCGAAAGGGTATTGCCAAGAAGAGGGTATAAATTTTGATGAAACCTTTGCTCTTGTTGCATGATTGGAAGCAATAAGGATGTTTCTTGCATATGCTGCACATAAGAACTTTACTGTATATCAAATGGATGTGAAGAGTGCATTTCTAAATGGACTGCTAGAGAAAGAAGTCTATGTTGAACAACCTCCAGGTTTTGAGCAGAAAACTATTGGAGATAAGGTGTACAAGCTCAAGAAAGTACTATATGGACTGAAACAGGCACCAAGAGCATGGTATAATACATTGTCTCAATTTCTAACTGACAATCGATTCACTAAAGGCAAAGTGGATAGAACACTCTTCAGAATTCAAGATGGAGAGAGTATACTGCTTGTTCCAATATATGTGGATGACATCATTTTTGGATCCACAAACAAGGAGCTGTGTGATAAGTTCTCAAACCTCATGCAAGGTAAATTTGAGATGAGCATGATGGGAGAGCTGACTTTCTTTCTAGGACTTCAAGTCAAGCAATTGAAGGATGGAACCTTCATAAGTCAAACAAAATACACTAGAGATTTACTGAAGAAATTTGGTATGGAAGAGAAGTCTTCTGTGAAAATTCCAATGAACACATCAGTCAATATGGACATGGATGCAGATGGCAAGGCTATAGATCAAACCAGATATAGAGCACTTATTGGATCATTGCTCTACTTAAGAGCCAAAGCCTGGACATCACCTTTGCAGTAGGTGTATGGGCAAGATTTCAATTTGCACCAAAGGAGAGCCACATGACTGCAACTAAGAGAATCCTAAGGTATTTGAAGGGATGCCAGGAAGTTGGCTTATGGTATCCAAAGGAAGGTGGATTCAAGCTTATTGGTTACTCAGACTCAGGCTATGCTGGATGTAGAGTTGACAGGAAAAGTACTTCAGGTACATGTCAAATGCTTGGAAATAGATTGGTTTCCTGGTTTAGCAAGAAGCAAAACCCAATAGCCACATTCACAGCAGAAGCAGAGTACATAGCTACGGGCAGCTGTTGTGCCCAAGTCTTATGGATGAGACAACAACTGAGAGACTATGAGATTGAAGAGAAAAAGATTCCAATTATGTGTGATAACACTAGTGCTATTGCAATCACTCAGAATCCTGTGTTGCATTCAAGAACAAAGCACATTGATGTCGATATCATTTTATAAGAGATCATGTTGAAAAGAAAGACATCACTTTGGAATATATCTCAGTTGATAAGCAGTTAGCTAACATATTCACTAAGCCTCTATGTGAATCAAGATTTGAAGAGCTTAAGAATGAGCTAGGGTTAATTGAGCTGAGTTAACACTATGAAGACTCAATCAACAGAGATAGTCGATGAGAAAATGAGAAAAGAGCAAGTTTCACACATCGCCAAGTGAAACAGCCACATCGAGAAGTCAGTTGTATCGCGTTAGCTGACAACTGATCACTTAATGAAAAGAGAGAAGTAGAGTTAAGTCATATTTGATATACGCTGAGTCATTTATGAACTATGTGACAAAAACGCAGTCGTTTTAAATGAGCGGAAATATTTTTTAAGGATGACGTCAGTGTAATAATGATGGGTACAGTAAGCATATGATTGGATATAAATGCTGCCGCATTAAATGCGAGGAATTAAATGCGGTTTGATGTCTTAATCTAAGCCGTTGATCTCGATCAAAAATTCAAAATCCGAAGACATGTCCTTTCATAACCCTTATATATACGGTTTTCAGTTCTCTCTCTCTCTTACTAAAACTGTTCATCTTCAATGCAAAGGCAAAGCAAGTTCTATTTTCTCTCGAAAAACCCAAATAATACTCAAGCAAGTTCTTCAATTTTTAACCGGTAAAACTCTCTGAAAATGGCTCCAAAGTTCGACTTTGTCAAGCTCTCTAAGCAAATACATTTAGGATCGTCCGTAGACTTTGAAGGAATGGTGAAGCAGGGTTCTGATGAAACTCTTGTTAAGAAGATCGCTGAAATGATAGAAAAGTCAGGTCTCAAGGATTTTCTAACCAGGGAATACTCGCACACTTACCTAGAATAGGTCGCAATGTTCTATGCAACGCGAAGGTGCATGACGAAGGAATCAAGTCTTCTGTCCACCGCAAGGACATCAAAATAAGGGCTAAGGACCTTGTTGAGCACTGTTTGTTGCCGTCGGAAGGCATAAAAGAGATACATGAAGGTGATGTAGACTTGGCTGCTGCATGGAAAGAAGTAGCCAAAACAGAGTGTGCTGCTAAGGTGGTCTACCCAGCTGACAAGAAACTGCTGAAGGACGACTATCATAAGATGATGGATGTCATCTCCAAATGTGTAGATATGAAGTTTAGCAGCTTCAAGCAGCTGTCAAAGACTATGCTGGTCATCATGGCTGCGATCATGCAGGGCAAAAAGGTTAACTGGGCTGAGTTCATCTACAACAGACTCTGCCAGAATGTTTTGAACAAGACCTTCAAGGAAGATGGTTCCTTTGGATGTTCTCTCGGATATGGCCTTGTGATTGGCCATCTGCTGGAAGGGAAGGGTATTGCTCTTCGTCATGGCAAACCCTTCCATGTGAATAAAAAGATGTTTAGGGCAAACCTCTCAGGTGCCCAGAAGAGAGCCCATGCCAAGAGGACTGATACAAGTGAGAGGGAATCAGCAACCCCAAAGACACAGCTGCTACCCCTCCTCCAAGGAAGAAAGCTGCCCCTGCAACTCCGAAGAAGAAGGTTGCCCCTGCAGCTAAGAAAAAGGATGCACCTGCCCCTGCAGCCGAGTCCCCTGCCCGTGCAGCCAAGTCGCCTGCCCCTGCAGCCGAGACTCCTGCCCCTACAACAGAGGCTGAGAAGGAACCTCAAATACCTTCTCCAGCTATTAGGAAGAAGAGGACTGCCAAGACGCGAAAGGCAGCTGCCTCTAAGAAAAACCCAACAGTGTTCACTGTTGACGAACAAGAGTATATTGAACCAGAAGTTCCTCTGAGGAATAAGAGATTGTTCAAGCGATCTGAGCTTGAGAAGAAGAAGGCTGAATCTTCTACCGGGCCAACAAAAGAAGTTGAGACTGCTGACACTCAGGAAGAGCAGTCTCCTGAAGTCATCAATGAATCGACTAAGTCTGCTGATGATGTGTAGCAGATACCATCCGAGGACACAGCTGTACGAGAAACAACTGAGGGAAGTAAAGCATCAGAGACAACTGAACCTACAGTTAAAAAAGTTATCTCTCCACCTGCTACTGATGCTGCTGAAGGCGAGGAGGAGCAAAGTCTCTTGCCTTCAATTCCTGGAAAAGGAAGACAAGAAGACGAGGATGATGATGATGATGTTATCATGTATTCTCCAATATATCCAGACATCCAGCGACGTCTACGAGAGTGGATGGCATGGAAACTTGATCACTCAAGGGTACAATTCACAAACCCTGAGTTTATTGATGAAGAAGAGGAATTGATGCGATTTCTCGGCATAGATACGGTGCAACAGGCCCTTGATGAAGAAAACTGCATGGATACTCTTCGAATCATCATGGAAGAAGAAAAAGAAAAAGCAGCCGAGGAAGCTCGTGCTCTAGAGAAGTTGAATATGTGCATGTTCACTGGTACTCATGAACATACCCATGAACATCTTGTTGAGTACTCTGAAAGTGATGAAGATATGGATCCCGTTGCTGCAGCAGAGAAGTCAGATATGCAGCAGGCTCTGAGGGAATCCAGGCAAATGCAAGAGCAACAATTTTTTGAAGGACCAGGAGAGTCGCCTCAATATCTCCTGCAGACCAATCCTCTGGGAGTGGCACATCACATTGCCTCAATAGTCGCTGCAGCCACCTCCCCTGTACAATTGGAGGATGGATCCAAGGGCACTGGCCATGCCACTGGGATTTTGGGCACCCAAGTTGAGCCAACCCCTAAATAAGGTGTTTTACCACCTGCCCCAACGGCTGAGCACTTAAAGGAAATAGCCGCGAGTAAGGAGCAGACTGACCCTACTGTTAGTCACTCAGTTGGTACGCCAGCTGAGGGGGAAGCTCTCTCCACCACGACATGTTTGGAGGATGTTGTGGAACACTCAAACTTGCAGAAAGGAGGCGAAGTGGAAACAAAAAAAGTACCACAGCAGAGTGACATTGACGAAGCTCAGATAGTTGAGTCTGTCCCAACTGAAGTGTGAACTGCTTTGAATGCTAATGACATTGTTCTTACAGTCGAGGCACAGGATAGAGATGCCCTGGGAGTTAACACTCTGGGCAGCGAAAGTACAATCCAAGGAGTTGAGACTCCTATGGATGCCATGGTCGAAGACCCTAAGATAGTTGCGACTATCGAAGGGAATATAGAAGACCCTAATACATTTGAGACTATGAAGGGAATGATGAAGGCCTCGTAGCAGTTGAGTCTTCCCTGGGTAAGGGTCAAGAGATACAGAACATTCCTCCAGATTCAAAGTGCTGAAATAGAAAAGGAGATAATCGCACTTCATGACTCCCTAAAGAACCTAGATATATCATTCTTGGGGTCAGAAGATGAAGCTGAGTCCACTCCGGTTGCAGATCCTAAGGACCCAGCTGAGGATGTTCTCAAATCAAAGAGCCAACTAAGTGACAAAGCGGCTCGCACAAAATTTAACTTCGATGATGAGCTAAGTCCACAGGTTTCATCATCATCCGATGATGCTGATGATGCAGTAGAGGACCAGGTACTTCATTTAGAAAAATCTACTGAGATCAAAGAAGCTGTTAAGACAGCTGAGGCTAAGTCACTGGGCAAAGCAATCCAAAAGTCCCAGCTGAAACCGAGTCAACTGCGCAGGCTCCCACAGCTGCAGCATTAACGACTACACCAGCTCCATCATCGCAGGCACAAACCTTGCAAACCATCCCATACGTGCGCGATGATGCCTTTCAGGAGATGTTTCCTTTCACCAAGATCCTACCAGAGTTAGAAGAAGACACCGCTGCTGAACAGAGAAGATTTAATGTAAGAGAGGATCCAATCATCCCCACTAAAACCATTGTTCCAGCCGATTTCGACTTTGATGTAGAGTGGCCTGCAGCTGAATCAAGTGAGACAGCTGAGATTCGTGAGGTCTTCAAGAAAATCTGTTAAGAGATTGAGAAGATTGAAATACATCAGGCCTCACTCGATTTAAGACTAGACAACAGGGATGCTACCCTCACAGCCGACTTGAGAGGGATAGTAGTATGGATCAGGCAATGGTCTCAACAGCAAACTGCCATGCGACTTGAACAAGTTCGTTATTTTAAAGCATTATATGGCAGAATGCTCGTCTGGATGGCTGACAACGCTGATATCAAACAAAGGATGCAGGCATGCATTGAAAGGCTACACGAGTCTCACAAGACTGAAATGGAGCTCTTTCAAGAATTCCAGAGAAAAGAAATTATGTGCCTTGAGAACACAATGAATGAAAAATTCAGTCTCCTCATGGCTGAAATGAAGTTGGTGACAGCCGAGTCGAAGGCAACTCGCTCAGAATTTCGAACAACTTATGCATAAGCTGACTCCAAATAAAATTCAGCTCTAAGCAGACTCGACTTCATGCTCGCAGGCATGTTCCCTGGGGTCTTTCTTTCCTTTGATATGCCAAAAAGGGGGAAGAGGAGTCCCTAAGGAAATTAAAAGAAGAAAAGCTTAAGGAAACTGCAACTGAGAAGAAGGGAATAGCAGTTGAGGGGGAAAGTTCGAAAGATCATACTTTGATGATAGCTGAAACCCCCCAGCAGGGTCATATTACTGCCTCCATCCTAAGCAAACTCCCCGTAACCCTACCCATTGAGCACTCTACTGTGCCAATGTCGGAGAAAAGAAGAATCATTGAAGTAGGGATTGAGGAGTTTTCTAAAAAGCAGGATGCCCGTGTTTAGGAAGGGTTGAAACAGTATGGTGGTATTCCAGTAGGGAAGGATCAAGATGCTGACCCTGATAATGGATCTGAGCCTAGATCAGTTGAAGAATTCAAAACGCTCGAATCCGAAGGCTATTTTCAAGGTAGCACAAGCCTGGGATCTGTATTGGGAGAAAGGTCTTGCATTGTGTGAAGAAGCTAAAAAGCAGCAGACTTCCAGCAGTCACTCAGCTGGTAAGCAGAAGACTCCCGTGCAGTACACACCCAGAGGAGGAGGAAAAAGTGGTGGTAGAAGAGGTTCCCGACCTCGACCACAACCCAAGAATATTGAATATGTAGATCCTGGAAAGAAAGGGAGGATCTGGGCTGGGTATGATGAAGTGGCCAATCTGGACGTGGCAAGAAAGAATGCAGAGGCAGTAAGAAGACAAGAAAAGGAGAACCAAAGGCAAACACAAGAATGGCTCGATAGGAAGCGGAGGGATGATGCCTCTAAACGAGCTTATGAAAAGAAGCAGAGAGTTGTAGAAGAAGAAAGAAAAAGAAAGAGAGCTAATGACTTCAAAAGAGTTGAAGAAGAAAGAAGGAGGCAGCGAAGGCGTCGAAGTGTTCTGCGAACCCCTTCATGTATATTACTTATGTAAATGCATTTCTATAAGTCATCTGTAATACTTAGTGATTTTTCTTGTAATTTCTCACTTTGTATTTACTCTTGTATCTTAGCATAGATATGTGTTTTGCTTTGATAAAGAATGCTATGATACCAAATGTAAACAGCTATGTAAAGAACAAGAATTCTATGATCAATAAAACGATCTATTCCAAGCATACATTATTTGTTACTGCATTGTCTGTATGTATCTTTGTTGTTTATATTTTTGTTGAATGTTTATTTGTTTTGGCATCATCAAAAAGGGGGAAATTGTTAGGAAATTTATTTTATAGATTTTGATTGATGCCATGTAAAATTTAAACTGGAAAGTTGGCACCCCATTTTCCTTGTAATTTTGTATTGTAATAGATAGGGCTGGAAAAGCTGAGTGCAAGACAGCTGAGTATGGCAAAGAAGAAAAGTCAAGAACTCGAAGTCAGTCAAGTCAACTCAAGAAGCCAAGTCTCAAGTTGAAGTGACAGATGAGTCATCCAAAGATTGGAAGCTAACTCAAGTCACCTGGGGAATAAAAGACTACAGTCAAGTCAAGACAACTGAACGAGATCCGTTGATGAAAGTCAAGAATGTTACTCAGAATGGTAACATGTTAAAGTTGTCAGAGATAAAGTGTTGGTTTCAGTTGTGTGCAAAAGGAACAAACCAATGAGAAGCACTGCACCAAGTGTCAGAAACGCTGCAATGCTGCTAGATATTAAATACAAGGAAATGTCAACATCAAGGACTGCAACAAGACAAGCCGACGAACACAAGTGAGTTTTGAAATTAGCCTCTCTTCAACGGGCAAAATTTCAAAAGTTCACTATAAAAGGCTTAGGAAATTCATTGAGGAAAGGTAACCTTGATTACCTGAACCACGAACAAGCAAGCATTATTCAAGCTATTAACCTGCAAATATTCTCAAGTATATTCAAGAAAATACTCAAGCCTGAAACTCGAAGGAAATCGATCCAACACAAGTTGTGAAGGAAAGACAACTTCAAATATATTGAAGAGGAAACTTTTGAAGAATCAAAAGGGGTCTACTTTACAAGGAGGATTGTAGGAAGGTTCAAGGTCGAACCAGTATCAAATTAATGGAGGGCTTCGTGATCAAATCCAAGAGCTTGAGAAAGTGAGCTGAAGCAGCAAGGCAGCTGCCCTGTGAAGAAGCTGAGTCACAAGAGAAGCCTGTTGTGTGACCAAGGTTGTCTCTAGACTGTTCACCACATTGTAAACTGATATGTTACATAGTGGATTCCTCCAGGAGTTGGAGAAGAGAGTATTAGAAGAATTACCCCATCTTCGAACCTCTATAAATATTAACTGTGTCATTTATTTTTCAGCACATTTGTATTTCTGCATACTTAAATCATATCTGCTAATAAACTCATATATGCTATCCAACTGATTAATAATCAAGTGCTAAAATCAAGTGTTAAAACAAGCTTAAAACAATTCAAAGGGTGTTAAGTCTTCCGCTGATAAAACCAACACAACCAAGTTAAAGTTCAGGTTAAACAGCCGAGTTATTCTATCAACAGCTCTATCGAGTCTGTTCAGTGGCTAACCTAGCTGAATAACCAACTTAGCTGTCCCTCAAGGACACAACTATTTGAGTTAACTCTGTAATAATTTTAAAAGGACTAAAATCGAAAAGTTGGTAAGGTTTATTCAATCCCTCCCCCCGTTCTAGACCTTACTCACATCCCTTGGGACCTACAACTTATAAAAAAAATCATTTATATTTTAGTAAGTATTATGCATACTTTAATAATACACAATGTATTTTTTTTACTAATAGATTATTAACTATGTATAATAAATACTTAATTGTAAATAGAATTATCATGAGCTCATAGAAATTAAGTTATATTAAAATATTATTTTCACAATACATTGACTTTGGGACTATGTCGGATTGAAAAAAAAATGATTTTAGGACAAAAAGTACAAATGGTGGGACTGAAACTGTGAGGCACCGACTCCTATGTGACGTATTAATGGCACATGAGAGCACACGATCGTCTCCGTTAATTTATTAACGACCATAGGACCAAAATTGAAAGTTAATTTAGTATCTTAAGAGACTATAATTTCCTAAGAAAATAGTTTTTAGCGATTAAATATCAATCATGGGAATAAATCGAGCCGAATCTAATCTAATGAGATCAATACTGCAGTTTCCTTTCTCTTAGGTAAGTCTTTTAACAAGATTCCCCCTCCGCACCCCACTCCCTTCTTAATTTTTGATAGTACCATACTTTTGATATCAACAATATGACTGATCATAAGATTTAAAAATTGTCGTATTTTTGTTGCCGATTTGCTATATAAATTGTGAATAAAAATTGAAATTACGCTTTATATGTGATTCAGTTGTAGTTATATATAATAGCTAACCGCGAAAATGGTAGATGTGGAATAATTTGAATAGTTGACAAAAGTTTATACTGCAATTTCATTTTTTTTTTGTCAATTCTTAATTCGGAATGTCAAGTATTCACTAGTTTTAGCGTTCATCTCCAAAAATTAGATAGATGAAGCTCTTTTATAATCTTAGTTGATTAGTTTGAAGAAGTGGAAAATTGATCGTTATTTGTACAAAATATTTTTTTTATAGTTTTTATATTTCACTTAGTTTACGCCAAAATTTTCATCAATCCAATAGTTCAATTAATATTTTTAACATCGGTTCTGGATGACATTCAACATCAGTTTTATACCCGATGTCGAAAATGAGAATTTTCGACATCTGCGTTTGAACCGATGTAGAAAATTCAATTCTACATCGATTTCCTTGATAACCAATGTAATAGAATAATGTGCAAAACCAATTTACATCGGTTATTGGGCAACAGCCGGTGTACACAGAAACATACAACATCGGTTATTATATAGAACTGATGTCAAAAGAACACATTTTACATTGGTTGTAGAAACAAACCGATGTAAACAAAGCGCTCTTCTACATCGATTTCAGGAACCGATTTTAGATTTTTTAATATTTACATCGATTGTGTTGACAACTGATGTTAAATGTTTTTATTCTTTTTTTAAAAAAATTTTACACTAATACGCACTGAGCACTTATGCAAAATAATTATAAAACGATTTGCCATCCGCCATCTGAGTGCAACGACAATACGACAACAATTAACCAAAATACCATATATACCAACAATAAAACGAAAATCACCTAAATATAAACAATCATTTCAACACCTGGACTTGTTATGAAATGATATTAACGGACTAGTTCATAACAGAATACATCACAATATCAAGAAAATTAAACGACAATCACCTAAATATCAACAACCATTTCAATCACCCAAACTTGTCATAACATGATAAACATGATATTAACAGACATATGTTCTTCAGCAACCTTCTCCAACTATCCATCCACCAAAAAGTATAAAAATATAAAGTTTATACAATTCTTTATTTACTTCATTGCCAGAAAGAGATTGAACCGATTCTTTTTTAACATCAGCCTCTATTTTCACTAGTGATTCCTCTTCCAGCGCCTCTTGAGCCTCCGTAGCATAAAATTAATAATTGATTCAAGTAACAAACATATATTCGCTTTTGCTTAAAAGCAAAAAAAGGGTGAAAAAATTTACTTTGCTGTCAACTTCTAAAAGCTCAGCAATGAGCTCATTCTATCTCCTCCTCTGTCAGAGGTTCCTGACCAAATGAAAAGAAAACACAAGCCTGGTAAAGACACTTAATAAATGGATGCTATAAAATCAAAATTTAAGTGTAGCAAATATTCTAAGTAAAAAAGGTGATAAATTAGTTTAAGCAACACCAAAACCAACACGGAAACAAATCAAAAATTGTCTAATATATGTTTAGTCCTTAAGCTTCCAAACATGAAAACAAAAATGTATTTAGTAAAATCATTCATTTGGTGCTAGCTCTTTTACATGCCAGTCCAAGATAAGTGGTCCAAAAATAGGATTTTTCATATACTGACAATCTATAAAATGCTTAACAAGAATCTTGCTAAAAACTCCCCAAAAGAAACAATATGAAGGAGCAAAATTAAGGAGGAGTTCAGCTAAGTACAAGCAAAACCAGTCCACTATTGGACAACATAAATGTGCTTCGTAAAAAAGAACAAAATAAATACACACATATAAAATCATCCCCTGCCTACAAAAGAAAGAAAAAAAACTCCATAAAACAAGAAAAAGAAAAAGAAACAAACTTTATCAACATTAAAAAGGGCATGATAAATGGATTAGAACCAAGAAACAATTACTTCCTTCCATACCATATGCCCTCAGAAAAATAGCAAAACGAAAAAAATTAAAAAATCAATAAAATCACTATACACAACTCGAAGAATTAATGACAATGGGATATTTGTAATTCTTTTAAAAAGTTAGGTTTTCTTTGTAATTAGACTGAACTCCAAGGGCACTTTTTGTAAATATCCCAAACTAATATTATCAAATAATTATATTGTAAAACAACAATCACCTAAATACCTGATGGCTTAATTATTTTTAATTTTTAAAAAGTATCTCGCCCAATTTACCCGAACTTCTTCAATTGTCTTTTCGGAGAGTGGTTTGGGATCATTAAAAACTTGCAACATATAATTATGTAATTAACACAATAACAACAAAAAACTATAAGTAATCTAACTCGTTAAAGTAAAAAACTATATTACCTCATGCCACGAATCCCTAATACCCGCTCGAACTATGGTGTACATACAGTGCATCACGTAATAACCGCACTCATAGCCCCCGCTTTGTGTATTGTACTTTAAAAATAAATAATATGAAATTTAATTATATATTAGACATAATTGTGTACAAGCTAATAAAATGTGGTTTTGGAAATTCGAAAGTTGTAAATTGCTTACTTTTGGGAAAATCCATTGAAGGCTCTTGGATTTACTCTTGGATATACCACCAAACATATTAAATGAGGCCATAGCACTAAATTAAAAAAAACGTGAATTATATTGTTAATTTATTTAGAAACCTAACATGTTCCCAATAATAATGTTAATTGTAAATCAATACATGTAATAACACAATTAAGCCTAAAATTGAAAATGTACTTACATGATCCACAACTGTGGTAACTGATATGCCGAGACAGACGTTACCCTGAGTGATTTCCAAAGCTTCTTGAAATTGTATGTACAATGGGACATCAATGTCCACGTCAAATACAATCGCATCCCATGGAACTAACAAATGTGTTTTGTAAAGGTCGATGATGACCCTAAGCCATTCCAAAATGGGATCTATGGGTTCCGGCCTCTCAGCAGGTGGAACATGTTTCTTGGGTCGCTTGGTATGCTGAATGTAACTTAATATTATTGAAAAACTATATTTTATCAAATTGAATTGTTAATAAATGAAATACATAATGAAATATCATGGCTGAAACAGCTGTGACAAGATGTCTCAGTCGTGCAATAAAACCACCTAGGGCCTCTCGTACTAAACTGTCCTCTGTGGTAGGCACGGGGAGTGGCGCATTAGCATCACAAACATCCTCAACCACTACCCCTCACCAAATCATCGGACATATGCAATCCGTATATGGTTGTACCCCCCTCATGAACTCTCCCAAGAGCCACTAGTCGGGAAGAATCCTCATCAACGTATAACTCACATCAATTAGAGATATCAATATGAGTCTCCTCCCCCGAAAGATCTTTAGCAATAACATAACTCCCCTTTGTCCTGATATGTGCACCAAGAGGGTATATTCAGCTCAACTCGAGGCTGCTGGGAATGAGCACCCAAATGTAATCTCTGTGTGACCTCTAATGTAATCTTTTTTGTCTGGCTCTCCAACTCTGCTGGGCTAACTGATGATGATGTGGTGGGCTTACATGAAGGTGCTCCAATGTAAACACGAATGCCCACCCCAAATCGAGCAGTACGAACACGACCCAGGTGCTCCGATTTTCTAGTGGCAGTAGTCAGTATATCCTCACGGCCCTGAGAAACGAAGGAACACTGTGTGGACCCCTCCTCGAGCTAGTCCTGCAACCAATAAAAGATAAACTTATAAAACAGTTTGAAACATTGTTACACTTAATTATAAATTCAATGCAATTTAAAAACTTACAATTCTCTGAGCAATCTAGTAAGATGCCTCAGATGTCATCTCGCCTGTCTTTTTTGTACGGGCCACCTTTCATTTCCAATGGCATGGAGGAGGAGAGGGACGATCAACAACTATATCATCACCAGATTGTGATGCTTCTTCCTGCTGTCTAATTATTATTTTATTTAATAATCGACTTGGTCTTAATTATTATTTTATGTAATTCTATTTCTAAGAGTGCAATTTGTACTACATTTCGTAACTTCTGTAATTGTATTTTTTAAGCACTTTTTTTATTCTTATCGTCAAGTTAATCTTTTTATATCAAATTTAGTTGTGTTGTTAAAGTATTTAACAAATATTAGTATTTGCTTTAACTTGGTCATTTTTTGTTGTCTGTTGAAACCACTAATACTAAAAGAAAAAAAACCAGTTTACCAACATAAAAATTCATAGTTAAGCATTAAGATAACTATAAGTGTAGATAAAATTGTTCGACCGCTAAACACCTAAAATAAATCTAGCAATCCTCGCAAGAGAACGAGATCAATCGTAGGGTAGCAAGTTAACAACAAGTCGTCTCTCAATGAAGACTTAGCCGACAAATAATTATTATGCAACACAATTAACAGAAAGTAAATCCTAAACACCCTAGCAAGATTTGTGATTTTAATTAACTAAGAAAAATGAGTAAAAAGACTAATTAAAACAAAACACGGTTAAACTTGCAAGCATAATATCAACTAACTGATCATGCGGTTTAGCAAATGTAAAAACTAGGTCTAGATCTGATAACTCACGTATTCACAGATTAGGGCTATCCAAACATAATTTGTTATTTTCATTAAGCCTAGTTAGATAATACATCTATGATTCATATCTAACCCCTTGAATAAATTTAGTTCAGGAATAATATCTTCTCTTGATCTCAATCATTTCCTCACACAATCAAAAATTGGCCAAATAATTAATCAACAAGTAAAGTAATTTATTCAGGAAAGCAAATCAATTAGTCAATACTCATGTTTGTCTGTTGAATCAAATCATCAATAATCCTAGAACAAGGAAATTAGTTCATGCTTGGGGGTGGGATCATAATCTCAATTGAAGGAAAGAAAACAATCATAAACATAATCATGCAACAACAATAATCATCCAACAATTGAAATCAAACAAAAGACATGAAGAAATATTACGCTTTGATTAAGCCACAAAAATAACTTCAATGGGAAGAACCCAAACAATCTCAATGATGAATGAAAGAGAAAAATAACAAAAACTAAAGTTTAAAAGTGATAAGTAATGAAAGTATACGAAATTAATGATCTCCCAAGAGCTATTTATAAGCCTAAAACCCTATTCAATTTGGAAGAATCTAAAAGGAAGAAGGAAAAACGAATAAAAATCTGGAATGTTCCAACGGTGCGCGCTGCGCTTCGTTCCTTGCGCGTCACGTGCCTAGCTGGTGCGGCCTTCCTCGCGTGTGCATGGGCGCGTCCTTGTGTGCGCGTCCTTGCGTGAGCATCCGTGATAGTGCGCGCCTGCGCACTCGTGCGTGGTGCGTGCACACTATGTCTTCTTTGCTGTTTCGCGCACCGCGCACCCTTGCGCGCGCGTGCACATGCGTGTTTTTCTAGAGCGTCGTGTGCCCCCAATACCCGTTTTAGCCCATTTTCGAGATTTTTTTTTACGAAAACCTATGAAATTGACAAAAATACCCACGTAACATGCGATACTATAAAATGGGACAAAAAGACACAAAAATACGCACAATCACACAAGAAAAATAGAAATTGCACAAAAATCAAACACAAAAACATGCAAAACAACTCCCCCACACTTAGCCTTTTGCCTGTCCTCAAGCCAATAATAATGCCCATAAACTCAATCAAGAAATATAATGCTTATATTGAGAATCAATTGCTCCATAACATCAAGTTCCATCCACCTCGGATTATTCCTCATCGATCCCCAACCTTCGCAATAGACTCACTCGGCTAAAGTTAAACATTAATCAAAGTGTTTGGTTTTCATTACTAAATTCCAAATTTGTGTCAAAAGTTGCAACCCTTTTACTCACACAATAAATCACGCAATTACTAGCCATTTTTTTCCGCTAAAACTCCCGAGATATTCTTCCACTAAGTATAAACTTCGGATGTTTTTCAAAGGTTCCTAGGGTGGTTTCCCATACTCATGTTTGAGCCGCCGTTTTACATAAAAGTAAAACATGGGGCTCATGAATGCTCCTAATTACTAAGCATCTCAACCAGCAGAGTATAATCTCGATTGTTCTATTTTTTTATAGTGCTCTATAATGCATTTTGTTTAGCGCTCTATAATGCATTTTTTTCCCACAAGGCTAGCAATTTTGTGTACACACAAATCAAAATAGGGTTTTAACTTAATTCACATAATGAAATCTCGTAATTCATACCCCCATGACCTGGATTACTGTTTAACCATCACCTAACTCGTTCATCACAAGGGTTAATTCATGACTTAGTCAAATCCTGTGCATCAAGTTCACAATGTCATTTCCTAATTGAGGCTCAAATTAATGCATCTATTTCAAGTTAACTAAACAACACTATTATTAAGTAGGCAAAGTACAAATATAATTATAAGCAATCAACATATATTACCAATGACGAATTGTTCCCCCGATACTTAAATCACGCAATGACCTTAATGTGTAAAAATAAAAGAGAAGAAAAATATGTCCCTAAAAATTTCGGAGATTGATAAGTAATGCCATAAGTACATCCGCCTACAATTCTGCAAAAACCATATGGAGAAGAAAATACAAAACCAAAATAGAAAAACTAGAGTAGTGAAAAATAATAATAATAAGAAAAATAATCATCCGCATTCAAAGTTAACATACACAAGAAGAGAGAAAAGAGAAACATAAAAAATAAAAAATAAACATGTCACTGATCTTCCGCGGGTGGTGGCGGAGGCTGGAGGGGCGAGAAAGACAGTGTCCAATTCTGTTCGATAATTTGCACTCGACTATCAATTGAGTCAATTTGGACGCTCCTATTTCGCATAAGGTTGTAGAGGCCGTTCATATGGTCTTGCATATCAGTTATTTGAGTTTGAAAATGGATAAAGTTGCCTTGCATAGAATCAAGGCACGGCGAAACGACTTCCCAACCAAATCTGGCGGGGCCTTGGCTCGGAGTCAAGAAGAAGGCCTGGGGGCAAAAGGATCAGTGGGATGTGCAACATGCGGTTCATCCATCTTGTTATCATCCTCTCCGTGATAGCCGCCCCCAAGGTAGTAGGCGGGGGTAGATAAGCGGCGATCGATTTCGAAATATGACTACGGAAGTATTTTCTACTGGTAGGATCACAAAATCCACCTTCATTAGTCAAAAATTCTAGATGCAGAGCAAATTGTCTTATTGATGTAGATTTTATCCACCGCGGTATAATTAAGTCCGGCTACATCATTAATTCCAAAATGCAATGCAATGAGCGATACAAAATGTCCCATCTCTAATTTGTATGTACGTTTCTTTTGAATTTAACTGAATGTATCAAAATAAAAGCGGTGGTACAAACTTTGGTATGGGATCAAGCGCAATATAAGAAAAACAACTCTGGGCTCGTCACTTTATTGCTCTCATCCTTTCCAAATATCTGATGGGCTAAATATTTGTGGAAAAGATAAATGGTCGGCTCCTGAATAAACCTTCTAGGCATCCCTTTAGTCGAAAAATTATTGAATCATGTCAATTCTAACCAAAATTCTCTCGGACTAAACAACTTCGATATTGAATGCAACCCGCGAGTAGATAACCCAAAAATTAATTTTATCACCTCGTAATCTACTTTACATTCTACCCCAACCAACCGACATGTGAAATCCATCAAATGTGCGCCAGAAAAATTTAGAGTGGTGTAAAATTCGACTACCAACTCAGAATACACTACACCCGCAGTCTTAATCAATTTTTTCCAACCCAAAGCATCAACAAATCCCATAAATTCATCTTTTAAACCCAATTCATCTAAAGTTGGTAAATGGAGAGGATAAGTGACGGATACCTCATGTAAACTTATTCGTGTAACCATTGCCCTTCCTTCTCGCAGTAAATCGGGAAGGGTGCGTTGAATTGCTCGGCCAAGTCAACCGGTGGCATTGGGGTGTCTTCTTGAGCCTTATATGACCCCTCATGTGCTCTTCTTCCTCATGGAGGTGCCATTGGTGAAGGAGAATCGCGTAATTAGAGTGCACTTGATGTTTGGAGGTTGAATTTGGGGTTTGGGAGAAGTGCTTTTCGGTTTTGGGTGGAGTTTGGGGAAGAATTCGTGAATTGGGGATGAAATTGTGAGAGAAACCCCCAAAGTCGCGTCTGAAATACTGTTCGCCTTATTTTTAGCTTCACCACAAGTGTACGGTGTAGTTTATAGAATATGGTAAGCAAGGTCGTATCCACGGAGACTAATAAATTTATGCACTAAGTATTAAACCAAAATAGTCTTATTTTTAATTAGACGATCGTAATTGGATGATTGTTGTGGCAGTAAAGACAAGATATACTACAAAGACACAAGGCAAGAATAATAATATGGAATTATCAAGAGAATGAAATGGATTCCCGGGTTATGGTTTCGATTAATATCTCTCTTATTGTCCGGTTTAATCAAAGCCAAAGTTATTATCAATGTTCCTATAAGACGATCACAATGGTATTTTATCCTCCCTCTCGAGATGTATATAAAGTGTAGATTGAAATATCTATGCTAGCATCTCTACTCAACAATAGATATACAACTCCCAAATGCACAAAAGATCATAAATCCTCACAAATGTCTACAAACCTCTCGATTATGCAAATATTCATGTCAAGTACTCAACATCTAATATTGAAACTCATCTCTCGAATTATGAATCAATATATCAAACATGTTAAATCATTGGTCAAATGATATAACAAGAATAAGCATAAAGTATTTAAATAGATGAGTTCATTAATCTACATCCAAACCCGGGAATTACAAGAAGTTTAGCTACTCATGATGTTCAGACAATCCATAGAAAAATTGTTCATACAAAACTCAAGCTAAAATGAAAGATTGAAATACAAAGAATGAGAAAACTTAGGGAAAGTAGATAATCTCTCGATAAATCTTTGATCCTTAAGTTCCGATGTGACCCGATTCTTCCCTTGATTCGTCCTTGATGAAGTCGATGTGTTTCTTGAGTTCTTGTGTATATTCCAGCCTTTTTTCCCCTGGTGTGCGCCATCAAAAGTGGTATTTATACCCTTTAGAAGCCTAGGTCAATGTGCTGCCTTTTGGATTTTCTGCACAGACGCACGGGTCGTGCGCCACAAGCATGACCTGGTCGTGCACCATGTCGTAGGTACATTTCTTTTCACCAACCCAAGCACGGGTCGTGCGCCTCACGCACGCTCTACCCGTGCATGGTGCCGTAGGCATCTTCAAGCTCTTCAGGCACGCACAGGTCATGCTTAGGAGCATGCCCTGCCCGTGCGTGGTCAATTCAGGCCTAGTTTATCCGACTTCTTCTTGTTTTAACTTCTAATATGGTGTATTCGCTCGATTCTTGATGATTCTAGATCGCAATGCTCTTATTTGCCACAAAATCACTTCAAATATCATTAAATTCCTTCAAAACGAGCAAAGCGTAATACCTTTTCCACAAAAAGTGGATATATACCATTTCATATGAGTTATTGCATGTTTATAAACAATTATAGCCATAAATATGCTCCAAAATACATGCAAAACTCACACTAATCAAACCCCCCAAACTTAAACTGTTGACCGTCCCGGTCAACGCTTTAAAACAAAACAAAACACAATTGGGAGGAATAAAAAGTAAAACGCACACACAACTCCATAAAATTCGTATTGTTCATCACATGTATCAAGCAACAAATCAACGAAGACCCAAACATTTAACTTAGAGCATACATCAAAGAAACCATGGTAAGTGCTATGAATTACTCCTCACAAAGATCAAGTGTATACTCTCATCTCAAATGAATATAGGACGTGTTTACACTCAAATCAATTCGATGTTGCAGAATTACCATAGGCTTGCAAATCGTCTCATATCTCTGCCACTCGAATGTATACAATTTGTGAATCAAAAAGGATTTTTTTTTCTTTTGGTTGTAATGAAGGTTATTTGGTTAGGGTAGGAAAATATGGATAAAGTGACTCAAACTCGAGCGTATAGACCGGTGAGCATATAAATCATCTACATTAAAGCTCAATATGCTACTCAAATCATCTCTCATTTTCATCAACTCTTCTTATCTCCATCCCCTTTTCTTTTGTAAACCATTATCACCTCCCTTTACAATTCCTAGCCTCGAAGTTCATTCAAAGAAAACTCACATCATAAAGTCGATTTTTTTTTCAACTCTTTTATGAGTTTTCAACATTTCTTTTCTTCTCTTTTTCTTCCCTTTTTGTTCCCATCAACCAATTCTAACACCACCTTCTAAAATTTGATTTCACCCATTTACCCTTATTCAATCCCTTTACTCAAATGCTATACGCTCAAGTGTAGGGTAACGAATATATCAAGTTAAGGCTTGAATTGTGGCTATCAAAAATCAGGGAATAGGCTCAAGTTGGCTAACTAGGAATTTCAACATCATTAGGCAAGCAAAAGGCTTGAAAGGCTAATAAAAATGGCCTTTAATCATTTTCACAATTCGCATACAACATGTGACTTTGACAGAGAACCAAAGCAAGTTCTAGAATTCTAACAACATGAATGATACACTCAAATCACAAACAAGACTGCATATAATGAAAGTAGTAAAGGCTCAAAAGCTCACAGGCTTGTAAATACGTATTTCAAAGCATCAAACCATGTTCTCAATATCCACATCTCAATATCATCTATTCATGGCTCAATCAACTCATACTCAACACCCAATCCAAACAATACAAATTTTTCAAAAATATAGCACGAGCCTCAACAACGGTCAAATCACTCTCTAAACTCTATGAAAGCAATAAACGTGCTTCTAATGCAAATGCAACCTAAAATGCTCTACATGCAACTATATGAAAACACACAAACAATACAAATTTTTTTTTGCTATCCACACATTTTCTATCCACACATTTCATATCAAAATACTACCTCTCCCCCAAACTTGAATGGAATTATATCGCACGCAAGGAAAGATAGAATTTCAATATTGAAAAGTGTGGATATACATGATTCACTAAGGAGGAGACGGCGGACAGTGGCCCTGGCATCATCTCCAGGCTCCTCTGCTCCTGCTCCAAGCTCCTCTGGTCCTGCTCCGTCCTAAAAGTACGGAATTCATCCCTGTGTTGGCGCAAGCTCTCCTCAAGGGAAAATAGTTTGTCATGATAATCAGGCCCTCCTTGTTGCTCTCCTCCATAAGAGGTTCCGGGGATATCAGTTTGTATTTGAGAAATTTCTGGCTCAAATCCCCTTTCTTGCCTGTTAAATTCCGCATCCTCGGCCACCACATCCTCCTCATCAAGGAAACCTTCGACCCTTCGCCTTTTTCTTGATTTACAGCCCTAACAACTCTGATATGCGCCTCAAGTTGAGCAAAAAATTGGTTGTATCGTCAATATTATCCACGGTGGTATGTATCGGGTTTGCCAGTAGGAAAGCGTCCCCTCGCTTTCGTTGGAAGAAGTACATGTTTTCTTCTTCTGTAATAATCTTCATCTGGCGCAAAGATGCCATGTTGACCCTCCTCTGACCCCGAGATGCGGCTCTAAGCCTCGAAGATCAATGTTAAAGTGTCGGGCAATAGAGTGATCATACCCCCAATAGAAATAGCACCACCACCCCGCTTAGCTATTTTGTCAACTTGTTCGGCAAAGTAGGCGGCCGTGTTATAAGGCGTATTCGTCAACATTCACCATATCAAGTATAATTCCCTGACGGTCATCCCTCTATTGTTTTCTCTAGCAAAGACGGAGGATGATGTGACACGCTGTATATACCGAAATACTGGATTCCGGACCCATGAAGATTTGGCAGTCCTTGCCTCATAGAGCATAGGGCCCGTTTCCGGCGTTTGTACAAGCATTCGCCAGAAGTCATACTGTTGTACTGTTCTGGCGGTTTGAATGATGCATTGGTGGGAACCTCAAAAATAGCATTCAGTTGGGCAATAGATAATCGCCTACGCAGATTTCCCAACTGGAAGCGCACCTCAAATGATTCGTAGTTTGTCTCTTTATACACCTCCACTGAGCTGCGGGGCTATCGGGGTGTACCTCTTGCGGTCCTTACTCCCTAAGACGTCTCCTCCTACTCTGAAAGCTTCTCCTCTCAGCCATAAGTTCAAATTTGTACCTGGCAAAACATATATGAGATTCCAAAATAGACCAAGTACAAACACAAATATGATGAATTTAAGACAAATAATTCAAATAGGGCGTAATGACTCTCCTCTATCAATTTAATCAACCATTAAGCTCCAAACTATCAAATATTAATGAAATTGTAAAGAATCATTGTCTCAACACCCTAAACATTAAAGTTTATGCAAAATTCATCATCAATTCAACCAATTATGCCTCAATTCAACAAGCCAACAAAATGTTCGATAAATTGTTCATACAAAACTCAAGCTAAAATGAAAGATTGAAATAAAAAGAATGAGAAAACTTAGGAAAAATAGATAATCTCTCGATAAATATTTGATCCTTAAGCTCCGATGTGACCCGATTCTTCCCTTGATTTTTCCTTGATGAAGTTGATGTGTTTCTTGAGTTCTTTTTTATATTCCAGCCTTTTTCTCCCTGGTGTGCACCCCCAAAAGTGGTATTTATACCCTTTAGAAGCCTAGGTCAATGTGTGGTCAGATTTTGAATTTTCTGCATAGACGCACGGGTCGTGCGCCACATGCACGACCTGGTCGTGCGCCATGCCGTAGGCACATTTCTTTTCACCAACCCACGTACGGGTCGTGCGCCTCATGCATGCCCTACCCGTGCGTGGTACCGTAGGCATCTTGAAGCTCTTCAGGCTTGCACGGGTCGTTCTTAGGAGCACGCCCTTCCCGTGCGTGGTCAATTCAGGCCCGGTTTATCCGACTTCTTCTTGTTTTGGCTTCTAATTGGGTGTACTCGCTTGATTCTTGATGATTCTAGATCGCAATGCCCGCATTTTCCACAAAATCACTTCAAATATCATTAAATTTCTACAAAACGAGCAAAGCTTAATATGTTTTCCACAAAAAGCGAATATATACCATTTCATATGAGTTATTGCATGTTTATAAATAATTATAGCCATAAATATGCTCTAAAATACATGCAAAACTACTAATAAAATACACTTCTGCTATCAAGGTGCGCGCGCGCGCACCCAGGTGCGCATTCGCGCATGTCGATGTTTCCCAGGGTGCGCGCCGCGCACCATCTACACGCGCGATTAGTTATGTCTTCTGTCCTCGTGCGCGTCCGCGCACATGTGCAGGTCCGCACACTATTCCTGCAATTGTTTTTTTATATGTTAAATATATATATTTATACAAAATGAAAAACTCAATCAAACCATTAGATACGATTAGTCGACAAAATAAAATGAAATAAAGAAAAGAAAAATTAAAAGGGGAAAAAATTGGGTTGCCTCTCAAAGAGTGCTTATTTAACATCATAGCTTGACGATACCTGAGCACGGTCTTAAGTGACCTCTTCGAGCTTCATGCTCTCGTCTCCTTCACCCGAGATACCCCTTCAAAGTATAGCTTAACCCATTGGCCATTCACCTTGAAAGATTAATACGTCCTTGGATTAAGTAATTTTTTTGTGCCATAATGGTATACATCTTCGATCTCAAATGGCCCGCTGCATCTCGATTTTAATTTCCCTGGGAATAACTGCAACCGTGAGTTAAATAAAAGGACCTTCTTTCCTGGTTCAAGATTCTTATGCCTTTTATCGTGCAACTGTTTGACTTTATCCATGTATATTCGCATCTTTTCATACGCATCGTTGCGAAGCTCGTCAAGTTCGGACAGTTGCAACTTCCTTTCGGCTCCTGCTTTATCCAAATCGAAATTTGTTGCTTTGATAGCCCAATATGCCTTGTGTTCCACTTCAATTGGTAAATGATACGCTTTCCCAAAAACTAGTCTATAGGGGCTCATACCCAAAATCGTTTTATATGTTGTTCTATATGCTCAGAGCGCATCATTTAACTAGGTGGCCCAGTGGTTCCTCGTAGGATTTACTGTCTTCTCTAAAATCCCCTTTATTTGTTTGTTGGTAGTCTCCATTTGCCCAAAACCTTATGTGTGATGCCATTCTTTTTCATCAGTTTCTCGAATAACTTGTTGCCAAAATATTTCCCCCCATCGCTAATGATAGCTCTCGGGAATCCAAACCTGCTAAAGATATTTTCCTGCACAAACTTGATGATAGTGTTAGCATCACAAGTCCTTGTGGGGATTGCCTCGACCCACCGGGACATGTAGTCAACAACAACTAGTATATATTCATTACCAAAACACTTAGGGAAGAGGCCCATAAAATCAATACCCCACGCATAAAATATTTCAACTACCAAGTTATTATTCCGAGGCATCTCATTCTTCCTACTAATATTTCCAGTCCTTTGGCATCGATCGCATGTCAGCCCAAAATTATGCGCGTCTCTGAACAATGATGGACAATAGAATCCCGATTGGAGAACCTTAAAGGTTGTTTTACGGCCTCCAAAGTTCCCACCATAGTACATTTCATAACAAAAAGCCAAAACATCATTCTGCTCATTTTCAGGAATGCATCTCCGGATAATTTCATCCTTGCAGATTGTAAACAAGTATAGGTCATCCCAAAAGTAGAACCTACAAGTAGATAAAAATATTTTCTTGTCCTGAAATGAAAGGCTAGTGCTTACGATTCCACATGCAAGATAATTCACAATGTCCGCATACCAAGGAATTGAAGTAACCTCAAATAACTTCTCATGGGGGAAAGAATCAATTATATGCTTGTGTGTATGAGAAGCAAGAGTGTCATAAGTAAGAGTAAGATGAATCAAGTGATCCACCACTACATTCTAGCACCCATTTCTATCCTTTATTTCAACATTAAATTCTTGCAACATCAAAATCCACCGAATTAACCTAGGTTTAGCTTGTGGCTTATTCAACAAATATCGCAGGACAGCGTGATCACTATGAATAATTACCTTTGACCCAACAACGTAAGATCTAAATTAATCCAAGGAGAAAACAACAGCTAACAGTTCTTTTTCAGTGATAGTGTAATTTACTTGTGCATCATTAAGAGTCAAACTAGCATAGTAAATCACATGGAGCAGTTTATCAATTCTTTGGCCTAAAATGGCCCCCACAGCATGATTAGATGCATCACACATAATTTCAAAAACAAGAGCAGTTATCAATTTCTCTTTCAATGTGTTAAAAGCATTTAATTTACAAAGAGGTTGGCTAATTTTTAAAAATATCCTTAATAAACCTTCTATAAAATCCAAAGATGCCCAAGAAAACTCCTAATGCCCTTAACATTAATAGGGGGAGGTAATTTTTCAATAACATCAATTTTAACTTTGTCAACCTCAATTACATTTTTTGAAACCACATGGCCTAAAACAATTCCGCTTGTTACCATAAAATGGCTTTTTCCCTAACTTAAGGTTAAGTTGCATTCAATACATCGTTCAAGAACCTTAGCCAATTTATTAAGATAATCAGAATAAGAGGACCCAAATATAGAAAAATCATCCATAAATACCTCAATGAAGTCCTCAACCATGTCAGAGAAAATTGAAAACATGCAACTTTGAAAAGTCGCTAGCACATTGCAAAGTCCAAACGACCTTCGCCGAAATGCGGAAGTCTCAACCGAGCATGTGAAAGTAGTTTTTTCTTGATCTTCCGGTGCGATGGCCACTTGATAATAACCTGACAAACCATCCAAAAAAATATAGAAACTATGTCCTGCAAGTTTGTCAAGCATTTGATCAATAAATGGAAGGGGGAGTGATCTTTTTTAGTAGCAACATTCAACTTCGTATAGTCTATGCACATCCTCCATCCAGTCGTGGTCCTAGTGGGAATACTTTCACCTTTTTCGTTCTCTACAACTGTTATCCCACTCTTCTTTGGTACAACATGCACCAGACTCACCCATTCACTATCCGTAATCGGGTATGTAACGACCCAGATTTTTATGCCTTTATAGAATTTTATTAATCATGTTATTTGTCTATTTTATGCAATCATAATGGAGAATGTAATGACGATTTTACTAGATAGTTAATTTATTAAATTTTGATAATAAAAGTGTCTTTTTAATTGGATTGGTTAATTATTTAATTTGGGCCTTATAATGAATAATTGGAGTTTTAATTAGTTTAGAGTATTAAATCAGACCCACATTGTTAGTAAGTTAGTAATAAACCCATGTACTCTAAACCTAGCCCAATTAGCAGTAGGTTAAAATACAGATATAAGACACGCAAAACACACACGGAGAACACAAAAAACACGGTAGACGAGGCGCAGAAAGAGTGGAGAGATCGGCCAGGGGAGAGAGAAAGAAAAGAGAAGAAATAAAAGTGATTTGCCCAACGCGGTTGATTCGATAGAGGCTTAAGAAGAATTGATTATCCATAAGCTAGTCAGGCAAGTAATATCTTTAATTTCATGTTGATTTAGAATTAAGTTATGATTATGTTAATTGTTAGGCTTGTCTTCGAAATTATAGGAATGACTCTGTTCTGTGGGATTGATCGAATTATCACTCGACAAGGTTTGGTTATTTTGCAATTTTAGTTTTGAAAGAATTTTAGGCGTACATCCCTACGTGAAATTCAAATATATTTTATGATTCATTCTTACCACGATCGTGAATTCTTATTGAACCCACCAAATCCCCATGAATACTCATCACGATATACATATTCATCGAACACGTGAACAGTACACATGCATAATCAAGTTTTAGCTTTGTAAATAATTGTTGAGTGACGTTTCATCATCATGATATATGGACTCATGGATTAGGCTTATATATTTAATGTGTTTGTGCCTTCACTGCCTTCTATACATCTCAAGCTAATGTGGAAATATTTTTTTTCTGTAGTTGCATTTTTATAATATATAATATAGGCTTCTCATCCTAAGGTTACTGTAGTACGGTTATGGTTGCCCGAACAAGACGTTAATCGCACACTTCTATTAAGTAACTATAGAGTTTTCCCACAACTAATTGAATATAGGGTTTTTACCTAGCTAATTGAATATAAGATTTTCCCCTAACAAATTGAATGCAGGGTTCTTCCCTAACTAATTGAATATAGGGTTTTCCCTAACTATTTGGATATAAAGTTTTCCTAACTAACTGAGTGTAGGGTTGTCCCTAATTAATTGAACGTAAGATTTCCCTGATTAGTTGAGCATATGGTCTATCCTTGATTAATTGAATATAGGATTTTCAATGATTAGTTGAATATAGGGTTATCCCTAATTAACTAAATTTACTTTTTCCTAACTAATTGGATATATGATTTTCCCTTAATTTTTGAATGTAGGGTTTTCCCTAAATAGGTTTGAGTAATTAAATTTAGGGTTTTTCCTTGACTAATTGGATGTAGGGTTTACCCTTCACTAATTGAATGTAGAAGTTTTCATTGACTAAATGAATATAGCATTTTCCCTTACTAATTGAATGTAGGGCTTTCCCTTAACTAGTTGAAAATAAGGTTTTTCCCTATGTAGGACTTACCCTTAACTAGTTGAAAATAAGGTTTTTCCCTAACTAGCTGAATGTAAGGTTTTTCCTAATTAATGTAAAGTATTTGAAGATATGATTTTCCTCATTTACATGTTTGATGTCCTATTTACTTTTAATATGTTTGCTAATCAATGTGATTTAATTATTATGATACGCTCTTATGTTTATTCTCGTTTTAATGAAAAGTTGCACCACTTAGGTTCATGCATCATGTTAATGTATGTTCACATCATTTCACGAGCATGATAAGATGAAGTCAAGTCAAGTCAAGTCTTAAGGTTTATATTAATAATGTTTTTCAAAAAGAAATGGGTGCACATTGTTCTATGATGCTGGAGTGAGTGGGCAATGGGCGCGGGGGACCGGCGTTCCGACAATGTGCCGCTTGCGGCTAATGTTAATGTTCAAGGAAAAGGGTCTTCGGGCAAAACGAATGGAAATAGGCATTCGGGCAAAACGAATGAAAATGTGCCTTCGGGCAAAATGTTAATCGGGTTCCAAATAACAAGGCCCACTGCGACCCTGATTAGAACAATGTGTTACCAAGTGAGCTCGCGTCCTAAGAACGTTTTACGAAAAGAAAGACAATGTTTTAAGTATGAATGTGAAATGTTTTTAAGTAAAGAAAATGTAAAGTCTTTCAAGGTATAAATGTAAGATATTGCATTAGGCATGCATTCATGCATGAGATTACTTGTTGAGCTTCTTTAGCTCATTCCACGAATGTTGAATATTTTCAGATGAGAACCCAAATGAGGAAGGAGATGGCACAACGAAGTGACTCGGAAACCCACGTCTCTCATGATTTCATGTCTTTCAGTTCTCTTATTTATAAAATTTGACTTTTTAGTTTATCAAATGTCGAATGTCGTTTTATTTTCTGAATATATGGATGTTTTTGGCAAAGTAACTATTTAAGTTATAAGCATTTAATTCCGCTGCAAAGTTTTCAAAAGAAGTAAGATTTTTATTTTTCCGTATTTTTAAGTATTCTGTTAAATTTCCTTCATTTTAATTGATATTTTCATATTAAAATCAAGTAAGCTTGAAAGGGGTGCTACATTTAGTGGTATCAAAGCCGAGGAATTTTAAAATCGGTTCCGTAGACTTCAAAGAATTTTGTTTAAGATCAATTAAAAGTCAATGAGTCATGAGTTCTGAGTTGCGCTTCGAGCATCTCCTTCCACTATATGGTAAGTTTTACATTCATTTGAAATGCATATATGGTATCGTGTTTATGCTTCTGGCTTTAAACTGCAGATATGAATATGCTTTAGGTAATATAGATTATTTGATATAAACATATATATGTTTCGTAGATTGTTTCGGATTTCATTTCTTGTATGTAATTAAACACTTTAATGCTTTGTCCCACATGAGTAAATATTTTTAAATCCAGTATATACATTGGAATTTGGATAGGTTTTAATGACACCCTAAAACTTTAATTTTGCATTTATTGTTTTTAATATAGAATTTTGCATATTTCTATTAATGTCTCTAAACACTTGTTCGAAACTTTGACTTTATCATTTTATCATTTTAAAATTTTCTTTAAGGACAACCTCATCATTAAATCTCAATTTTATTCTATTTTCATTCCACAAAAAAAAATTTAAAAAAAAAAAAGTATGTAAATGATAGCAATCTAGAAATCAAATGGTTTTGGCTCCCAATTGTTATTTTTTGCTTCTCCTTCAAAATGATTGAACAATAGTCAGAGATGTTTCTTTTAACCCCACTAAAAAGTAATTCGTCCGTTCTTCATCCACCTATCTGAGATTACAATTATAGCTAACTGTCATCACATTTATACCAAGTGAATCTTCTTCTTAAGAGAGAGATCGATAACTTCATAATTGCTAATAAAACTATTTATTTCGTTTCTCTATTGTTCATATTACATGCAATGTCAATACATTTTTTTTCACTGTCTCAATTTGGTATGTATCTACTCCCAAAGATTTCTCTTCCTATCAAATGAACAAGATGAATTCACATTGCAAATTTTATCAACTCGTCATGATTACCCCATTTCCTTATTATTGCTAAACTTTCTTTCATAAACCAATCTTTGATTAAAAAAAGTAAATATTCTATTGTCCCATGTGTTGAGTAATCCACCTGATGCTCTTTGAGAATCCAAGTATCCCAACCCAAAATCGTTATTTGACCATAACTTTACACCAAACTCTCTATCAATTTTTTCCATTTTATTTCCTATAGACAAGCAAAGTTCACCCATTTCTCCCTAAAAATTTCTCTAACCCCTCTTTTCTTAACATTCCTCGTGACATTAAACGATAAAATCTAGAATTCAAATCCCCATCTGTCAACCATTTCAACAGAGTTTTTTTTAAAAAAAAAACAATAATTCATCCATTTTCATCAATAAATCTCGCAAATGAAACAATTTTCCTTTCAATTTGTGACGTCTGTTTCTTTACTTTTCCTAGCTTCAAAGTTGAGGTCCAATTGTTTAAGTCTTCCTTTGTCTCCTTGATGATTTTGTTTAGACCCCCCAAAACTCCTCTATTCCAATGTTTGAGTTTTCCTCAAGCCTTTTATGCTTTTCTTTGAGAACAAATGACCCTCATCACTGCACCTAAAAAAAAAACAAAAAATTGCTTCGGGTTTTATAAACTCTTAAATTATAGGTTCAAACATCCAACTATTCACCATTCGAAAGGATTTAGGTCCCCAATTGTAATTATCATCCTTTAACATTAAAGCACAATGGTCTAAAAATTTTTTGTCCAAGACTACTTGAGTGCAATTTGGCCAATTTTCTCACCACCCATCTGAAATAAGAAATCTATCTATTCGACTTGCACAAGAACCATCACTTTTATACCAGGTAAACTTGCGTCTTTGAATTGGTAAATCAATCCATCCACAAGAGTTGATAAACTCATTAAAATCTCGAGCAAAGCATAAAGTTTTTTTGTCCTGCTGATTGAATCAATTTTGTGATATTATCCCACAATTCTCGTTTTCCATTTAGAGAACATTGTGAATAAATGTTGATGATCACCACTTCGTTTTGCTCCATACCCCAACTGTCTTTGGTAGCTAAGCACCCGTCCAAAGCCCGACAATCATTT
The DNA here is from genome assembly GCA_016081115.2 of Rehmannia glutinosa. Taxonomy (NCBI): domain Eukaryota; kingdom Viridiplantae; phylum Streptophyta; class Magnoliopsida; order Lamiales; family Orobanchaceae; genus Rehmannia; species Rehmannia glutinosa. The sequence goes on along the minus strand of JABTTQ020001973.1, from coordinate 117,569 downwards.
AATACAAATTTTTTTTTGTTCCAAATACTTTGTATTCCACCCAAGGCTCCTTGTCAACTCAAGAATTTCCAGTCGAAGATATCGTCAGCCCAAATTTTTCTATATAAATTTCTATCTATTTCCTTTGTTTTGGTTTCCTGGATACAGGCAAAGTCTATCTACTATTTTATAAATAGACTTCTTAATTCCTTTTTCCTCATTCTCCCCCGAGCCCTTAAACATTAAAGCTTAGTAGATTCATTTCTTACCTATTTTCCCTCCAGCCCGTATGGATGCTCTTCACTGCTTCATATTGTTGTCTCACGCTCCCTTCTTTCAAGCTCTTTTATTCTTTCAATTATCTCTGGATCATTTCCTTCTATTTTCAAACCCAAGCATTTTCAAAAGTTCCAAACTTCCTCTACCTATTCTTCAATCATTTGTTTTGCAAATCACTCTATTACAATTTTCTGTCATTATCAGATAATGAATTTTCATTTTGTAAAGTATGGATTTTTTTTTTGGATTTCCTCCCTACTTTCCTTCTTCCTCCCCTTTCAGTCTTTCTTTTGTCATCTTCCTTTTCTTTGCTGCTCCTTATCTCCTTCTATGCTCGCAAGTCAATTCTTCTCTTCTCTAATTTGCCTCTCAATTCCCTTTTTCCCTTCTTGATTTTTCTTTATACTTTACATTCTTTTTGTCTCTAACTTCCATCTTCTTCTTCTCTCTACAAGTGAGTAATTTGTCCAAATTGAATGGATCACTAAGTCTAAATGAGCTTTTCTGCAATTGATTTAGGCCTCATCATCACTGTCCACATATTTTTGACTTGCTATATTTTATCAGATTTTTCGTTTAGTCTTTGACCCATGTTCTCATCCGTTTTGACATCTTGGGCTTGCTAATTATTGTTGTCTTTTTGCTTCTCTTTAAAAACTATTGAATCCTCAAAAGGGGCTCAGGTTCATATGGAGCTGACAAAGAATTTCTTAACTATTGTGTGAAGCCTACCTCTGCTTCCAATTCTTTTACTTTCCTAGTCTCCCTCATTTTTTATTTGTTCTTTCAATTTTAGTATTTTTTTTCTCTTTTCTTTTCTCCTTGGTTATTCTTACATTTCCATTGGGATTCTCGATTGATCTTATGTTTTTTTTCTTTTCTTGATTCAACTCCTTATCCGATATTTTGCTATTTCTATCTATCCTTGTTTTCTGTTTTTCTTTCTTCCTCTATTTAACAGAGGCTCAAGTTGAAATGCGTCAATATTTTAAAGCTACCAGTAGACCCCTGTCATAGTTTTCCTTGTGGGCTCACAAAGATCGCACTCTCTCATTTGGCCTTCCAATAATATTGGGTTATTCATCATTAGAATTTATTTTCTTAATCTAATTTTTGCCTGTTTTAATTTCCTTTTTGTGGACTTCGAACTCGCTTAGGCCCATTTATCCCATCATCGGCTTCTTCTCTTTATATGCTTTGAATTTGATTTTGTATTCTTCATGAGTCAATGACCTAAAAAAATATTGTGGCTTTGAAATTCACTATTCACCTCCCAATCAATATTCATTATCATTCTCTATGCTTGGCTGGCGAGTTTCTTTGTATCCACCATCTTTTAACTTCCACAATTCACATCTTTTATTGTTATCCACTATTTTTGTGGTTTTGGTGATATATTACCTGCTTGTTCAGATACATTTTTTTTTTTCTGAATAGATTATCATAAATGATGGTAGGTGAGCGAAGTTTCTCATTTTATCTACAAGTGTAGTGTCAAGTATTTGCATAACTAAGTGCTTAAAGTTCAAACAATTTATGTTTTACGCTTGCGATTTTCATGTTTGTTCAATACTTTCTTTCTGTAGTTTGTTTATTAATTTTCTAATTTATGTCTAGAGTGGAAAAAAAAATCAAAGTTATTTTTACGCCTAAGCATATTATGTTTTTATATTTGACAAGTTTCGAGGACGAAACTTTTTATAAGGTTAGGAGAATGTAACGACCCAAATTTTTATGCCTTTATAGAATTTTATTAATCATGTTATTTGTCTATTTTATGCAATAATAATGGAGAATGTAATGACGATTTTACTAGATAGTTAATTTATTAAATTTTGATAATAAAAGTGTCTTTTTTATTGGATTACTTAATTATTTGATTTGGGCCTTATAATGAATAATTGGACTTTTAATTAGTTTAGAGTATTAAATCAGACCCACATTGTTAGTAAGTTAGTAATAAGCCCATGCACTCTAAACCTAGCCCAATTAGCGTAGGTTAAAATACATATATAGGACACGCAAAACACACCCGAGAACACAAAAACACGGTAGACGAGGGCGCAGAAAGAGTGGAGAGATCGGCCAGGGGAGAGAGAAAGAAAAGAGAAGAAAGAAAAGTGATTTGCCCAACGCGGTTGATTCGATAGAGGCCTAAGAAGAATTGATTATCCATAAGCTAGTCAGGCAAGTAATCTCTTTAATTTCATGTTGATTTAGAATTAAGTTATGATTATGTTAATTGTTAGGCTTGTCGTCGAAATTATAGGAATGACTCTGTTCTGTGGGATTGATCAAATTATCACTCGACAAGGTTTGGTTATTTTGCAATTTTAGTTTCGAAAGAATTTTAGGCGTACATCCCTACGTGAAATTCAAATATATTTTATGATTCATTCTTACCACGATCGTGAATTCTTATTGAACCCACCAAATCCCCAGGAATACTCATCATGATATACATATTCATCGAACACGTGAACAGTACACATGCATAATCAAGTTTTAGCTTTGTAAATAATTGTTGAGTGACGTTTCATTTCGAGGCAGATGTGATGATATATGGACTCATGGATTAGGCTTATATATTTAATGTGTTTGTGCCTTGACTGCCTTCTATACATCTCAAGATAATGTGGAAATATATGTTTTCTGTAGTTGCATTTTTATAATATATAATATAGGCTTCTCATCCTAAGGTTACTGTAGTACGGTTATGGTTGCCCGAACAAGACGTTAATCGCACACTTCTATTAAGTAACTATAGGTTTTTCCCTTAACTAATTGAATATAGGGTTTTCACCTAGCTAATTGAATATAAGATTTTCCCCTAACAAATTGAATGCAGAGTTCTTCCCTAACTAATTGAATATAGGGTTTTCCCTAACTATTTGGATATAAAGTTTTCCTAACTAACTGAGTGTAGGGTTGTCCCTAATTAATTGAACGTAAGATTTTCCTGATTAGTTGAGCATATGGTCTATCCTTGATTAATTGAATATAGGATTTTCAATGATTAGTTGAATATAGGGTTATCCCTAATTAACTAAATTTACTTTTTCCTAACTAATTGGATATATGATTTTCCCTTAATTTTTGAATGTAGGGTTTTCCCTAAATAGGTTTGAGTAATTAAATTTATGGTTTTTCCTTGACTAATTGGATGTAGGGTTTACCCTTCACTAATTGAATGTAGAAGTTTTCATTGACTAAATGAATATAGGATTTTCCTTGACTAATTGAATGTAGGGCTTTCCCTTAACTAGTTGAAAATAAGGTTTTTCCCTAACTAGTGAATGTAAGGTTTTCCTAATTAATGTAAAGTATTTGAAGATATGATTTTCCTTATTTACATGTTTGATGTCCTATTTACTTTTAATATGTTTGCTAATCAATGTGATTTAATTATTATGATATGCTCTTATGTTTATTCTCGTTTTAATGAAAAGTTGCACCACTTAGGTTCTTGCATCATGTTAATGTATGTTCACATCATTTCACGAGCATGATAAGATGAAGTCAAGTCAAGTCTTAAGGTTTATATTAATAATGTTTTTCAAAAAGAAATAGGTGCACATTGTTCTATGATGCTGGAATGAGTGGGAAATGGGCGCGGGAGACCGGCGTTCCGACAATGTACCGCTTGCGGCTAATGGTAATGTTCAAGGAAAAGGGCCTTCGGGCAAAACGAATGGAAATAGGCCTTCGGGCAAAATGAATGAAAATGTGCCTTCGGGCAAAATGTTAATCGGGTTCCAAATAACAAGGCCCACTACGACCTTGATTAGAACAATATGTTACCAAGTGAGTTCGCGTCCTAAGAACGTTTTACGAAAAGAAAGACAATGTTTTAAGTATGAATGTGAAATGTTTTTAAGTAAAGAAAATGCAAAGTCTTTCAAGGTATAAATGTAAGATATTGCATTAGGCATGCATTCATGCATGAGATTACTTGTTGAGCTTCTTTAGCTCATTCCACGAATGTTGAATATTTTCAGATGAAAACCCAAATGAGGAACGAGATGGCACAATGCAGTGACTCGGAAACCCACGTCTCTCATGATTTCATGTCTTTCAGTTCTCTTATTTATAAAATTTGACTTTTTAGTTTATCAAATATCGGATGTCGTTTTATTTTCAGAATATATGGATGTTTTTGGCAAAGTAACTATTTCAGTTATAAGCATTTAATTCCGCTGCAAAGTTTTCAAAAGAAGTAAGATTTTTATTTTTCCATATTTTTAAGTATTCTGTTAAATTTCCTTCATTTTAATTGATATTTTCACATTAAAATCAAGTAAGCTTGAAAGGGGTGCTACAGGGTATATCACCCCTTCGGCTAGGAACTTCAATACCTCTTTTTTCACTACTTCCATCATAATGGGGTTCAATCTGTTTTCATCTTCTCTACTAGGTTTAGCCCCATCTTCTAAAATAATTCTATGCATGCACGTAGCAGGGCTAATCCCTTTGATATCTCTCAACCCCCAACCAATCGCATTTTTAAATTTTCTAAGTACCACCAACAATTTTCCCTCTTCTTCTTTGAAAGTACACCATAAATAATCACCGACATCTGCTCACTTTCTTCTATAAACACATATTTTAAATGTTTAGGGAATTCTTTCAATTCAAGTTTTTGTTGGGGTTTACTATCCACGTCTTCTAACGCAAATATTTCCATTACCCCCTTGTTTAAGGCTTGCCCATACGTCTTCCATGGCGTCAAAAATATCATCCTGCTCAAGAAATAAAGTATCAAGACTATAATCATTCAAAAATGTATTTTCGATGGCTTCATCAATGAAATCAACGAAAGAACAATTTTCAAGTGACGCATGCGAGGGAATAGGGTTAGTGTCAGAAATAGAGAAAGTCACAACCAAGCACAATCATAGTCATGCATCTATTTTTAATATCAATCAGTGTGTGCGTGGTGGCCATAAATGGGCGGCCCAACAGAAGTGTGTGCTCATTACCTTGATTTTTTACTTTCCCTATTTCTAATACAACAAAGTCAACAGGGACAATGATACCACCCACTTTTACCAAAATATATTCAACAATACCTTTATGGTACCTAATGGACCTATCAGCAAGTTAAAGACACATCCTAGTGGGCTTCAATTCCCCTAAATCAAGTTGTTTAAAAATAGAATAAGGCATCAGATTAATTCCAGCCCCCAAATCGAGCATCCCGGAAGTTTCCTTACCATTTCCCATTGCAATTTCAATAACAAAACTACCTAGATCTCATTGTTTAGGAGGCAATTGGAGCTGAAGAATCGCACTTGCCACTTCTGAAACTATTACCTTCTCATTGTCACCGAACTTCCTCTTGTTGGATGCGAGTTCTTTAAAGAATTTGACATAAGCTGGCACATTTCTAATAACATCTAATAGAGGTAAATTAACATTAACCATAGATAACATGTTATAGAAATCCAAGAACAGCTCATCCTTTTTTTCGTTCCGAAGGCGACTTGGGAAAGGAATCGGAGGTTTGTAAGGATTGTTGGTTTTGTGCAAGATAGATCCTTTACTCCCCTCTTCCTCTTTTTGCATGTCTTTTGAATCCGGGGCCTTCTCTATATCCTCGTCACCTACATGGTTAGTCAAAGTAGTAGAAAATGGAATTTCAACTTTGTTATCAATAACCTTACCACTTCGTAACACGGTGACGACTTGAGCTTGTTCTGGTTGGCTAGGTAGCTTTCCTTTATTTACCACATGTTGAGCAATTTCACCAACTTGAGTGGCCAATTGATCAACTTAAGTCTCAAGACGCTTACACGAAGCTTCCATGGACTCCAACTGCTGAATGTTGGCCTTTTGAGTTTTCTTACTAACCTGTATGAATGAACTCAAGCAATCCTCAATAGATGGAGGCCAATATTGGTTTGATGACTGACCTTGGGGTTGTGGTGGCCTCGGATAGATTTGGGATGGATTTTGCGAATTCCCCCAACTAAAGTTCGGATGATTCCGCCAATCATTACGATGCCTTTGCTAATGTCCTCAACCTGTTGTTCAATCACCATATTCCAAGCATTAGCCCCATGACCAAATTCACCACAAATTCCGCATGACTCGGAAGAGGGAGGGGTGGTAGGTGGATGCCCCCGTGTAGCCAACAACTGTACTTGTTTAGTCAATTCAGCCAATTATTTTGTCATATCATAACTCGGAGCTACTTCATTCATGGCAGCCCATTTTCCTCTATCACTCTTTTGTTGGGAGTTATCACTCATCATGCCTAGAATATCATAGATTTCATGGGCCGTATATACACCCATGTCACGACCAGCAGCATTTTCAACCATATATGGATAATTATGTGATAATCCATCATAGAAGAATTGATTTAACAATTCCAGTGGGTAGTGATGATGGGGGCATTTAGTCTGTAAATTCTTAAAGCGATCCCAAGCCTCATGAAAAGGCTTGCCTTCCATTTGACTAAAAGTAGATATCTTACCTCACAAATCTGAAGTTTTCTGATGAGAGTAGTGCCTGCCCATGAACTTATTGTACAACGTCTCCCAAGTAGTAAGAGAGTTGGGAGGTAGAGACATAAGCCATGTTTTTGCCCGATCCTTCAGAGTATATGGAAAACAACGCATCCTAAGTTGATCCTCACCCAAATCCTGTAGAGAAAAAGTTTGAATGACAAAATAGAATTCCCGAATGAAGTTGAGAGGATCTTTATTAGGCATCTCCTAAAAAGACGGTAACTGATTGAAGTGTATGTTTTTTAGCTTAAAGTTCCGTGCTACTTTTCCTAAAGTGATGCAATAGGTTGCGGTTCTAATGACTGGTGTGCCTCCGCGTTATTTCTATTTTGATTATCACCTATCGCTGGTTCGTCTGTTTGTTCTTTCTTTGGAATGTGATCATGAGAGTCCTTAATACTATCCGAAGAATCATCCGCTTCGTTCCTTGTACGTCTCACAACGCGGTGAGTGTCGTCCACGAAAGGCGCAAGGTTCCAATTGAGATTTCTACGTCCTTGCATAAACAACACTAGGTAACAAATCAAATGCACCTGTGGAATAAAGTAAAAATCAAAAAACAAACAAAAAAGAATCCTAATCTATAAACACGGAAAATAGACACAATAATTATTACGCCTAAAGCCTTCCACGACAACGGCGACAAATGTTTGATCGACTGCTAAACACCTAAAATAAATCTAGCAATCCACGCAAGAGAACAAGATCAATCGTACGGTAGCAAGTTGACCATAAGTCATCTCTGAAGGAAGACTTAGCCAGGAAATAATTATTATGCAACACAATTAACAGAAAGTAAGTCCTAAACACTCTAGCAAGATTTGTGATTTTAATTAACTAAGAAAAACGAGTAAAATGACTAATTAAAACTAAACACGATTAAACTTTATGAAAAACGATATGAGTGAAAGTCTAGGATTTCAAAATCATCTCATCAAACTCGCAAGCAAAATATCAACTAATTGATCATGTGGTTTAACAAATATAACAAACATGTAAAAATTATGCCTAGATATGATAACTCACGTATTCACAGATTAGGGCTATCCAAACATAATTTGCTATTTCCATTAAGCCAAGTTAGATAATACATCTCTGATTCATATCTAACTCCCTTAATAAATTTAGTCCAGGAATAATATCTTCTCTCGATCTCAATCATTCCCTCAAACAATCAAAAGTTGGCCAAATAATTAATCAGCAAATAAAGCAATTTATCCAGGAAAGCAAATCAATTAGTCAATACTCATGCTTGTTTGCTTGGGGGTTGGATCATAATCTCAATTGAAGGAAATAAAACAATCATAAACATCATCATGCAACAACAATAATCACCTAACAATTGAAATCAGACAAAAGAGATGAGGAAATATAAATACGCTTTGATTAAGCCTGCAAAAATAACTTCAATGGGAAGAACCCAAGCAATCCCAATGATGAATGAAAGAGAAAAATAACAAAAACTAAAGTTTAAAAGTTTTACGTAATGAAAGTGTATGAAATTATGGATTCCCCAAGTGCTATTTATAAGCCTAAAACCCTATACAAGGTGGAAAAATCCAAATGAAGAAGGAAAAATGAATAAAAATCTGAAATTTTCCAACGGTGCGCGGTGCACACAATCCCGCGCGTCATTCCTCGCGCGCCGCACACCTGGCGGGTGCGGCCTTTCTCCCGTGTGCACGCACGCGCCTTGCATGCCTTGCGTGCGTGTCCTTGCATGCGCCTTGTGTGCCTTGCATGCGCGTCCTTGCCTGCGCATCCATGATAATGCGCGTCCGCGGACTTGTGTGCGCGCGCTATGTTTTCTTTGCTTTTTCACGTGCGCGCCATGCACTGTTGCGCGTGCGTGCACATGCGTGTTTTTCCAGAGCGTCGTCCGCCCGCAATGCCTGTTTTGCCCGTTTTAGCCCATTTTCGAGGTTTCTTTTTATGAAAACCTACAAAATTGATAAAAATACCTACGTAACATATCATACTATAAAGCAGGACGAACAGACACAAAAATACACACAATCACACACAAGAAAAATAGAAATTGCACAAAACTCACACACAAAAACATGCAAAATAAAAATCATTGTAGGTAAATATTTACGTAAAGAATCCTAAAATCGCATATAATTTAGGAGATCGAGATTTTAATAGAGTCCTGACCTTTCATTCGGATTTCAAAAGAAAAAATTGATGAAAGAATGAAGTGACCTTACTCGGTCACATACAAGATTTCATATGCACTATCGAATACATATCATTTAGAAGTTTTCTTGATGAAGAAATTTATTTAAGTCCCAAGAATCTTTGAGGACTTTGCAAAGGTAGTTTTATCGGAAATTATCGAATATCCAATAATAAACGAGACCAGTATGAAAATTTAAGATCAATCAGTCCTCAACATAAACAAAAGTCTTAGGGTTGAACAAAGAAGGATGTCTTTTCAACAAGAAAGGATTGTTAGCAGCAGCCATTGATACGTGTATTTAGGAGTAATTTAATATATATTTGATGTATTTGCATGTAAATTTAGTGTATTTTACTTGGTTTCTTTAGAAGGGCATGATACTGCGTATTCTTGTAATTTTTATAGGAAACTGAGCAATAATGAGAAGATTATCTGTTAGAAGGCCCGAACAAGAATGACGAATGCAAAGAGATGATCGAATACGCGAAGAAAACAACGAAAAATAAGCCACACGGCCTGACCGTGTGAATTCACACAACCGTGTGAATTGGTTCCATGTGTTTTTTACACGTTAATGCGACTTGTTCGAGGGAAGAATTTTCTGAGACGAATCACACGACCTGCCCATGTGAAATGACATGACTATGTGTTTTGATCGTGCCAAAAACAGAGACAAAAACCATTTGCACGATCCACCCATGTAAATTCACACGGCCGTGTGAACTGTCTTTCGGCTGAATGTGATTCCTACTCCCGTTGGAACTCTACCAGTGATCTGTCAAAGCACCTATATAAGGAGACCAAGGCATGGACGAAAGAGTAAGTCATTACATCTGAAAATACACCAAAATACACTAGGGTTACACAAATCTACGATGAACACCACAAGGTCTTTCGCATCTACGGAAGCACAAGGGTTTGAAGGCTGGAAAGGAGGATCCATCCTGATAAGAAAGGTTCTATCTTTCTTAGTTTAGATCTCTTGTTTGTACTTAATTGATATCAAACTATTTGATTTCAATTTTATTTATGAATTTGTTATCAAATATGTTGGGCTAATGATTCTGATCCTAGCGCATAATCAAAACTGTGGATTCATAATAAATCTATATTGATTGTTTTCTTAATTGGTTTATGTGTTCTATTATATGAATTTGAATGCTTATTTCTTGTAGATTATCTTATCAATAATTTGCATGTCATATTTGTTAGTTCATAATTCGGAGATGAGTTCTAACAAACAAAACTCGAGTTCAGACATAAAAGGGTGTAATGTGTCGGGAGACCTACAACTGTTTGTGGGGAGTACTTCAATTCAAAGATCTTTTAGGAGCTAATAGTAATTGTAACGTGTCACGAGACCTACAATTATTATTAATCAACTATTTATGCACCACCTGGGAGGGGGAATAAACTAGTTTAGGAATTGAACCCATAGAAACACATAAACTGGTTTTAATAAACATTAATTGGATTTAATAATGAAGAAGCATGTTGAGATTATGTGCCTAGGGTTGCTTTCGTATTTGTTGAAAACTTGTGGAGTTCGGGTTTATAAAATTATAAATATTTTTACTTGATGATTTACGGTTTAGTTTAGATTAGATAATAATTTTTTAATTTGATCGCTTCAATAAAATTAAAATACGATATTTACTATAGCCTAAGTGTTTCATATTTAATCTTTGAGGAATACGACCTTGCTCGCCATTATCTGCTAGTTACGATGTACACTTGCAGTGTATTGAAAAAAAATTCACGATCAGCCATTGGGAAGAAAAAAGACCTAGTACAGATCCAAGAATCCCAAGTATTTTGAAAACACAAGGGAGAGCTGAAATGTTCACAAGGTTGGAGAGAAAGTTGAAGTAATATTTGACATCACTCAGAAGAATAACATCTAATGTGAACCGTAGTAACAAACGTGCAGATGGTCCGTATAACAATATGTTATTAATCCAAGATCTTCCCTCGTTCAGTTAAAGATGGTGAAAACCTCGACCTTGCTTGCTTAGCAAAGAAATTTGGTATGTGAAAACGCCACAAACAAATGCAAAAGTTTTCTTGATAAGTCAGAATTAGCGACAAGATAAACAATCTTGAAGCTCTTGATGAAAAAACACAAAGGGTTGGAGAGAAAAATCTCAATTCAGTATTCAATAATCTTGTTATGAAAATAACAATGTGTTTGTCTTATATAGGCGACTCAAAACACTAAACCAACTACGAAACAACTTAAAAATGAATATGGAAACAAAAACAGACCTAAAACAAATATAAAACACGGAAACGGGCACCCGCACATGGGTTGTGCGTATGCACATGGGTCTTGCGAGCAAGACAGCACACGTCCATGTGTGCGCGCACGCCGTGGACATGTGAGCTCTCTGTTTTTCTTGGCCAAGCTTGCACACGGGCGTGTAAAACTACATAACCTGGTCGTGTGGCTTTTTTCTCATCTCAAACGTGAGGATTAGCTCCTTGGGTCTTCATAAGAGTTATAACCGTTTCTCTTAGCTTTCCATATAAATTTAAATCCGCTCAATGTCAAGTTTGTTGAGAAAGTTATGGCCCAAATACTAAATCCTCGCAATGCTAAAACCTTTTGATGCATTTGGACGTTTTCTGAAAGTCATTCCCAATTGTTTGATCGTCCATGCTTCTTTAATTTTGACACATGGCTCACTAATATGACTCTATAATCATATATTTGGCCCCTGACATGAATTTGGCCACTTATTTGACTCGAAACAACTGAAATAAACACTTAATATTTGATAAACAAATACAAGAACTCAATTACATTGTCTTCAAGAACTTGAGATAACTTGCATTTGGTGTTAACCGGATCTTTCGTAACTAGATTCACATCATTCCCCTCCTCTTGAAAGGGATTTGTCCTCAAATCCAAACATTGGACCCTAAAGTAGAATGCTCGTATCAATCCACCCGGATCACATGTTAAACGGCATGCCCATTCATTCGTTTGTCCAAATCCCTGAAACCAAGAAGTAATGAAACAAGGCAAAACAAAGTTAAATATGATAGCATCCAAGCACTTATGCTTAATGTCTCTTATTTTTATCATAAGCACAAATTCTCTCTCATGTTTTATTTCATTGCCTTTTCCCCCATATTTTTGGCCCACTCGAAATTTGTACTCTCTTTTTTTTGGGCCATCTCTCGAATTTCACAACTACCCTTGGCAAATCTCTCAAGCTCTCTATTTTTATTTTCACTCAAGCTCTCATTTTTCTCAGCTTTTATCTCATTCATTTGCTCACTTGCCAAACTCTCTTTTTATTTTGACTCACAAACTCTTATCCTCACATGATCTTCATAGATTTTTGTAGGCGTAAGAGGTGAAAGTATGAATTTTCTCTTCTCATGCTTAATCATATAACAATTTGTGTACCCATCTTCCAAAACTCGCCTATCAAACTGCCATGGTCTACCCGACAAAAAATGAGAATCCCACATAATTGGCACTACATCACATAATACATCATCCTTATAATCCCCAATCTGAAAAGACATTAACACTCTCTTATTAACTTGTATGTCACCACAATCATCAAGTGTAGGAATCTCAAACTTCTCCACCAATTTTGCACTAGCCAGGCTTGTACAACTACCTCCGTCAATGATCATACTACACACTTTATCCTTAACCACACACTATTGTGAAAATTTTTTTCTCGCTTCTCATGATCAACTAACTCCGGCTTAATAAATTCTACATGACACTGGTGACAACACATCGCCCTTCGTTGTCTTAATTACCTCCGAAACCTCCTCTAACTCCGACATATCACTGCTTCTCTTCACTTTCGGACTCTATGTCACCATTAGCCCGAATCACCATCACTGTTCTATTCTGACATTCACTAGCTCTATAACGCCTCCCATGACATTTAAAAGACTATTTGTCTAGTGCGTGAAGTAGAAGGATCCACTTTACCTGATGGTTTGGCCTTCTCCGATTCAGTCTTGTTCTCCACAACTCTGGAATGTTGTGGAAAAAGTGCATCGTCCATCTTAGGAGTATTCGAACCCTAAATACTTGTGTTAGTGTTGGTAGTTAGCAGTGTATATCCCCCCATCTTGAGCTGTTGCTCAACTTTGACATCCATATGCACCATCTCCTCGAAATCTATGTAATGGTGTAAGTCGATGTAATCCACAATTTGAGGATTTAAACCTGCTAGAAATCTAGCCATTGTAGCTTCCGAAACTCCTTGTGTTAATATTCAACCCTTGTGTTAACCTCTATAATCATTGAAAAACACCTCGGTAGTAGTGGTTAGGCACAAAACATCTTCGCATCAATTGCTTCATCTCATCCCAAGTAGATACAACACCTTCTCCCATCTTTCTCCTAGTTATCATCAGTTGATCCCACGAAATAATAGCATAACCAGAGAATTATATCGCTGCCAATTTCACCTTTTTCAACTCTGAATAATTATGGAAATCGAATATATTCTCCATTTTACGCTCCTATTTTAAGTGCACATCTAAATCACTCTTTCCTTGAAAGGACGGAATAATCGTCTTGATAGTACTCAAATTACTATCTACACATATTCTACCTCATCTAAGTGCATATGTCCCTCTACCCAGGCTATAATTCATGTTTGTCTCATCATATTCATCAAGCTCATCTCCTAACTCAACCAGATCTACACGCCTTTGCCTTAGCACCATAGTATCCTATTTTTGTGTACTACTACCTTCATCCGGTTCCCCACACATCTCTAACATCATTTTTTTTCATAAGATCCTCAATTTCCTCCATGTGTAATTTATTTGTCAGATCAACAGTTGTCGCTTTTCTACAGACATGATGTACAAGTGTTATCGATACTAACAACAACTCAACAAGTCTCACGCAACAAACTGCAAGTCACGAAATCAATGAACACTTTTTTTTTTAATTTCAAATTTTTTGGCCCACGGGTTAGGTTTCTTTATCCGCTGAATGTTTTGTGCAAACTTTATTTTTTTTTTGGGCACACGTGTTAGGATTCTTTACCCGACGGTTTTTTTGTGTGCAAATTATGAATTTATGTTTTGTACCCTTGAAGAACTAGGGTTTATAGATAACAAAGAAAATCTGGTAAAATTTAAAAACAAAGATTGATTTAACCTTGACTAGATGGCTCTAATTACCAACTGATGTGAACCGTAGCAATGAACGTGTATACGACCCAAACAACACTATATTGTTAACCCAAGATCTTCACTAGTTTGGTTAAATATTGTGAAAACTTCAACTCGTTGCTTCGCGAAGCAGGAACCTCGGTACATGAAGACACCACAAACAAATGTGCAAATTTATTTGATAAGTCAGAATTCACAACAAGATGAACAATCTTGAAGCTCTTAGAAACACCCAAAGGATTGGAGAGAAAAATCTTAACTCAATATTCAATAATCTTGTTATGAAAAATAACAATGTGTTTGCATTATATAGGTGACTCAAAACCCTAAACCAACTAAGAAACAACTTAAAATGAACAAAAAACAAAAACATACCTAAAATAATATAGAACATGGAATCGGGTACCCGCACACGGGTTGTGCGCGTGCACATGTATTGTGCGAGCAATACCGTACATATTCGTATATGTGTGCACGCCTTGGCCGTGTGAGCTCTCTATTTTTCATGGCCAGGCCTGCACACGAGCGTGTGAGACTACACACGAGCATGTGAAATGACATGACCTAGTCGTGTGGTTCTTTTCTCATCCCAAATGTGTGAATTAGCTCTTGGGGTCTTTGTAAGAGTTGTAGCCATTTCTTTTAGCATTCCGTTGAAACTTGAATTATCTCAATATCAATTTTTAGGAAAGTGATGGCCCAAATACAAAACTCGGCCAGTGCTAAAACTGCTGATGCATTTGGACATTGTCTGAAAGCCATTCCCTATTGCTTGATCGTCCATGCTTATATGACTCTATAATCAATATAGTTTCCCCTGAAATGAATTTGGCCACTTATTTGACTCGAAACAACTGAAATAAACACATAATCTATGATAAGCAAATGCAAGAACTTAAGAACTCAATTACATAGTCTTCAAGAGCTTCAGATAACTTGCATTTGGTGTTGCCCGGATTCTTCATAACTGGATTCACATCAAAAGAATAACATTTTTTCTTGTGATATTCACAGCAAAGCCCGAGGTATCTCCTAAAGAAATTAGAGAGGATTTACTAGCTGTTGCATGAATAGATTTCTCAAAAAGAATTCTTATCCTTAACAGAGGAATCAAACAAGCAGAAATAATGATTGGAGGAGCATGAGGTACTTCATGGTACAAAGTAATAACTCCACCAATTTATTTCCATGACATGGGAGCAAATGTTCTGTTAGGAAATAATTTCTTGCAGACATTTAAAAGATTTACACAGGAACATAACAAGAATGCTAATATTGTCCAGAAATTAAGTAAGGCATTTTACAGAAGAATGCCAATAGTATCTCACATGAAGTATGATGATGAAGGTCAAATTCGACACCAAAAAATAAAGGATAAACGAAATATAGAGAAGCAGCCCTTTAGTTCAGAATCAAGATTCAGGGAAGCGAAGAAGAAGATAAAGTTAAAATAGAGACAATCCAACTCTTAGAAGCCAACCTTCAAAGAAGCCCACAATATGAAGATACCCTAGAAAAACAAATCATACTCAAGGATCTTAAA
This sequence comes from Rehmannia glutinosa, assembly GCA_016081115.2. Classification (NCBI taxonomy): domain Eukaryota; kingdom Viridiplantae; phylum Streptophyta; class Magnoliopsida; order Lamiales; family Orobanchaceae; genus Rehmannia; species Rehmannia glutinosa. Next base: position 101,911 of record JABTTQ020001973.1, on the reverse strand, counting down.
AGAAAAATACAAAGGAATTTCAATTAGGATCCTTTGGCATGGTGGGACAAGAACGAGCTCAAAACATCCTTGAAAGTTAAACTTGGAAGACAAAATGAGTTCGCCAGATACAAGCTAATCCTGATGAATTAAGAATATCATAAGGATATACATTTGATACTTAAGGAATATCTGGACCTTAAGTACATCTCAGCAGAAGTATCTCTATACAACAGTCCAAGATTCTTGGTCAGAAATTATGAAGAAATTAAACAAGGATAACAAAGACGTGTTATTAATTATAAAGGTTTTAAAAACATCTTGGAATTTGTAGGATATTATATCCCTCCCAAGTAGAGAAGATGTGGCAAATTGTAACAAAAATATCAAAGTGTTCTTTAAGTTTGATTATAAATCCAGATTATACTATGCTATAAAAAAGGATTAGTGCTATCTGAAAAGAAGGCAGTAATAGTCCCAGGACATATCGAGTTTCTTGGAATTGAGGTCGAGGAATCTCGATACAAAGTCATATTGTGGAAAAGGTTTAAGGATTCTCAAATGATCTTAAGGACAAGAAGCAACTTCAAAGTTTTTTTGGAGTAGTTAATATTGCCAGAATGTTTATTAAGAATCTAACATTATATATGAAGGTGTTCAGTCCACTATTAAAAAAATTATGCGATCTTTAAATGGACAAAGAACACCAAGAAGATATTATACAACTAAAAGGAATATCCAGATAACTTCCAAAGCTTACAATTCCAAATGACGAGGGTGAAGCGGTTTTTTACATATATGCCAGTGAACATTGATGGGCAACAATGCTTACTAAAGGTACACCAAATGGATAAGTGCCATGTAAATATTGGAGTGGTCTATTTGCACATAATGAAGCAAATCAATTGTATATCAATGAAAATGTGTTCTTTTCTATCAGAGATGTGTTTAGAAAATGACCTTTATTTTTATTGGCTAAAAAGTTCAACTTAAAAAATTGGTAATTCGAGTATTAGGTTTTTCTTATAAATACAATTAAATCTAAACTAGAAAAAGCTAGATTGCTAAGATGACATGCTGGATATCAATATTATTTTTATGATGTTGTCTTGATAAAATCTCATTAAAACTGTCTTGTCGATTTTCTACCCGAGATGGAGGGAGACGTGGTGATGAGAGGTCCTCAAATGACTAAAGTATCTCAGGAAAAACCTAGAGAGCCTAAAACGAGATTTTGGGATGTTATATCTTAATGCAGAAGTCGATGGATGACTCGAATAGGTTGATGATAAATTTGTTGCCGATCAACTATGAGCATGGATGCATGCTCAGGACAATTATTCTTAGCACTACAAGGGCCTCTCCTCCATATTGCATCTCCCATGGTGCAAAACTGAGCGATTCGAGTATGGGCCTCTAACCCAAAGGTTATGGATTCTATACCACAATCACATGTGTTGAAGATGATGTATTTCTTGAGGATGTACAAGCTCTAACGAATGTTGAAGCTCAGTGTCACAACCCAAGCCTTCAAGTCAACCCAAGACCTCTGGGGTTAAACATGGAGAGTTGAATCTTAGGCCACAAACAGGCAATTCTAAGGTTTAAACTAACAAGATTAAAAATTCCCCAATGCAGTTTTACCAACAACAACGGGAGATATTGTAGGTCCCAAGGAATGTTAAGTGAAGTCTAGAAAGAGGTTGAATAGACTTTACAGATTTCTCGATCTTTAAAATCAGAGTGTTTAATAAAACAACTAAGTCATTAAGTATTACACCCTTTTTGAGAATCAGTAGGAGAGTTAACCACTCAACAGTTCTCTGAAACAGCTGTTGATAAAGTAACTCATCTGAGAAAATAAACTGTTTATGAAATCAGTTTTCTTACTTAATCAGTAGAAGTATTACACCCTTTTTGAGTTTGTTTTATCAACATTTGTACTTTTAGCAAATATAAAGCAATGTAATCAAATGCATAAATATAAAGACAATAAAATAAAGAACACATAATTTATAGTGGTTCGAGGATGGGGTAATTCTTCTACTCCACTCTTCTCCTACTCTAGGGGGAATTCTCTATTATAACAGGCGACTTTAGTTACAAATGTACAGTCTAAACTGCCTTGATCACACAACTAGCTATTTCTTGGACTCGACTCTTCTCCAGACAGCTGCCTAGGTACTTCAGCTCTTTTTCTAGACAGCTGCCTAGGTACTTTAGCTCTTTGAATCTTCAGGATTCGATCACATATCCCTCTTTGGATTCAAAACTGGTTCGACCTTGAACCTTACTGCACTTCCTTCAATTTCTGGTAGCGCAGACCTCTTTTTGTTTTTCATAGAAGTTTTCACTTCAACTATTGAACATCTTCAATCTTTCACTATATGTGTTGGATGAAGTGTCTTCGAATAGCTTGAGGATTTGCAGTTAAGCTTGAGAGAGAGTATTTGAAAATTTGGTCGAAAATGCTCTTGTGTTCTTGTTCTTTTATGCATCTCTCTGAAAAATTCACCAATCTTTTATAGTAGGAGTTGGAATTTTGACCGTTGGAGAGATAGACAAAAATTCAAACTCTACTTTGTATTCATGGGCTTATCTTGTCTTGCAGGTTTAGATGTTGACCCAACCTTGTTCTCATCTTTCTGCAGGTTTTCCAAAAAGTTGTTAGCGCCTGCATGCATCCCATTTGTTCATTCCTTTTGCATTCTTTTTTAAGGTTTTAGACATCCTTGTTACTAAAATAAGAAACTTCCTTGGACTTGGTGGAACAGACTTGTTCAGTTAACTTAGCCCTTCAGCTGATTTACCCTTTTTGACATAAGCTTTAGTGTTCTAACATATTCTTTTGATGGACTCTGCTGTAAGTCTTCTGAAAGACTTGGTTGTCGGACTTGGCTGAGAGTCTTCTGATGTAAACTCACCAAGAGTCTTCGATGATTTCTTGAAAGTCTTTTTCGCAATTCCACTTGCCTGCTTTTTAGTTCAACTTACATCTTATCTATTAGAAAGTAGAAATTACATTGACAATGGGGTGCCAACTTCCTAATACAAACTTTTCTAAGCATCATGAAAATATATACAATAGATTTCTTAACAATTTCCCATTTTTTGATGATACCAAAACCTTTTACAACATCTGTGCCTTTAGTTTAAATAATTGAATAAGAATATTGCATTTTTATTCATATAAACTCAGGCTCTTACATTATATTGTGTATTTACAAAGAACTGTAAAATTACAACAATTTTGATGTCTTCCCCCAATCTTCTTTGATCTCTTCTTCTTTCAGCATCCTCCTTTTCAACTTATCTTTTCCACTCAGCTTCTTTTCTTTCATATTCTCTTCTTTGAGCTTCTTAGAGACCAAACCAGTAAAGAGCATCTCTCTTTAAGGGGTTTATGCACATCACACCTTTTCCCCTTCTTGGTAGAGAGCCTCTTTTGGGTTGACTTTGAGCTCTTCCTCTCCCACCAGAAGATTAATCAACTCTACCTCTTCATCTAGATCCAACTTGGCTGCCACCCCTAGGAGCTTGACTGCTTGAACTCTTCTGATGGCTAGAAGATGAATTGTGCTGACCCTTCGTCTTTTGACCTTGAGTTGGTTGATCTCTTGTCTACTCAATGTCTTACAATCCCTTTTCCTAATAAAAGTGCCAATCATTATCAATGTTCATTCCCTTATAATAACCTTTAGACAGAACAATGTCAAACTCTTCATTTGATCTATCTTGTTCTTTGGAAAATAAACCTGTTGGTGGCCCACCAAATTTATCCCTAAGAGCACTGATTCTATTTGCTTGTTTCTTTTCAAGTGCCTCGTATTCTTCCCTGGCCTTCTTCATTGCAAGCTCAACTTTTTAATCTACAGGGAGAGAAGCAGGAACTTGAGCCAAAATAGAGGACTATGTTGTGCCTTTGCTCTACACAAATGTTGCAGGAGGATCAACTCTTTCTTCCCCCTTTTTGGCATCAGAATAAGTGGGAGGTTGGATGGTTTCCAGAGTAAAGTCCAACTTCATCTGGGTTGTAGAATCTGCAACAGACTGATGCGAGCTAACTTCAATCAGCTATTTCTACAAAGTTGAGAACTGATTGTTCATTGAAGCTTCCAAATGTTCAAATTTCTTCTCAACCTTGGAAGCGGGTAAGTCAGTGCCTCTCCGATGGCTTTCATTCATTCTATTCATGTTGTTCTTTTGGCGATTCTGAAAAACATTTGATCAGAACCCTATATAAGCAACTTATTGTAGAGACATTTGAAACTCCCAACTTGTTCCATGCGAAGAGCTTGAGTTTCAGCTACCCATTCTTTGATTTTCAATAGAACGCATCGGATTTTACTACTTAGATGTGCATCATAGTTGTTAATGTGCTGGCAGAGACTCGAAAAACCATGTTCCATTTCTTCTATTTCCCTAAACATATATCTGAATGCTCTTCAGAGTTCATATGTGAGTTGGTTATCGATGCCGGGGGAAAATTCATACTCCAGAATGTGTTCTCTGGGGTTGTTTGGAATCAAGGCGCGTTCTCCTGAATCTTCTGTTCTACTTCGTGCGTAGGATAACTGAATCTAGACCTTTCTGGCTCTTTGTCACTAGGAATCTCCTCTAGGAATATAAAATCCCCCGGACCAAAATTGTCCATATGAGTTGAGGAATGCCTGCTCCATCTCCAATAGGGTTCGTTGCCTCTTTCCCCTGACTTGTAGCTCGTTGTGCCTCAGCTATTTAAGCTCCATCAGTAGCAACATGCCAACAACTTTGTAAGCCTGCTGAGCTGACTATGCCTCAGCTGTGTTAACAGCTTCACTGGCAACAGCTGTGTTTTCCTTATGAGTTGACTGTGCATCATCATCATCTGGGTCTGATTCAGCTGGGTCATTGACATCCATCTCAATAAATGTTTCATCTTTGTTGGGTCAGTTGCCTCAGATCCTTCTTTATCTGATTCAGCTGGATTATGAGAATTGTTCTTTTTGGTTTCAGCTATTTCATCTACTTGCATCGGATTTGCTACTGGTTCAACTGACTTTGAACCTGAGTTCTGAACATCTGCTACATTTTGATCCATTCCCAAATCAACATTCCCTATAACAGTCTCAACTGCTACTGGGTCTTCAACAACCCCTATAGCAGTCTCAATCGTTGTTGGGTATTCGACAGAATTGGCATCCACAACAGTCTCAACTGCTGGGATTGCACTTTCATTGCTAACCGCAGTCTTAACCACTGTAGCCTCAACAACCATTTCCACCTATGCCTCAGTTTCAGGAGTCTCAACTACTGGAATGTCATTGGCCTACACATCAAACATTTCTCTTCTTCCATCATTGCACCAGACTTCGCTATTTTAGCAGCCACTTCACCTCCAATTTCAATTTATTCTGCTACTCCTCCTACGATTCATTCAATATTTTCAGCAATTTCAAGCATTGATTCTTGAGATGTACTGTGCTCAGATTCCCCCTTAGTTATCTCAACAACTATTTTATTTGGAATATCAATAGGGTCAGTTGTCACTTGCGTCTTAGTTGTTTTAGTTGTTTCTTTATCTGCTGCCTCAACAACACTATATAGGGTAGGCTCAGCTGGGTTCCCAGATGTAATGGTTGGCACATCTTTCTCATCATCTCCTACAAAGTCCACCGTACTAATTTCACCAGCTTCATCTCCAACATAAGGATTTGTTGCAGGTGATTGAGAGTGATATGGTGATGAGAGAGCAATTGTGTCTCTCATCACATCACCAATTATCTGGTTCGGGGATGATGTTTCCCAGTGCCCACCACCGTATTTGTTATGCTATTTCTCTCGATTCACGCAAGGCCACCTCAAATCAGCCCGCTTCTACCTCCTCCATCACCTCCACATCATCTCCGACATCAAGGATCAGTGTAGCTGAGTGTCCAAAGAGACATTTGTGAGTCTCAGTTGTACCTTTCCCTTTCTCCATCTGCTTGGCCTTATCCTCCCTTCACCTTTTGGATAACATACTCTACACATACTTATGGTCTAAGGTTTTGATGAATGGAGAAATCATTCAGGAAGGAGAGGATCCACTCCTCCTCCTCAATCATTTCTGGCCTTGTGAACTAGATTCTACTTAAACTCATTTTCCACATGGCCCATTCAGATATCCTTTTCAATTCAACAGGATATAGAGGAGAATGAACTTCTTCTATCTTAGATTCAGTTGGAGAAATAATTTCTTCTACCTGTGGACTAATTTCCACACCAGATTCTCCAACGGCTTCTGCAGCTGCATCACCAACATTTGCAGTAGCTACCTATTCAACTTTTGCAACAATTGTCTCCTCAATTTTTCTTACTGTAGTTGATTCAACCACAACTAAAGGTCATTCATGGTTCGTTTAGACCTTCTCTCGAGAGGTGATTATGTTTACTTCGAGTCCGCTCTAAAAATAGACTCATCAGGCTCATCACGCAGCACTCTTTGAGTCTTCTCTTTCTTGGCTGCAATTGGCTTCCTGGGAGCAGTTGTCCTTCTTTCTTCAGAATCGGAACAGATGGGACATTCCTAGTTGTCTCTCCTTCAGAACTGCCCTATCTTTTGGCGTGGGCATTCTTGTGGGCAGCATAGAGGTTGCCCTTAGACAACCTCTTATTAACATAGAACGGTTTCCCTTTCCTCAGGGGCAAGCGCTTCTTCTCCAACTAATAACCTAAGACTAGCCCATAACCCAAGTTGCTCTTAAATTTTCCATCAGCTACCTCCACATGAAACACGTTCTGGCACAATTTGTTATATACGAATCCTGCCCAGTTCACCTCCATCTCCTATATGATCGCAGACATTACAGTCAATTTTGCTGATGATAGCTGATTATAAGATCCAAATTCGATATCCAAGCACTTCGATACCACATCATCAACTTGTGGTATTTTTCTTTCAGTACGGCCTTCGTAGCAGAAGGGTTGTAATTATCAACTTTCATTAATTGCAATCTCCATCCATGACTTCAAAATCGAACTTATGGCCCTTCACTCACTTAGACCACTATTGAGGAGTTTCAACAACTCACTTAAGTTTACTGCAGTGATGATCATATCTTGGCCATTCACTGAAGAGTGAATCCCATCATCATGAACTGAAACATTATCGTACAATATGGAAACTTCTTCTTGGTAGGTTTGAGACATCCGCGCATCATCAAAAACTCGACCAACTCCGACTTCTCCAAATTTTCCACGATCTTATATGCCCTAGTTTGGTCAGCGAAGTGCTTAACAAAGCCTTCGATGTCAATCAATGCAATATAGTACACTTTCTCTGATAGTTTCACAAAATCGAGTGCCGAGCTTGAAGATTTCTTTGGTGCCATTTGATTTCTGAGGATTTTGATGACTTTAAACGAAAGGGTTTGCGAGAGAGCTTTTTGGATTTTTGAAAGTGAATATAAGAGTGTGAGATGAGAGAGGAAAATTCTTGAGATGTATAAGGGATGTGATACAACACGATGATAATAGTCAATTTTGAAGTTTGATCAATGGTTGAGATTCGATCTGAAATCCACTTTTAATTCCGGCATTTATGGTCAATCACACGGTTTTGTTTGTAGCTTTACTCTTCCGCATTAAATGATGCTGACATCATTTCAGAAAACATTCATGCTTCATAAATACGGCCTTGTTTTGTTCCTTAACCAATAAATATATCTGTTGACTCATACTTTGTTGACGAATAACTCTTCTTTTCTCAAGTCGATTGGCACTATTCAGCTGATCAGTTGATTTAACTTGGCTGAGTATCCAATTCAGCTGATTTTACCCTGCTGAAAGAGCAAGAACTCTTCTGAAACACAATTTCCTTCACTTGGAACTCTTCTGAGCAAATTAATTTAACTCTATTAATCCAAGCTCATTCTCCAACTCTTCAAATCTTGATTCACATAAGGGTTTTATGAATATATCAACTAACTACTTCTTAGTTGATACATATTCCAACATCATATCTTTCTTTGCACATGATCTCTAATGAGATGGTATTCAACATCAATGTGCTTTGTCCTGGAGTGCAAAACTGGATTTAGAGTGATTGTTGTCACACATAATTGGAATTTCATTCTCTTCAACATCATAATCTCTCAGTTGTTGTTTCATCCATAGAACTTGGGCACAACATCTGCCTGTAACTATGCACTATGCCTCAGCTGTTGATGTAGCTATTCAGTTTTATTTCTTGCTGAACAAAGAAACTAATCTATTTCCAAGAAGTTGACATGTACCAGATGTACTCTTGTTGTCAACTCTACATCTAGCATAGTCTGAATCTGAATATCCAATCAGCTTGAAGCCTCCTTCTTTAGGATACCATAATCCAACTTTTTTCCTTCCTTTCAGATATCTCAAAATCTTCTTTGTTGCAGTCATGTGACTTTCGTTTGGTGCAGATTAAAACCTTGCACATACACCTACTGTAAAAATAATGTCAGGTCTACTGGTAGTTAAGTAGAGCAGTGATCCAATGACTGCTTAATATCTTATTTGATCAACTGATTTCCCTTTTGAATCCAAATCCATCTTGATTGATGTATTCATTGGTATTTTGGCAGATGACTTCTCTTCTGTATCAAACGTTTTCATCAAATCTCTCGTATACTTGGTTTGGCATATGAAGGTTCCATCCTTCATCTACTTCAATTGAAGTCCAAGGAAGAAAGTTAACTCTCCCATCATGCTCATCTCAAACATTCCTTGCATCAGTTTTGAGAATTTGTCACACAAGTCCTTGTTTGTGAATCCAAAGATGATGTGATCTACATAGATTTGAATAAGAGATATGCTTTCTCCATCTTGAATTCTGAAAATGGTCATGTCAACCTTTCCTTTTGTGAATCCATTGTCTATAAGAAACTTTAGCAATGTACCATACCTGGCCCTTGGAGCTTGCTTCAATCCATATAGTTCTTTCTTTAATTTGTACAATTTATCTCATATAGTCTTCTGCTCAAAGCCTGAAGGTTGTTCTACATAAATTTCTTCCTCCAATAATCCAATGAGAAATGCACTTTTCACATCAATTTGATAAATTGTGAAGTTTTTGTGAGCAGCATGGGCAAGAAACATCCTTATTACTTCAAGTTTTGCAACTGGAGTAAATGTTACATCAAAATCTATAAATTCTTCCTGGCAATACCGTTTGGCTACAAATCTTGCCTTGTTTCTGACTATAGTTACTTCTTCATTCATCTAGTTCCTGAATACCCTATTTGTATCAATGACATTTTGGTGAGTAGGTCTTTTAACAAATTCCCAAACATTGTTACTTTCAAACTGATTTAACTCCTCTTGCTTAGCTCAGATCTAGTGTGTGTCGTCTAAAGCTTCTCACACATCCTTTGGTTCAATCTGTGAAATTAAATGTAGGTCCCAAGGGGTGTGGTGTAAGTTTTAGAAGGGGGGTTGAATAAACCTTACCAGATTTTTGAATTTAGTCCTTTTAAATATATTTAACAGAGTTGACTCAAATCAGCAGTGTCCATAAAGGACAGCTAAATTACCCACTCAACAAACTCAATAGAGTTGTTGATAGTATAACTCTACCGCTTAAGCTAACACTTAACTTAGTTGATTTGGTTTTATAACAAATGGAAGACTTAACACCCTTTAATTGATTTGAAGCTAGTTTTAACGGTTGTTGTTTTTGCACTTAGTTAATTATCGCTTGGATAGCGATTTAACTAACAACAGATATAAAGTAAATGCATGAATGTAAGTGCTTGGAAAGTAAATTGACACAAGTAATTTTTATAGTGGTTCGAAGATGGGGTAATTCTTCTAATCCACTCTTCTCCAACTCCTAGAGGAATCCACTAAGTAACAAATCATGTTACAAAGCGTGAATGAATGTGCTAGAGACAGCCTTGATCACACAGTTGGCTTCTCCTGCGACTCAACTTCTTCATGAGGCAGCTGCCTTGCTACTTTAGCTCACTTTCAAGTCTTTGGATTTGATCCCGTAGCCCTCCAACAAACTTGAAACTTGGTTCGACCTTGGACCTTTCTACAATCCTTCAACTTGGAAAGTAGACCCTTTTTTATCTTCAAATGTTTCCTCTTCAACTGGTTGAAGTTGTCTCTCCTTCACAGCTTGTGTTGGATCGAGTTTCTTCGAGTTTTAGGCTTGAGGAATATCTTGAAATGCTTTGAGAATATTGCAGGTTAATTGCTTGAATAATGCTTGCTCTTACTAGGTTTAGGCTCTCAAGGTTACCTTTTCTCAAATGCTTCCTTAGCCTTTTATAGTGCACGTTTGAAATTTGCCCGTTGAAGAGATAGGCTAGTTTGAAATGTTACTTTGTGTTCGTTGGCTTGTCTTTTCTTGGTCTGCAACACTTGTCATGTTGACCCTTCCTCGTATTAAATGGCTTCACAACATTGTAGGTTCTGACACAAGTTGCAGTGCTTCCCATTGGCTTATTCCTTTTGCATGTTTCTGGGCCATACACTTTATGACCAGGCAGCTTGACATATTACTATATCAAGTAATATTCTTGACTTTATTCCAACGGATCTAAGTTAGTTGTCTTGACTTGACTGCTGCCTTTACCCCAGGTGATTTGAGTCTACTCCAATCATAAGATTGACTCAACTATCACTTCAACTGTTAGACTTGGCTTCTTAGGTTGACTTGACTGACACTTCTCATAGATGTTCCTCAGCTGACTCTCCTTTAGTCGAGTCCTTGACTTCCTTCCTGGCCATACTCAACTGACACACAACATAGTCTCCATTCCAGTCCACAGTTGACTTCTCGTAGTTTTGACTTAGTTGACTTCACTCAGCTCTTCCAGTCCTATCTATTCAATGCAAAATTACAAGAAAAATGGGGTGCCAACTTCCTAGTCTAAGTTTTACATGGTATCATCAAAATTTATCAAATAAATTTCCTAACCTTTTTTCCCTTTTTGATGATGCTAAAACTTAAAACAAACAACAAATAAGTATACAACAATTACAAGCAGTGCAGTAACAAAGAATGTATGCTTTTGAATAATCATTTTATTGATCATAGCATTCTTTTCCTTTACAAAGTTGTTTACATCAAGTAACAGAGCTATACATAAATACAACTATTCAACATGTATCTCAGCTAAGTTACATAGAGAATGAACATTACAGGGAAATTCACAGAGATATTACAGAAGTTTACATCTATGTATTTACAACAAAGTACAATACATGAAGGGTTCGCAACACACTTCAACGCCTTTGTTGCTTACTTCTTCTCTCTTCATCCTTAGCTCTCTTCCTGTCATCCTCTGCTCTTCTCCTCTTTTTTTTTCCTATTCATCTCGCTTCTTCTTCTCATAAGCTCGCCTAGCAGTAGGGTCATCCCTTCGCTGCCTCTTCTCCCATTTGCGAGTTACTCTCTCATTCTCAGCTTTCTACCTTCTAATAGCTTCGGCACTCTTGCGCGCAACCTCAAGGTTGGCAAGATGATCGTATCCAGTCCAGTATGTGATCCCTTTCTTCTGTGGATCAACATAAGCAACATCCTTTGGTCTTGGCTGTGGTTGAGAACCTCTTCCACTACCACCATGTCTTCCCTTCCTGACTCAGATCCTCTTCCTCTGAGAGTATACTGTATTGGAGCTTTTGACTTTCTAGCTGAGTGATCATTTGAAGTTGGTCGCTTATCACCGAATTACACAATTCAATCCCTTCTCCCAATACGAATCCCAGGCTTGTGGCAGAGTCATGCCTTGAAAATAACCTTCTGCTTCTAGAGTTTGAAACTCCTCTAGAGATCTAGGCTCAGATCCAGCATCATGCATGATAATACCTCTTGGGGGTTTAATTACAGCGTAATCATTTCTGGCTGGAGGACCATCGCACTGTTCTCTTAAGCTCTGGATGCGCGCAGAGTGCTTCTCAGCTACCTTTTCAAATGGAGCTTCAATGGCCTTCCTTGAATCTTTCACAACCATCTCAGTTTTCTTCTCAACGGATAGCTCACTTGGTAGCTTCCTGAGAATCGAAGCAGTGGCATCACCTTGCTGTGGGGTTTCAGCATACATGAGTTTCAAAGGAAGATTTTTCGAACATTCTTTCCCCTCAGCCGTGTCACTTCTCTTCGCCTTCTTTTCACTCCGCTGCTTCTCCTCCATCAATCCTTTTAGGGCCTCATCTTCCCCCTTTTTGGCATCATCACCAAATGGAAGGGTTAGCCCAGGGAATAATCCACTCAAAAAGAAATAAAGTCGGCTGAGTGTAGAATTTTGCTTGGAATCTGCTACGGAGTGGGCTGTGCAGAACTCTGATCGCATAGCCTTCGACTCAATTGTCACCAATTTCATTTCTGCCATGAGAAGACTGAACTTTTGCTTCATGTTGTCTTCTAGGCGAGTAATTTTAGCCCGGTGGTGCAGCTTAAGCAACTCCATATCTAACTTATGTGTGGTTTCCATTCTAACCATATACTCATTCATTCTCTACTGAAACATCGACGTATCCGCACTCCATAATAACATCTTGGCAAATAAGGACTTGACGTAGCGGACCTGCTCTGAGCGCATGGCAGTCTACTGTGCAGCCCATTCCCTTATTCGAACAATAATCCCTCTCAAATCAGTAGTGAGGGTAGCATCGCGATTGTCCAATCTGAGATCCAAGGATGCGTGGTGGCATTCCATCTTCTCAATCTCTTCATAGATTTTCTTGAAGTCTTCACGGAGCTCGGCTATCAAAGCCAACTTAGCTTTCGGCCACACTTCATCAAAATTAAAGCCCATTGAAGGGAAACATATCCTCAAAAACGTCATCTCGAACAAATGGAATCTCCGAGGGTCCAAGATGGATAGCCTTTCCTTGTTCTTGATGCATTGTATCAACTCTCTATGCCTCGGCTGCGGTAGCATCATCGGCAGATATCGCAGCTGTGGGAGCCTGTGAGGGAGCTGTTGGAGTCGTTACTGCTGTAGTTGTGGTAGCCGGCGTAGCTGACTCTGTTTCGGCCTGAGCAAGAGAGAGGGTTTGCTCACCGATCGAGCCTCACTGCCTTAATGTACTTCTTTGGTCTCAGTAGGTTTATCCTTTTGAGTTACCATGTCCTCAGCTGTCTCATCAGCATCATCGGAATGTGATGTGACCTGGGGTGATGGCTCATCATCAAAATTGGATCTCATGGGAGATTTATTATCACTGACATTGCTCCAAGATTTAAGAACATCCTCAGCTTTTTCCATCGAAGAATCTTCAGGAGGGTGGACTCGGCTTCATCCTCGGATCCCAGAAATGATGTGTCGATGTTTTCTTGGGAATCGTGAAGGGCGTTGATCTCCACTTCTGCAGTAGCTCCTTCGACTTGAGGAATGTTTGTTGTTCCAGCTCTTTACCTAAGGAAGTCTCAACCTCCTTTAGGCCTTTTTAGCCCCAAGCTCTCAATCAACTTGTGGGGCATTCAACAATCCCTTTGACAGACTCAGCTGTCTTGGGGTCTTCGACATTGGCATCCTTTGGAGTCTCAACTCCTTGGATTGCACTTCCATGGCCCAAAGTCTCAACTCCCAGGGCCTCTCCATCCTTTACCTTAGCTACAACAACAGCTTCATCGGCCTGCATAGCAATTGAAATCTCAGCTGAGGCAGACTCAACTGTCCGAGCGTCGTTAATTTCACTATACTTCTTTGTGATATTCTCTCCTTCGCCTCCAAACTTCAATGTTTTATGTCCCACAGCATCCTCCGACCCTACTATGGTGGAGAAAGTTTTCCCCTTAGCTGGCGCACCAGCTGAGTGAATGATGATGGGGTTACTCAGCTCCTGAGACACGGCTGTTGTTTCCTTTGAGTAGTCAGCCGTAGGGGCAGGTGTCTCAACACCTTCTTCAGCGTTAGGCTTGTCTTGAGTGCCCAAATTCCCAACTTCATCGCCATTTCCCTGAGAGCCATCAGTTGAGTGCACGGGGGACGTGGTCGCTGCAATAACGGTTGTAATATCTTGCACCACTCCCAAAGGGTCCGATCAAGGAGAGACTTTAGAGGACTCTCCTGGACCTTCTTGAAGGTTCTACGCTGTGTGCATGCTCTTGATTCCCTTATGGCCTCAGAATCGACCTTTTCAATCGCAAAGAATCGGGTCCATCTCCTCATTGCTTTCTTTGTCGACTGGACTCCACTAGATGTTCATGTGTCCCTGTGTGCAAACATATCTTGGATTTCTCCAAGAATTTAGCTTTCCCCTTGGCCTTCTCCTTCTCATCCTCCTTGATGGCCCTGAGAGCATCCATGCAAAAATATTCATCCAAGGCTTGATGAATGGTCACACCTCCAAGGAAACTTAGAAGCTTCTCCTCTTCTTCGATAAAATTCAGGGCGCGTAAACTGCTGCCTGGAGTAATCGAGCTTCCAGTTCCTACAATTCCTTAGCATTGATTGGATGTCAGGATAGACAGGAGAGTACATAATAAGGTCATCATCATCATCTTCATCACCAGCCTCTTGAATGGTGGTTAGTGGATCTTGGTCCTCCTCTAACTTGACTGCATCAGTCTGAGGGGATAGGACAACCTGTTCTTCCATGGTCTTGGCTGTCTCAACTTCTCCTATCTCCGTAGTTGTTCCCGCACAACTGGGTGTTTGATACTCTGCTGATTAGCATCAGCAGTCTTCTTGGGCTCATCAACTTTTTCCTGAGACTGCTCCTTTGAGCATCAGCAGTCTCAATGGTCTCCTTCGGCTCAGTACTAGACTCGGCTATCTTTTCTAATTGAGACTTCTTGAACAACCTTCTTTTCTTTGTGGAAACCAATGGAATCTCTGGTTCCACTTCTTCAAGCTCTTCAAAGGTGAAGGCATGTGTTTCAATAGAATCTTTCTTTGACGAAACTGCCTTCCTCGACTTGGCAGTGCGTTTCCTCTTCACGACTGGTGAGGGAATTCGGGGTTCCTCCTCAGTCTCGGCTGTGTGGGCAGGGGAATCAGCTACTTGGGCAGGTGCTTTGTGTTTGGCTGCATGGGCAGATGCTTTCTTTGTCTTGGCTACTGGAGCAGGGGCAGGCTTGGATGTCGCAACTCTCTTCTTGGAAATTGGCTTCGGAGAGAGCCGGGAGGTCTCACTTGTGTCTTTGATCCAGTCACCGATTCCCCTCACTTGTATCCGCCTTCCTCGCATGGGCCTTCTTCTCGCGCACTGAGAGGTTTTCCTTGAACATCCTCTTGTTTGCATGGAAAGGCTTTCCATGGCGCAGTGCAATCCCCTTAACTTCCATCGATGGCCAATGACAAGGCCATAACCCAAATGAGCATCCAAAAGTCCCATTCTGCCACATGCAGCTGAAGACGAACTCAGCCCAGTTCACCTTCTTATCTTGCATTATCACATCCATCACAATCAGCTTAGTCCCAAACAGCTGATTGAAGCTCCTAAATTTCATATCCACACGATTGGACACGATGTCCATCAACTTGTGGTAATCTTCCTTCAAAAAATCTTTCTTAGCTTTATACACAGCTTTAGCAGCATACTCCGGCTTTGCAACTTCCTTCCATGCTACATCCAGGTTGACATCCTGCTCAGCGATGTCCTTCAAACCTTCAGACGGTAAGAAACAGTGCTCAACAAGGTCCTTTGTAGTTATCTTTATGGCCTTGCCATGGACGGATGAGTGAATCTCATCGTCATGCACCTCGGCGTTCACATAAAACAAGGCTACCTCTTCCAAAAAAGTATGAGTGAACTGCATCGATAGAAAGTCCTTCAGACCGGACTTTTCCAGCTTTTCAGCTATCTTCTTCACCAGGGCCTCATCAATGCCCTGCTTGATCATCCCTTTAAAATCCACGGACGCTCCTGAGTGGAGTTTCTCCAAAAGCTTGACGAAATCATGAGAACCAGCCATTTTCAGAATTTTTTTACCAAAGAAAAACACGAAAAACTGAACTTAGAAGGTTATGATTTCGAACTATTTGGAGAGAGAAAGACTTTGCTTGCTTGCTGAAAGTGAATTTTCGTATATATGGGACACGAAAGGACAGTTTTTGGAATTTGAAAAATTTGATCGAGATCAACGGCCAAGATTAAGCCTTCACAACCGCATTAATTTCCCCATATTAAATGCGGTAGCATTTATATCCAATCATAAGTTTTATTGTGCAGCTTTTGTACTGACAGTCATAATTACGCTTATGTCATCCTTAAAAACGACTATGTGTTTGTCACTTAGCTCATAAATGATTCAACTTTCTTCCAAAGTGACTTAGCTTTGTTTCTCTCTTCACAATAACATTATTCAGCTATCAGCTAACTCGATACAGCTGACTTCCCGACTGGGCTGTTTCACTTGGCTGAAATGTGAAACTTGCTCATTTTTCATTCTCTCTTCTTTCTCTGTTGATTGAGTCTTCTGAGTATACTAACTCAGCTCAATTAATCCTAACTCATTCTTGAGCTCTTCAAACCTTCATTCACATAAAGGCTTAGTGGATATGTCAGCTAACTGCTTATCAGTTGAGATGTATTCCAAAATGATGTCTTTCTTTACAACATGATATCTTATAAAATGATATCTGACGTCAATGTGCTTTGTTCTTGAATGCAACACAGGATTCTAAGTGATTGCAGTAGCGCTAGTGTTATCACACATAATTGGAATCTCTCTTTCTTCAATATCATAATCTCTCAGTTGCTGTCTCATCCATAAGACTTGGGTACAACAGTTGTCCGCATCTATGTACTCTGCTTCAGATGTGGATGTGGCTATTGAATTTTGTTTCTTGCTGAACCAAGAAACTAGTTTGTCTCCAAGCATTTGACATGTACCACAAGTACTCTTCCTGTCAACCTACATCCTTCATAGTCTGAGTCTGAGTATCCTACCAGCTTGAATCCTCCTTTCTTTAGATACCATAAGCCGACTTCCTAGCATCCCTTCAAATACCTTAGGATTCTCTTAGCTGCAGTCATGTGGCTCTCTTTTAGTGCAGATTGAAAGTCAGCTCTCCCACAACTCTTTGTTTGTGGAACTAAAAATGATATCATCCACATATATTTGAACAAGCAGTATACTCTCTCCATCTTGAATCCTGAAGAGTGTTCTATCAACCTTGCCTTTGGTGAATCCATTGTCAATTAGAAACTGAGACAATGTATCATACCTTGCTCTTGGTGCTTGTTTCAATCCATATGATGCTTTCTTGAGCTTGTAGACTTTATCTCCAACAGTTTTCTGCTCAAAACCTTGAGGTTGTTCAACATAGACTTCTTTTTCTAACAATCCATTTAGAAATGCACTCTTCACATCCATCTGATATACAGTGAAGTTCTTTTGTGCAGCATAAGCAAGAAACATCCTTATTGCTTCCAATCTGGCAACATGAGCAAAGGTTTCATCAAAATCTATATCTTCTTCTTGGCAATACCCTTTGGCTACCAATCTTTCTTTGTTTCTTACAACAAATCCTTCCTCATTCATCTTGTTTCTGAAAACCCATTTAGTACCAATAACATTTTGGTGGGTGTCTTTGAACTAATTCCCATACTTTGTTCCTTTCAAACTGATTCAGCTCTTCTTGCATGGCCTGAATCCAATGTGTGTCTTCCAATGCTTGAGACACATCCTTAGGCTCTATTTGGGAAATAAAAAAAGTGAACATTGCTTCATGATGTGCGCTGGATCTGGTTCTTATGCCATCTCTAACATGTCCAATGACTAACTCAGGTGGATGCTCTGAGCCATCTCACATCAGTTTGGAGTAAGTCTGCTGGATTTAGCCATCTCGCAGCTAAGTTGTCTTGAACAGCTTCTTCATCTTCATTCAACTGTAGACCTTCCAGCTGCCTTTGAGATTCAGCTATCTCATCATCATCAGGGTTGAGTGCTCTCACATCAACTTCAACATAAGGACTCTTCTGCATAGTTGGCTAATTCAGCTTATCAGCTAGCTTATCAATGTCTTCTCCATTCACATTAGGTTCATCAAAAACAAATGGATAGACTCTTCTGTGACCATAGTCCTCTTGTTTAGCACTCTATAGGCTTTACTCTCAGCTGAGTATCCCAAAAAGATACCTTTATCAGCCTTAGCATCAAAAGCCTTCAAATTGTCCTTGCCATTGTTATGAATGAAGCACTTCCATCCAAATATCTTGAAATATCCAACATTTTGCTCTCTCCCTGTCCAAATCTCATAATGAGTCTTGGTCAATTGCTTGTTAATCATGTATCTATTCCGAGTATAGCATGATGTATTGATGGCTTCAGCCCAAAATCTCTTAGGCAATCCAACTTCAGCTAACATTGTCCTTGCAGCTTCCTTGAGAGTTTTGTTCCATCTTTCAGCTACTCCATTCTACTGCGGAGTCCTTGCAGTTGATAACCCATGAGCAATACCATTTTCAACACAATACTGAGTTATTATCCCATTGACAAACTAAGTTCCCCTGTCAGATCTTATCTTTATAATGGTTTGAATCTTTTCATTTTGAACTCTCCTCATCATCTGAGGTAATTTCTACAGTGTTTCCTTCTTTTTACACATGAAAATTGTCTGTGTATATCTTGAATAATCATCCACCACCACTAAGGTGTATTTCTTTCCACTGATGCTAGCTGGCTCAACTGGTCCAAATATATCCATATGCAACAGATGTAATATCCTGGTTGAAGAAGGACTTGGCTTATCCTTGAATGATGATTTGATTTGCTTTCCCATCTGCCATGCATCACATATACTTTATTTCTTGTACACTGAGTCTGGCAATCTTTCTACAAGATGACTCCTTGCAAGTTGTTGATTGTCTTGAAATTCAAATAACTCAGCTTCTTATGCCATAGCCAACTTGATTCGGCTGTGCTCTTTGCTAGCAGCCATGTGCTTGGTGTAGCAGTAGACCAATCTACCACATACATTCTTTTGCCTTGTTCCTTGCAGCCCTATTTCATTGGATTCAGCATCTTCGATCTGGCATACTCCCATATTGAATCCCACATTGTAGCCTTTGTCACAGAGTTGGCTGATGCTTAACAGGTTGAAGTTGAGGCCTGTTATTTCCAGTCCATTCTTCTTGATGGGTCATGTGCCTTTGATCTCCCCTAGAGCTTCATTACCTCCAAATATGTCTTTAGCACCTTTGATCTCCTTGAATTTTGACAGATTTTTCTTGATTCCTGTCATATGTCTGGAACAGCCACTATCCATATACCAGGTTCCTTGGCAGTTGTCATCAAGGAAATCAGTTTTTAGGTACCCATACTTGTCTGAGTCCTGGGGGTTAGTGCTATAAGATGCTCCAACCAACCTATAGCCAGAAGATCTGACTCTAAGAGGTTGCCATATATCAGTGCCATAATCATAGTTCACATTAGCAAATTTCTTGGGGGTTTTAGGATCATACAGCTTTGTCTTTTGTCTGTGTGCCTGTGTGTGTGTTTTAGCAATTGCTTTTTTGGGATATTTGTGGTATTTTTGAGTGTAGTGCTTGGGTGCATATGTGTGCTGATAATCTCTCTTTTGCCTTTGGAATGACCTTTGCTGAGGTTTAGGTCTTTGCCATTTTGGCTTATTTTCCATAGGTTTTTGCTGATATTTCACATTGTTCCAATCAGCTTGGTTTGGATAGTTTTTACCATTCCCATCATATCTATTTCTTTGATGAAATTTCTAGGGCTTTTGGTAGCTCTGTTTGGCTCTTACAGAGTACTTTCTATTTGGAGTTTGCTGATGGACCTGTCTGGATTTCTTCTCAGCTGTCCTTTCAGCATACTCTACTGGCTTCTTTTCTTTACCCTTGTAACCAAGGCCAGTATGATTGTGATTGTGCTTTGGAGTTAATGTGGGTGCAGAATGTAGTGTTTTGTATTTTTGGGTTCCTTCATTGCTTGAAGATCCCTTTTCCAAAATCACTCTTGGAGTTTGACTATGCACAAAGGAATTGAATCATATGCCTGTCTTGTCTCCACATTCTTTTTGACTCATTATAAGTCCATCCAATGATTTGGATGCTTTGTAAATGAGGCAATCACATTTTTAAGATCTTTTTTCCTCTTTTCTGTAGCAGCTAACTCTGTTATGATCTTGGCATT
Organism: Rehmannia glutinosa; assembly: GCA_016081115.2. Taxonomy (NCBI): domain Eukaryota; kingdom Viridiplantae; phylum Streptophyta; class Magnoliopsida; order Lamiales; family Orobanchaceae; genus Rehmannia; species Rehmannia glutinosa. Next base: position 81,879 of record JABTTQ020001973.1, on the reverse strand, counting down.
TTCAGCCTTTAGCTTAGTGTTCTCATCAGCTATGTGACTTAGAGTACTCAGCTCTTTTGTCACCTGTGAGTTTTGGCTTTTAAGCTGGCTATTTTCCTCATTTAAAAGTGTATGTGAGGTTTTTATGTGTTCAAAATCTTTCATTATTTTGCCTAATGAATCATAAAGATCTATGGGTGATGAAGTGTGTGTATCACAATTACTATCACTTGAATCGGAATGAGATGAGTTAGTCTTCTTGATCTTGTTGATCTTGTTCATTGGCCATGAGACAGATCAAAGCCTCTTCCTCAGAATCACTTGAGTAGCCAGCTTCACTGTTATCAGAGTCTGTTGCTTCTTTGCATTTGGCTGGCTCAGCAATCTCAGCAGCCAACATGGCTTTCTTCTTTTCCTGTCTTCTTTTCCTGAAGACTTTTCTTTCTTCCTCGTTCCTATACTTGTTGACTGGTGGATAGGAACAGTCAACTGAAAAATGTCCTGGTTGTCTGCAATTCCAACACAGGTTTTTAGCTCTTTGATCAGCTCTGTCTATCCTCTGATTATCAGCTCTCTGATAGTCAGCTCTCTTGGGCGACCTGTCCTCCCTTGCTTTGGAAGGTGTTGAATGTCTTTGGGAGGTTTAACCCTTGTTTCTTTTATAATTCTTGTTAAAGAACTTGTTAGATCTCTTAACCATGAGGGCAATCTCCTCCTGGTCAATGGTCTTCTTTGGCTCAGCTCTTTTCCCATCACTGGCCAACAATGCCGCTGCCTTTGTACAATTTTCTCTTGCTTTTTTCTTCTCAGCTCAAACTCATAAGCTTTGAGGTCTGAGAATAGCTCATGATTGGATGTTCTTGAGAGTCCATTGAATGTCTCAAAGCCATGACCTTCATTTCCCATTCAGCTGGAAGGGCTCTTAAAATCTTCATACACATCTCCTTCTGAGTGTATTCTTTCCCAAGAGCTGAAAGCTCATTTGTTATCCCTGTAAATTTGGCATCCAACTGATCCAGAGTTTCACCTGCAAGCATTTTCAAATTTTCAAATTTTCAAATTTTTGAACAGCAACAGTTAATTTATTCTTTTTAATCTGTTCTGATCCTTCACAAATCAGGGTTAACTTTTCCCAGATTTCCTTGGCATATATACACGATTTGACTTTGTTGAACATGGCTTTGTCCAATGTCTTGTAGTGTATATCCTTGGTCACATTGTCTAGGTTATATCTCTTCGAACTTCATTGGTCCATTCAGTGCGTGGTTTTTCAACCATGGTTGGTATAGCCTCAGCAGCTTCTCCTTCAGCTGCAGGTGCTGCTCTTACAGCAGTGTTGACTTTCTATATTTGCAATGGCCCATCCTCTATCACAAGCCACATTTCATCGTGTAATGCTGATAGATGAGCCTGCATACGAATTTTCCAGTCATCAAACTCTTGCACAGTAAACATTGGAATACGAGTTAGATTTGCTTCCATGATAATAACTTTTCTATTAAAATGAAAGACTTTGAAAACACAAGTGTTAAAACCTTTTGAAAAGATAGAGATCTAGTTCAGTAACCAGTGCGGAAGGCTCAATGAACCAACTGCTCTGATACCACTTATAGGTCCCAAGGGGTTTGGTGTAAGGTTTAGAAAGGGGGGTTGAATAAACCTTGCCAAATTTTCGATTTTAGTCCTTTTAAATATATTCAACAGAGTTGACTCAAATCAGTTGTGTCCTTGGGGGACAGCTAAGTTGGCTATTCAACTAAGTTACCCACTCAACAGACTCGATAGATCTGTTAATAGTATAACTCGGCTGCTTAAGCTAACACTTAACTTAGTTGATTTGGTTTTATAACAATGGAAGACTTAACACTCATTGATTGATTTAGAGCTTGTTTTTAACACTTGTTTTAGACTTAGTTAATTATTAGTTGGATAGCAGATTTAACTAACAACATATATAAAGTAAATGTAGAAATGTAAGCGTTCAAAGTAAATTGACACGTGTAATTTTATAGTGGTTCGAAGATGGGGTAATTCTTTTAATCCACTCGTCTCCAACTCCTGGAGGAACCCACTAAGTAATAGATCAAGTTAAAATGCAGTGAAGAGTCTAGAGATAGCCTTGATCACACATCTGGCTTCTCCTGCGACTCATCTTCTTCACGAGGCAGTTGCCTTGCTACTTCAGCTCACTTTCAAGTCCTTGGATTTGATCACGTAGCCCTCCAACAAACTTGAAACTTGTTTCGACCTTGAACCTTTCTACAATCCTTCAACTTGGAAAGTAGACCCCTTTTATCTTCAAATATTTCCTCTTCAACTGGTTGAAGTTGTCTCTCCTTCACAGCTTGTGTTGGATCGAGTTTCTTCGAGTTTTAGGCTTGAGGAATATCTTGCAATGCTTTGAGAATATTGCAAGTTAATTGTTCATCAAACACTGCATGAATTGACTCTTCTGTGACCATATGAGGTTCTGGGGTGATCTCCGCTATGTGAAGGTCTGGGGTGATCTCCGCTATGTGAAGGTCTGGGGTGATCTCCGCCATGTGAGGGTTCGGGGATGTCATACTGTATTTGAGGAGGTTGAGGTTCAAATCCCCCTTCTTGCCTGTTGAACTCCTCTTCTTCAGCCACCACATCTTCTTCATCAGGGAACCCTTCAATTCTTCGCCTCTTTCTTGCATTTATAGCCTCAATAACTCTGATATGTGCGTCAGAGTTAAGCAAGAAATTAGTATCTCTGTGGTGTATATATATATATGTATGTTTTCGCCTAATTTGGTAAATTGTAAAATTTTGATACTAGTTTGTTTAAGGTAATTTTAATTTGCTTTAGTTTGACAAATTAGTCAAACTTTTTATTACTGTTTGCCCTTATTATTATTTAAAGGGATAATTACAAAAAGTATCTTTGAAGTTTGACCTAGTTACAAAAAATCCCAGCTAACTTTTAAAATTACAATAAATATCCCTCAGGTTGGATTCAGTGTTAAAATTAAGGGGTTAACTGTAATATTTTTATAAATGCGAGTGATATTTTGAAATATTTTTTGCTTATGAAGGGGTAAATGATAGATACAATAAAACTCCAGGGGTACTTTTTGTAATTACAAAAGTTAACTGGGTATTTTTGTAATTAAGTCAAACTTCAAGGGTATTTTTTTAATTAACCCTTATTTAAACTTCCGAATTTGACATAATTTAAATATTTGATCAATGGATGTCGCTGGCTTCTGCAATTTCAAAGCAAGCTTTGCCTCTTGGATTTGTTGTTTTCCACAAATTTATCCACAGCACACATGCAAGAATACATGGACTACAACATAAAAGACATTAGATAACACATAATTGTAGCACTTTTTACATAAGGCACATTACGTAACACGTGCTTAATTGTAACACTTTTATAGTACAATTTTATGTTACACTTTTGCAACACTTTATCAATATGTAACGCTTATATGTAACAATTTTAAAAAAGTAACACTTATTAAGTATCAATTTTTTTTGTTATTTCTTTTGTAACACAAATAGGTATCACTTTAATTAAACAACACTGTATGTAACACTATAATTTATTAATTGTAACACTTTTTTGGTTATATTTTGGTAACACAAAATTATATCGCTTTCATTAACTAATGCTAATGATTTAATTTAGTTATTTGATACGACAACCACTAAACATAAAAATTATAAACGTCGTGTACTCGGTTTTTTTTATTGAATTTTTTTCTCTTCACAAAGCATTTTTATTTTTCTTTATTTTTTTAAGTTTTTACGGATGAAATTAATTCTTTCATAATGCCTATGGAAAATTCATAGGTAAATATTTATTATTATTTTTTTTATTTTTTACTAACGGAAACCAATTCATCAGTAACTTTATTTTTTTACTTTTCAGAAAATATTTACCAATGAAAATTGATGTTGTCGATAATTATATACAAAATATTTTCGTCGGTAAATTACTTTTTCATTAGAATTTTTTAACCTGTTGGTAAATGAATTTCATATTTTTAGAATTTTTTTAACTACTCAGTCAATAATTATGTTTCATATATTTTTTATTTTTCTTATGTCCTTTAATATATAATATAATATAATTTTCAACATATATATATATATAATGTACAATATAATTTTTAATATATATAATATATAATATAATCTATAATACATAAAGTATATAATATATACATATAATATAATTTTACTATATATGTGTGTGTGTCTATATATATATATATATATATATATATATAAACAAAGCAAAATTGTAATAAGAATCAGCTTAGCTTAGTGGCAAATTCCCACCTCCACACATAGCAGGTCTCGGTTTGGAAGATTTTTGGGGACAAAAAGACAAATCGCTTCAAGAAGTGCTACATAAAATTCATATGTAACACTCTATAAGTATTTTTTTCATTTTCTTACAGATAGAAAAGTGCTGCAAAAAAGAGTTAAAAATTCATATGTAACACTTTAGAAATGTTTCTTCAAAGTATTTCTTCAAAGTGTTACAAATAGAGAACTGAATGTAACACTTAACAAAAGTGTTACTAAAACCTATTAAAAGTGATCGTTAGATTATAGGTAGCAGGGGCAAGTGCATCACCATAAAAAATGCTACCTATTATCTATATTAACATTTTATGGCGATTAGATAATATTTTTTGGGTGTTATCTTATGTCACTTATGTTGTAGTGATGCATGCATAATCCGCAAATTTCAACTGCCATTAACCGACAAATATTATGATGGGGCCAACCACTTATTGTCTAATAATTTGGAGATAACGTTCAGATTATAGGGTTAGACAAAGCTGAGATCTCTCTTGCCAAATTCTTATCTTTTTATTTTATATATTTGTTCATCATTACATCATCTGTCTGAGTTTTATCCAAATTTCACCCAATGTATATGTACACACACTTATTGTTTGAAATTCGGTTTAGAATATATGAGTTTTATCCAAATTTCACCCAATGTTTATGAAAAGTGGAAATAAATTACATAATCAAAATCTATATGTACTGAGTAGATGAGATTAATAGTTGATATTTCTCAAAATTAAACCTATCATCGGTGAATGATAAATTAATAATGCACCAAGTTGGTCTCTCAAAACTTTAAACTTTTATGGAAATTAGAAATATGGGAGTAAGTGAAACTCTATCCCACATGGGTTTATAAAATAAAATGAGCTCACTTTACACATGGCTCAAGTTGAAGTATTGGCAATGGCGTACCCAAGAATTATATGGAGGTGGACCGATACACGTAAATAGGGTGGGCCGAATAAAAAACTAACATAAAATTATAAAAATTATAACTAATTTTTTTCTTCTAAACATTTTCTAAGTACAATTTTTTTTTAAAAAAAAAATGGGGGGGAGGGGGGCAGGGCCCAGGTTGCCCCCCCTCCCTCCGCCAATGAGTATTGGGTTTGAGGCCCTAAGGGTAGAGCTGTCAAACGAGCCGGGTATGCAAGCCTACCAGACCAAGAGGGAAAATGGGTTCGGGCCGGGACAAATAGTGATCAGGCCATTATTTTTGGAGTCCAATACGGCCCAACCCATGAAAATACACAAAATCGAGTTGAGAGGGCCAGTCCAGTGTTCTGGGCTAAACATGAAGCCTTGCCCAATCTTTTTACCGGGCCGCCCAGGCCGAGCTCATTTTGACAATTGTACCTAAGGGTACCAGAAGTTTATAGAGGAGGAAGGACCTACATGCTAGTGGATTCAGTCCAAATACACACATGCGCGGGCTGCCGGCTCGCTCCAACTGAAGCGCGGGCCATGGGCCTGAGCTTGGGCTTGAGCCTGAACTTGGGTTTGAGCTTGCATAGCCCTTATCTTTTTGGACAAAGTTTTTTTTAATTTTCCACAATAAGTGTGCCAACAATAGGAACAGTATGCGCGATTGCGCTATTTTGTGTGTTGTCGCGCACATATATTCCAGTGAACAAGGTGTGTGACGCAGCAAAAGCTCACAAAGTCGAAAAGAAGCACACAAAGTCGTGAACATTATGCAAAAATGTAAAAATGTTGCTTTGGAATTGAGAGAAATCTCAAGTTTTTGATATCAATTCACCCACCCTAAAAATAGTAATAAAGTAAGTATTTAAAGGATTAAACTCCTACAACAATAAAACTCCTAATTATTGAAAACTCTTTAAAGATAATAAAAAATCTACTAAAACTAATCCTAGTAGATCTTATCTCCATCATTCTCTTCGGGCTCGAGTTAATTCATCCTCGAATCGAAAGAGAGTTCGTCAATAGAACAATAGGCAAACTATGGAGTGACACGAGAAGAACAAGATTGAAAAACAAGGTGAATTTCAAAAAATATTTGAACTAGATCAAAAAAAATCCAGGTTGATATCTAAAAAATCAGCATTCATTATTGATATGCGTAAAATAGACGTGCATTTAGGTGCTTAAATTCATATATATTTGATGCACTTGCACGCATACTTATTGTATTTTACTTGGTTTCCTTATAAGGACATGATATTATGTATTCTTGTAATTTTTATAGGAAACAGAGCAAAAATGAAAAGATATCAGTTAGAAGGCTCGGACAAGACTGAAGAATGCGAAGAGAAGATCGAATACACGAAGAAAATGGATAAACACAAGTCACACGGTCTGACCGTGTAAGATTCACACGACTGTGTGAGCTGCTTCCGTATCTTTTTACAACGTGTAAGATTCACACGACCATGTGAACTGCTTCTGTATCTTTTTACACGTCTGTGTGACTTGTTCGAGGGAAGAATTTCAAAGACACATCGCACGATCCAACCGTGTGAAAATCACACGACCGTGTGATTGGTTCGGAGCAAAAGCAGAGACTGAAATGCTTTACACGACCGGACCGTGTGAATTGCACACGGCCGTGCGATTTCTCTGTTGGCTGATTTTTTATTTATTTTCCCATCAGAACTCTACAAGTGGTCTCTCAAAGCACCTATATAAAAAGACCAAGGCATGCACGAATTTAGAACATCTCATATCATCTTACAACACAAAATACACTAGAGTTACACAAATCAACAGTCTTCTGAGAGAGGAGGGCAATTCTACGAAGAACACCACAAGGCCTTTCGCATCTACGGAAACACAAGGGTTCGACGGCTTGGAAGGAGGATCCATCCTGACAAGAAGGATTCTTTCTTTCTTAGTCCATCCTGACACGAAGGATTCATTTCTTTCTTAGTTTAGATCTCTTCTTTGTACTTAAATGATGTCAAACTATTTGATTTCAACTTTGTCTATGAATTTGTTATCAAATATGTTGGGCTAATCATTCTGATCCTAGGGCATAATAAAAATTGTGGATTCATGTTAAATCTATATTGATTGTTTTCTTAATTAGTTTATGCGCCGTTCTATTATATGAATTCAAATTCTTATTTCTTGTAGATTATCTGATCAATAATTTGCATGTCATATTTGTTAGTTCATAATTCGGGGATGAGTTCTAACAAACGAAAATTGAATTCAGACATAAACGGGTATACAGTCGGGAGGCTTCTAACTGTTTGTGGGGAGTACTTAAATTCAAAGATCTTTTGGGAGTTGATATTAATTGTTGAGTAGATATGCTAGCAATTGATAATAATCAACTATTTATTTTCTTTGGGAGGGGGAGTAAACAAATTTAGGAATTGAACCCATAGAAATACATAAACTGGTTTTGATAAACATTAATTGGATTTAACACTGAAGAAGCATATTGAGATTATGTGTCTAGGGTTGCTTTCGTATTTGTTGAAAAGAATTGTGGAGTTCAGGATTTTGTAAATTTAAATATTTTATTTTTAGTTGTTAATTTAGGGTTTAAATTAGATAATAAATAAAATTGTGATATTTCGGTCAGTTCAATAAAATTGGTATACGATATTTACTATAGACTAAGTGTTTCGTATTCAATCATGAGGAATATGACATTCCTCGCCATTATCTGCTAGCTACGTTGTACACTTGCAGTTTAGAGAAAAAAAATTCACGATCAATTATCTGGTAGCCTCCAATACCAGTATAGTATGACATCTGACTCCATGAATTTATATTTTCCATTCATGCGGACATCAACAATCTTTTCTTTGATTTTGCCAATTCTTTCAAAGGAGGCAATAATCTCCTCTTAAGGAATTAGTATTTTATTCGTATGAGAAGAGAGAATGATAGTATTGGAAGGGGTGATGCATCAACAATATTTTTGATCTCTGGTGGAGGAAGACAATATTCACTTCCCATCATTGAATCAACATCCTCAATTTCTTTATTGAAAATTGTTGGCTCATCATAGTTACCATACTCTTCAAATTCAGAGTTTTTTCATAGCCAATACCCGAAATAAGGCCTTCATCTTCCTCAACAAAAATTGGTGGTCCATCATATCCACCATACTCCTCGTTTGATGAAACATATGAGGATGGATAAAAACTAAAACCACATCCACTATGATACTTCCGACCACTGCCTCTGTTGCCTACTTCGCACGCTCAATCTCGGTCCGTCATGAGCTGGGCGGTGACAGCATCAAAATATTCATGATGATGGGTGCGGAACGTGATTATCCGTTTTATCAACAAGTCAATTTATTGACGGATCTGTCCGATCTCGTTCATGCATTGTGGATCTTACCCAGACAACATGATACAGGAAGTGTATACTGGTCTCTGAATATCAACTGATGCAGGCGGAAATATGAACAAAGATATGTTGCATCTCTCTTGTCTCTCTTATGGTCTTCGTATAGAATTAACGTACAAGATGAGTTGTATCTTTGTTCACGCTTCTGCCTGTATCAGTTGGTATCCAGAGATCAGCTACGATCCTTAATGTGTCATCTCGACACCACTTGGGTTTTAAAGCTAAGAGCAATGGCACTGCTTAGATTCGTCAGTAGATTGACTTGTTGGCCAAATAAATCAATATTGTGTGCATTCAATATCTAGAAATCAAGAGACTTATTGAAAAATAATTTCTTGGTGGTTGTGAGTTTGCTTACGATATTGTGCACATCCCATTCACCCGTTGGAAATAAATTCCACGAACATGGATGATTTATTCTATGGTGACATTGAAGATGGTGGTTATGATGGGCCACCAATTTTTGATGAGGTAGATGAAGTCATCATTACAGAGGTTGACTATGAAAAACCTCTACAATTTGACGATGAGAATGGTGGCTATGATAGCCCACCAATTTTTATGAAGAAATTAAGGATGTTAATTTATTGTATATTGTCTTCCTCTACCAGAGATCGAAGATATTATTGTCTCACCCCTATCATTATCTTCTCATATGGATACAATATTATTTCTTAAGAAGATATTATCTCCTCATTTGGCAAAATTGAGGAGACCAGATGAGAAGCTTGTCGGTGTCTGGAATTAATGAAAATGTAATTGGCGGAGTCGACTATCGTATTATACTGATATTGGAGCCTACCACATAATGGCTAATGGGTTTATAGAATTCAAGCCGGATTTTTTTTTCTTTTGATACAGTTCAAATACATTTTACTATTCACCTTGTTTTTCTATCTCGCCCTCCTGGCTCCCCTCCATAGTTTGACAATTCTTCTAATAACAATCTCCTTTCCGATTTGAGGATGAATCGTCTCTACCCCAGAGAGAATGATGGAGATAAGATTTAAAGATCTCTTATCATCTATTAGGATTAGTTTTAGTGGGTTATTTTATTATCTTGTAAGATAGTTAAGAGTTTTATTATTGTAGAAGTTTAATGCTATAAACATTTGTTTTGTCATTATTTTTAGGGAGGTTGATTATTAAATTAAAAATCGAGATATTCTCTCAATTCTTGTTTCTCTTTTGACATTCGTATAGAATCAAGGTACGAGGTGAGTTGTATCTTTGTTTATGCTTCTACTTGCATCAGTGTGTGATTGTTCGAATATGTGCACGGTCGCGTGGTTCAATCATAAGGTGTGCATGATCGCGCGGATCGGTCAGTGGCGAAAGTGCATGGTCACGTAATTCAAAATGGCGCGTCAGATCAGTGCAAGAAGGTGCATTTTTTGGCCATAGAACATATTCATTCGAGCCAAAAGCAAAGTCGATTTCCATAAATTATGTCCGAAAAACTCAACATTCAAACTCCTTATAAATATCCCCTACATATCTAAAAATCTGAGATTCTTTCTAGAGAAAAACAACATATTGAACTTTTATTATTTTTCCGAAACTTGAAAGTGCTGAAATACTTAGAGCTTGTTGTATTCTTAAGTTTTGTTGTACTACTAACTTGAGAACAACGTTGAGTACAATTAAATGTATCTTTTATTTAATTTTAACAAAAGAACATATTTAAGTTTTAGTTAATGGAGATATATTTGCTGTTCTTTATTCAAAGATAGTCAAAATTCATATAGACTAGATAGTTAATAACTTCTTTCAAAATTTAGTTGTTAAAATTTGAATTACTTAGATTTTAAAATACTTTTCCGATATTGTGTTTAAAAATATTTTTTCAAGTGAAAAAGAATTTAGTATTAACTTTAAGGCTTAATCAAATATGTTTAAGAGCATAAATGAAACATGTTTTTTTTTACAGGAAAAAAGGTAGGAAAAGGGGAAATTAGATGTTCTGGGAGGGGAGTGGAATGTGATTCAAACCCTTGACACTTTGCCCAGTAATACAATTTTTGACCGCTTAATTGGATTACATCCGGATTCCAATGAAACATGTTATATTTATTGAAATTAAAGTATATTTGTCCCTTTTATTATCTCATCCAGAATACATTTTTATATTATCACCAATTATTATTATTACCAATTTTTCGAATAACCATCGATTATTATCAAGGAAGATGTCAAAGGAACGATAGCTGTTAACGTCCGCATTTCATACTGCAATGAAGCCAAACTATCTCACATTTTTAAGTTAAAGCCAACCTGTGTCTGCTGGCTGCTGGTTCGTTTGTTGGAGTGTACACTAAAAGATTGTGTTGATAAGTTGTCATCTTTATATATGAGTATAATTTTTTTGTTTCAAGTACTACAAAATTTTACACCTCCATCATTTAACCTTGTTATGATACGTTTTATTAGAACTAATTGTTTTTAAAATAAATTTGGAATTAGATATTCATCAATATATTAAGGTAATGTCACCTTTCAAAAAAAAAAAGGAATATCGCCTTTTGGAAAAAGAAGAAAATTAAAGATGGCAAATATTTGATTTTGTTTTGACTTTACATCTTTATTAGATATTTAGTTACTGAATAAAAGAAGATTTAAATCTAAATTGTCATAGTTGAATTTTTAACCATTCTAATACAACTTGTTCGCTCTGAAAATGCCGCGGATCGCAGGAATCTTTTACGCAAAAATGTTTCAAGTTCGAATCCCCTCATCTGCATATATCATTTGGTCTAACCAGTCACACAAGATTTGCCTTGTTCTGTTTTGTTTGGTTGTCGTGGTTTGAAGGTTATTGCGCGTCAAGCCCCATAGTTCAAGTAGTACATATCTGAAGAGTAATGGTTGCGGATTTCTCTGTAAAAAATGAAAAAAAAATAAAAGAAGATTGATAAAATCAAAGGACTACGACAAGATTCAAATCCTCTTGAGACAAAGTCCCAAAAAAGGTTGCGAAGGACCAAATACTATTTCCCTCCAAAGGTAGCAAGCCTACAATAGATTCTAGACTAATATTTTAAAGAAAAACTTAGCTAAATTATAAGGAAATTGAAAACTACATGGACTATATATCAAGTACTTAAGTTCAGATTCCTTCCAAATATTTTGTTAATTGTTGGTCTCGTAATGCCCCATTTTACAAAATAGAATTATTTTGGCTTTTATTTAAAAAAAATATATATATAAACACGATTTTTAACAAAATCATTTAATAAGACTAGACATTTAAATATAGATAAATACCATCCACGTTGTTAAAATAAAATAATATCAAAATATTCCATCACATAAAAAAAAAAAATCCAAATTTCAAAGTTTTTTAGTCTTCATCCATCACTGACGTATCTCCAGCCTGGCTCCTTAATCTAAAAAGTTATGAAAATGATAGAGCGAGCTTCCACTTGCGCAGTAGCGATCAATTTGTCAATATATAATACAACATACAAGTATAATCAAATAAGTATATAGCATGTAATTTTCCTCTGTAATTTTTTCTATGACTGAACATTTAATAAATTTAGCACGGCGTGCTTAACCAGAAGACCAACTTTGATCTAGTACCTTTTTACGGTCCCTGACTAACATTAATATAGTTCCTATTGCATATCATATTGATGTTGCTTTTTAGGGCAGACTACTCCAAAGCTAAGGTTTCTGACAAAGTTATTCTTCTCAAAGGGGAAGTCTTCTTCTTTGGGAGCTGGAAGTTCTTAAGACGAGAACTTACCTGCACACAAGCATGCGTAAGAGGGCCCCGGTGTTTGGAGACCCTCAGACGCTCAAGTCAGCACAGTGATTGAGATAGAATAAAACAATAACTGAATACTGAATAATAGAGCTTTGAAATAGATAACTTACGAATAAACATGAGGGAACTTTTTATACCTGAGTAGTGGGCCTCATGGGCCGCGTAGGAGAAATCGGCTTATGGGCCAGTCACGGACTTCTTTGGTCCGAGTTATTCCATTAATAGCCCGTTAGCCAATTAATATTAAATCAATATATTAATCCAATTGTATATGTAATTATTAAATGTCGCTTTTGCCCCCAACATAAGCCTCCCAGCTCCGGTGATGCGGAGGTATGAAGCAGTACGGGAGCTAAACCAGTATCATGTCTAGCTTGCCTTGTTCTATATCTTGTCTTGTCTTGGAGAATCTTTGACCACTCTTGCACAAGGACGCTTGGTAGGAGAGCTTTTAACCGTTTCATCCAAAGGTAATATTTCTCTCTCTACTCTTTAACTTTGAACTTCTTTGCTTGGTAGATCACTTAGAAACATCTCTTGAAAGTTGAGGAGAGTGCTCATGGAGAGTTGGAGTGATAAGTGGAGTGTATCAAGTGAGGATAGAGATGAGAGTCGAGATAGTGGAAAGGCCCCGGGGCGCCTCCCCAGAGTGGGCAAGGGCACCAATGATGGCCACAAGGGGGCGCCTGCGCGCTATCTCGAGTAGGGGAGGGCGCGCCCTGAGCCGTGTTTATCCATCTTCTCCAGAGTTTTCACATATTTTGGGCCGGATTTTGGATTATGGTCCTTCTTCATATCTACTCGGGGACTGGGACGTCACCGGCCATTCAGTCTCCGGCTCCGTTATTTCGTTTCCACCTTTAATATTGAGCTTTGAGATTCCCCCTAGCTCTGGAGTTTTGTTATGAGGATGGTGAGAGAGAAGTAGAGCTTGAGCTGGACTCGAGTTCGAGTGATGAGTCTTCTGAGGAGGAGTCCGAAGGAGATAGTCCGGAAGAGTTTGCATCTTTGTGTGTTTTGGCTGATTCCCACAGACGACGCCAAAACAATGCTGCTTTTTAAGGCAGATCACTCCAAAGCTAAGGTTTTTGACAAAGTTCTTCTTCCCAAGGGGGAAGTCTTCAAGTCTTCTTCTCCGGGAACTGGAAGTTCTTCAGACGGGAACTTACCTGCACACATGCAAACGTTAGAGGGCCCCCGGGTTTATCCCAAGGAGGCCCCTCCGACGCTCAACTCAGCACAGTAATCGAGAGAGAATAAAACAGTAACTGAAAACTGAATAATAGAGTTATGAATCAGATAACTTACAAATCAAGAGGATATACCTTTTTATAAGGAAAATTACATGGAATAAGCTGATTTTGGTCCCCATACCACACAATACGCTCCTATTACTTTTGTACCTAATTTTTTACTTTTGTACCTTTTTTTTTACGCTCCTGCATATTTTTTGATTGTTTTTTTTATTGTTTTTGTTCATGCATTGTTTTACAAGTTCTATAAGTTGTTTTAATATTGTTTAAATTTGTTCCTTTGTTGTTTCTATGATTTTTCTTTGTTGTTTCGATGTTTCAAAACAACTTTAACCTATTTTTTATGATGTTTATTCTTCATATATTATTTTGTACATTGTTTCTATTTTTTCGGTGTTGTTCTATAATATTTTTAATGTTGTTCTAATAAATTTTTTTGTTATTTTCATGTAGTGTTCAATGTATAAATACAATTTTTACCTATTTTTAAGCTCTTTTTATTCATGTGGTATTTTAAATAATTTTTACGTTATTTCTGGGTTGTTTCCATATCATTTTTAATGTTATTCCGATGTTTCTTTGTTGTTCCATGAAGTTTTGGATGTTTAAATACAATTTTTACCTATTTTTAACTTTTTTTGCTCATATGGTGTTTCTATATTGGTTCTGGTTTGTTTCTATATTGTTTATTGGTTGTTGAAACATGTTAGAAACAATGTTGAAACCAAGCGTAAAAACGTCCGAGATTTTTTGCTGGACCGTATTGTTGTGTAAAAAAAGGGCTGGAGCGTATTGTTATGTAAAACGCTAACATTGACTTAAAAAGGTGGGTATTTCTGTCAATTGCTCTCTTTTTATACCTAAGTAGTGGGTCGCGTAGGAGAAATCGGCCTATGGGCCAGTCTCGGACTCCTTTGGGCCGGGTTATTCCCTTAATAGCCCGTTGGGCAATTAATATTAAATCAATATATAAATTAAATTATATATTTAATTATTAAATGTCGCTTTTGCCCCCAATACATATATAAATGAAAATACTCGCATGAAGCATTATTTAAAGACAAATATAGGAATTAAAATCCATACCTCAATTGATTTCTCGTAATCCTCGTAATAAATAATATGGTTATCCTAATTCTCTTGATTCTCGACTCCTACATAAATAATGAATTTATAATTAATAAAATTATTTATGAAATTAGACTGGGATAGAAAAAAATGAAATGTTGAAAAGAATTTAGAGAATTAGGGTTTAGTCTTGAGAAATTGGTTAATTGAGTCAAAATTCCCAATTAAATTTTCAATTTAAAATGTCAACTATAATTCTTTTTTTCTCTCTCTCTTCTTTTTCTTCTCCCTCCCCCTCCTTTTTCTCCCTCACTCATGACTGACTCTCTTTCTCTGCTTCTCATTTTTTTTATGTAATTATCTCTCTCTCCCCCCACTAATACTTTCACCAGCCATCAACCCACCTCAACAGCTCACAAATATCCCGGTGCCCCCCATTTCACCTCACGCCACTCCCTCCTCCCTTCACCTCTTTTCTTATATATATATATATATATATATATATGTATATATATTTTGTATGGTTTCTTTGCTGGAATTTGAGACTGAAAATATGGTGGTCTACCAATGACTGACGACGGGCGGCGATGGGTGGCGCCGATAGAAGAAGAAAATTCATTGATGGGTTATGTATATTTTATGAGAGATAGAAAAATAGGATATACAAATTTATCTTTTATTTTCTTTGGATTTTCAAGCTATGGAACCAAAATATAAGGAAGGAGTTTTTATAGCAATGGTTTGAACTTTGAAACAATCTTATTAAATTCTGTGTTAGAAAATATTGAATTTGTCATCTTCATCTTCTTTCATTATTCTTGTGTCTTTTAATTTTATAACTGAAATTTGAATTTAGAGTAATTATTTGTAATTAATAATATATATAAATTCCTAAATTATATAAAAAAATCTGATTAAATAAAATTAAGGTTTAAAACCCTAATTCGAATCTGCCCCAAATTATAAAATTAGGAATTTAAATCCCCAAATTGAATCCACTTAAAAATCCTAATTTAATTTTTATCCCTAATCTTATGGGTATTACAGTGTCACTTTCTTTTCTTCTCTTCATTTCAATTCATATGTCTTAAGTATTCATATGTCTTAAGTTCTGAGAAGATTTCTTGAGTTGTCATCATAGTATATTGAAGTTATTAAATTTTATTTCAACTAAGTCAAGTTTATTTATTTGTTTGTTATCTTCAAAAATCTCAATAATATTATCCCAAATTTCTTTTATAGTTTTGTAGGATTTTACTTTGCTAACTGTAGCATTATCGAGCATTTTATACAGAATATCCTTGGCAACATTCTCCAGATTATGCCATTTACTGTCATCATTGGTCTATTCATGTTCTGGTTTGTCAATGATCTGGTCAGCACCACGTTTGGTTATTGCAATAGTGTTGGCCTTTATTATTTTGATGGGACCAGTAGTGATTGTTGAAATCAAAGAATCCATAAAATTTTGATAGAGAAAATAAATATTTGTATTCTTATTATGCAAAGCAAAAAGTGAATTACAGAATAAAGAAAGATAGACTTATATAGGCGACCAGAAAACCTAATCCTAAAAGGACTAAAAATCCTAACCATAAAAGGACTAAAACTAAATAAGGAATCCGAATATATGTTATATTTTAACACTCCCCCTTAAACTCACAATGCAACCGCAAGAAACATTGATAGTTTGTCAAACAAGAAATTAAAACGTGAAGAGGAATGTGCCTTGGTAAACATATCAGATCTGCACCAAAGAAGAAACAAAAGGCGACGTGATAATAATTTGATAATAATATCGAATAATATGGCAATCAATCTCAATATGTTTAGTCTATCATGAAAAACGATATTATGGACAATCTGAATAGCACTCTTATTATCACAATGCAGCAGAGTGGGACGATCAAGCAAAACACCCATAACTGCTAGCAACCAACGTAACCAAAATATCTCACAAGCAGTAGTTGCCATGGCATGATACTCGGCTTTTGTGGAAGATTTAGAAACCACGTCTTATTTCCTACACTTCCAAGAAATGAGAGAGTCTTCTAGGAACACACAAAAACCAGTTATAGATTTGTGATCTGTAGGATTACCAGCCCAATTAGCGTCAGAATATGCACGTAGCTCCAAGGAAGAAGTAGACGAAAGTAAAAGACTCTGAAATTAAATTCCCAGAAGATATCGAAGAATACGTAGAACATCATCCCAATGAACTATATTGGGAGAAGTAACAAATTGACTAACCACATGAACAATATGTGCAATATATGGACGAGTAACTGTGAGATAAACGAAACTGCCAACAATAGTACGATACAGATTGGGATCCGACAAGGGAGAACCATCACAACAAGAATATAGAGCATTAGTCTCAAGCGGAGTATCAACAACCTTGTTATCAGCATGCTTAAATATATCAATAATGTACTTTTTTAGGTCCCAAGGGGTATGAATAAGGTTTAGAAGGGGGGGGTTGAATAAACCTTACCAACTTTTAGATTTTAGTCCTTTTAAAATTGTAACAGAGTTAACTCAAAAAGCTGTGTCTTTGATGGACATCTAAGTTGGTTATTCAGCTGAGTTAGCCACTCAACAGAATCGATAGAGCTGTTGATAGAATAACTCGGTTGTTTAACCTAAACTTTAATTTGGTTGTATTGGTTTTATCAGCGGAAGACTTAACACCCTTTGAATTGATTTAAGATTGTTTTAATACTTGATTTTTGCACTAGGTTAATTATCAGTTGGATAACAAATAAGATTATATCAGCAGATATGAAATAAATATGCAGGAATATAAATGTGCTAAAAAATAAATGACACAATAATTTTTATAGAGGTTCGAAGATGGGGTAATTCTTCTACTACTCTCTTCTCCAACTCTTGGAGGAATCCACTATGTAACAGATCAGTTTACAACGTGGTGAACAGTCTAGAGACAGTCTTGGTCACACAGATGGCTTCTCTTGCGACTTAGCTTCTTCACATGGCACTTGCCTTGCTCCTTCAGCTCACTTCTCAAGCTCTTGGATTTGATCACGAAGCCCTCCAATAACTTGATACTGGTTTGACATTGAACCTTCCTACAATCCTCCTTGGAAAGTAGACCCCTTTTGATTCTTCAAAAGTTTCCTCTTCAATAGATTTGAAGTTGTCTTTCCTTCACAGCTTGTGTTGGATCGATTTTCTTCGAGTTTCAGGCTTGAGGATTTGCTTTAATACTCTTGAGAATTTTGCAGGTTAAATTCTTGAGTAATGCTTGCTCGTTCGTGGTTCAGGTAACCTTTTCTCAGTAATTCCTCAGCCTTTTATAGAGCACTTTTGAAAATTTTCCCGTTGAAGAGATAGGCTAATTTCAAAAGTCACTTATGATCGTTAGCTTGTCTTGTCTACAGTCCTTGATGTTGACATATCCTCGTATTAAATGTCTTGCAGCATTTCAGACTTTCTAACACACGGTACAGTGCTTCCCATTGGTTTATTTCTTTTGCACAATTCTGGGACTAACACTTTACACCTGACAGCTTTGACATGTTACTATTCTGAGTAACATTCTTGACTTTTAATCAATGGATCTAAGTCAGTTGTCTTGACTAGACTGCTGTCTTTACCCCAGGTGACTTGAGTCAGCTTCCAGTCAATGGATGACTCAACTATCACTTCAACTTTGAGACTTGGCTTCTTGAACTAACTTGACTGACACTTCTTACAGTTGTTCCTCAGCTGGCACACCTTCAGTCGACTCCTTGACTTCCTTCTTGGCCATACTTAGCTGACACACACCAGTGTCCTCAATCCAGTCCGTAGTTGACTTCTTGTATTTCTTGGCATAGCTGACTTGACTCAGCTTTTCCATCCCTATCTATTACAATACAAATTACAAGAAAAATGGGGTGCCAACTTCCTAGTTTAAGTTTTACATGGTATCATCAAAATCTACAAGATAAATTTCCTAACAATTTCCCCCTTTTTGATGATGCCAAAACTTAAAAGTATTCAACAAAATATAAACAGCAAAGATACATAATGACAATGCAGTAACATAGAATGTATGCTTAAAATAAATCGATTTATTGATCATAGCATTCTTGTCCTTTACACAGCTGTTTACATTTGGTATCAGAGCATTATTTATCAAAGCAAAACACACATCTATGCTAAGATACAAGAGTAAATACAAAGTGAAAAATTACAAGGAAAATAACTAAGTATTTTATTACAGATGACTTACAAGAATGTATTTACAACAGTAATATACATGAAGGGGTTCGCAACAATACTTCAACGCCTTCGCTGCCTCCTTCTTTCTTCTTCAGCTCTCTTGTCGTCATCAGCTCTCTTTCTTTTTCTCTCTTCTTCTTCAACTCTCTTCTTCTTTTCATAGGCTCGTTTAGAAGCATCATCCCTTCGCTTACTCTCGAGCCATTGTTGTGTTTGCCTTTCGTTCTGCACTTCTTGTCTTCTTACAGCCTCCGCGTTCTTTCTTGCCACTTCCAGATTGGCCAATTCATCATACCCAGCCCAGTAGATCATCCCTTTCTTGTCAGGATCTACATATTCAACATCATTGGGTTTTGGTCGAGGTCGGGAACCTCTTCCACCACCACTTCTTCCTCTACCTCTGGGTGTGTACTGCATGGGAGTCTTCTTTTTACCAGTTGAGTGACTGCTGGAAGATTGTTGCTTTTCAGCTTCTTCGCACAAGGCTAAGCCTTTCTCCCAGTATAAATCCCAGGCTTGGGCTAGTGTAATTCCTTGGAAATAGCCTTTTGATTCAAGGGTTTTGAATTCTTCAACCGATCTAGGCTAAGATCCATTATCAGGAATCGCATCCTGGTCTTTTCCAACTGGAAGACCACCACACTGTTTCAGCACTTCCTGAACGCGGGCATTCTGCTTTTTGGAGAACTCCTCAAACCCTGCTTCAATGATTTTTCTTTTCTCCAACATTGGCACAGCATAGTGCTCAATGGGTAGGGTTACAGGGAGTTTGCTCAGGATGGAGGCAGTAACATGACCTTGCTGGGGGGTTTCGGCTAACATCAGCGTCAAATCTTTTGAACTTTCCCCCTCAGCTGCTTTACCCTTCTTCACAGCTGATTTCTTCTTCTCAGCTGTGTCTTTCTTCAGCTTCTTTTCTTTCAATCCCTTTAGGGACTCGTCTTCCCCCTTTTTGGCATCATCAAAGGAGAGAGGGACCCCGGGGAACATGCTTACAAGAAGAAAGTACAGTCTGTTTATCGTTGAGTGGTGCCTGGAGTCTGCTGCATCAGTTGCAATTCTAATCTCCGATCGAATGTCCTTAGACTCAACTCTCAATATCTTCATTTCGGCCAAGAGTGGACTGAATTTGTCATTCATCGCATTTTCAAGTCTGAGGATCTCATTCTTATGAAAATGTTGCAACATGATTACAAGAAGTCATTTTTTTGAGCATGCGTCCATATAATGCCTTGAAATAGCGTACTTGCTTGATTCGCATCACAGTCTGCTGTTGTGTCCAGTCCCGAATTCGCACCACGAGCACTCTCAAGTCAGCTGTGAGAGTGGCATCGCGATTGTCCAAGCATAAGTAGAGTGAGGCCTAGTGTCATTCAATCTTCTCAATCTCCTCGCAGATTTTCTTGAACACTTCACGAAGTTCACTTGTCTGACTCTATTCAGCTGCCGGCCACTCTTTGTCAAAATCGAAGTCTGCTGGAACAATAGTGTCGGTGGGAATAATGGGATCTTCTCTGATGGTATATTTCCTTAATTAAGCAGTTGTCTCTTCTTCGGATGCAGGCAGGTCCTGGGTGAATTAAAACACGTCTTGAAAAACATCATCTCACACATAGGGAATATTTGGATCTTGTCCCTTTGTTGCAGTCCCTTGGTGCGATTGAGTGGAGTCAACTCTTAATGCCTCTGTTGCGGCAACTTCATTGGCAATGTTCATAGCTCTGGGAGCCTGTGACGGAGCTGACGGAGTCGTTCTGCTACAGCTGTGGAAGCTTGCGCAGATGAATCGATTCCAGCTGGGGCTATTGGATTGTCTTGCCCAACTGACTGAGCCTCAGCTGTCTTAACAGCTTCCTCGGTCTTAGTAGACTTTGCTAAATGAATAACCTGTTCCTCGGCTGTATCATCAGCGTTATCAGATGATGATGAGACTTGTAGGGTCGGCTACATTTGCAGGAGAGATTGTGAGGACTCTCCTGGGCCTTCAAATAGACTTTGCTCATGCATGGTTCTGGATTCCCTTAAAGCTTGCTACATTTCGGACTTCTCTGCTACAGCAATGGGATCCACATCCTAATCACTTTCGGAGAACACATCAATATGTGTGTGAGTGTGATCTGGGGAGCCTGTAAATTCGCATATTTTCAACTTTTCCAATGCTCGGGCTCGCTCCTTAGCTTTATCCTTTTCATTTGCCTTTATGATGCGAAGGATATCCATGCAGTTGTCTTCGTCAAGGGTCTGTTGAATAGTTGCGACACCAAGAAAACGTAACAACTCTTCTTCTTCTTCTATGAACTCTGGGTGAGCGAACTACACCCTTGAGTGATCCAGTTTTCATGCTCTCCATTCTCTTAGATGTCATTGAATATCTGGGTACAGTGGAGAGTACATGATTACATCGTCATCATCATCTTCACCCTCTCCTCATGTTTCTGGAATAGGAGGTATAAGGCCTTGATCTTCCTCAGAGGCAGCAACATCAGATGTGGGCGGGGAGACAACCTTTTCAATGACTGGCTCAGTTGTCTCAGTTGCTTCACCTTCCTCAGTTGTCTTTCGCACAACTGGGTCTTCGTTTGATATCTGTTGATCACCATCAGCAGACTTCACAGATTCATCAATGACTTCATGAGACTGCTCTTCCTGATTTCCAGCAGTCTCGGTATCTTCCTTCTCCAGCTGAGTGGAAGACTCAGCCATTTTCTCGAGGTCAGAATGCCTAACTAGCCTTCTCTTCCTTGGACGAACCAGTGGGACCTCTGGTTCTGATTTAGAATTTTCATCATTGGTGGGGACTTGGGTATTCTTCTTAGAGGGAGCTTCCTTCCTCGTCTTGGCAGTCCTCTTCTTCTTTGCGACTTGAGATGGGATTGAGGGTTCATTCTCAGTCTCTGCTGCAGGGGCAGGAGTCTTGGCTGCTCGGGCAAGGAACTCGGCTGCAGGGGCAGGAGTCTTGGCTGCTCGGGCAAGGAACTCGGCTGCAGGGGCAGGAGCTTTCTTGGGCTTAGTTGCAGGGGCAGCTTTCTTTGTCTGAGCTGCAGGGCAGCTTTCTTCTTTGGGGGAGGGGTAGCAGTTGTGTCTTTGGGGTCAGCTGATTCCCCCTCACTCGTATCCGCCTTCTTTGCGTGAGCTCTCTTCTGGGCACAGGAAAGGTTTGCCCCGGACATTTTCTTATTTACATGAAAAGGTTTGTCATGGCGAAGGGCAACACCTTTCACCTCCATCAAATGGCCAACCACAAGGCCATATCCAAACGATCCTCCAAAAGATCCATCCTTCTCATACGTCATGTTCAGCTCATTCTGGCAGAGTCTGCTGTAGATAAACTCAGCCCAGTTGACCTTTTTCCCTTGCATGATCGTAGCCATGACGACCATCTTTGTCTTGGACAGCTAATTAAAGCTTCCAAACTTCATGTCGACACATTTTGAGACAACATCCATCAACTTGTGATAGTCATTCTTCAGCAGCTTCTTATCAGCTGTGTAAACCACCTTAGCAGCACACTCGGGTTTGGCCACTTCCTTCCATGCAGCAGCCAAGTCGACATCAGCCTCATAGATGTCCTTTGAGCCCTCCGAGGACAACAAGCAGTGCTCAGCAAGGTCTTTTGCACTTAGTTTTATGACCTTGCTGTGGACGAAAGATTTGATTTCTTCGTCCTACACCTCTGCGTTAACGTAGAACTGAGCTACCACCTCAAGGTTGGTATGAGAATACTCCATAGTCAGAAAAGCCTTTAGCCCTGACTTTTCTAACATATCAGCGATCTTCAGAACCAGGGTTTCCTCAACACCCTGCTTTATCATTCCATCGAAATCCACGGAAGATCCAGTGTGGATTTGGTTCGAGAGTTTCACAAAGTCGTGCTTTTGAGCCATTTTCAGAGAGTTTTACCAAGTGAAAAGTGTAGAACTTGCTTTGAGATAACTTAGGGTTTCTAAGAGAAAAACTTGCTTTGCTTGAAGATGAACAGTTCGCATAGTGAGAGAAATGAAAATTTTCTGTATATAAAGGACGTGAAAGGACACAATTCGGATTTTGAATTTTTTGATCAAAATCAACGGTTGAGATTAACACGTCAAAACCGCATTTAATTCCTCGCATTTAATGCAGCAGCATTTATATCCAATCATATGGGTTCCTGTGCAGCTTTTACTGTGACCGTCATTATTACGCTGACATCATCCTTAAAAACATTCCCGCTCATTAAAAATGACTGCGTTTTTGTCACTTAGCTCATAAATGATTCAACTCATATCCAAAGTGACTTAACTCCGCTTCTCTCTTCCCATGAAGGAACTCAGCTGTCAGCAAATCAATACAGTTGACTTCCCGATAAGACTGTTTCACTTGGCTGAAATGTGAAACCTGCTCTGCTCTTGTTTTCTCATCTTCTTTCTCTGTTGATTGAGTCTTATGAGTTTCAACTCAGCTCAATTAACTCTAACTCATTCTTGAGCTCTTCATATCTTGATTCACATAGAGGCTTTGTGAATATATCAGCTAACTGCTTATCAGTTGAGATGTATTCCAAGGTGATATCTTTCTTTTCAACATGATCTCTTATAAAATGATATCTGACATCAATGTGCTTTGTTCTTGAATGCAACACATGATTCTGAGTAATTGCAATAGCACTAGTGTTATAACACATAATTCGAATCTCTTTTTCTTCAATCTCATAGTCTCTCAGCTGCTGTCTCATCCATAAGACTTGGGCACAACAACTGCCCGCAACTATGTACTCTGCTTCAGCTGTGGATGTGGCTATTGAGTTTTGTTTCTTACTAAACCAGGAAACCAATCTATTTCCAAGCAGTTGACATGTACCTGAAGTACTTTTCCTGTCAACTCTATATCCAGCATAGTATGAGTCTGAGTAACCAATAAGCTTGAATCCACCTTCCTTTGGATACCATGAGCCAACTTCCTGGCATCACTTCAAATACCTTAGGATTCTATTAGCTGCAGTCATGTGGCTCTCCTTTGGTGCAGATTGAAATCTTGCACATACACTTACAACAAAGGTGATGTCTGGCCTGTTGGTTGTTAAGTAGAGCAATGATCCAATGAGTGCTCTATATCTGGTTTGATCTACATCCTTGCCATCTGCATCCATGTCCATCTTGACTGATGTGTTCATTGGTATTTTCACAGAAGACTTTTCTTCCATACCAAATTTCTTCATTAAATCTCTGGTATATTTTGTTTGACTTATGAAGGTTCCATCCTTCAATTGCTTGACTTGAAATCCTATGAAGAAAGTCAGCTCTCCCATCATGCTCATCTCAAATTTTCTTTGCATGAGGTTTGAGAACTTATCACACATCTCTTTATTTGTGGATCCAAAAATGATGTCATCCACATATATTTGAACAAGCAGTATACTCTCTCCATCTTGAATTCTGAAGAGTGTTCTGTCAACTTTGCCTTTGGTGACTCCATTGTCAGTCAGGAATTGAGAAAATGTATCATACCATGCTCTTGGTGCTTGTTTCAATCCATACAGTGCTTTATTGAGCTTGTATACCTTATCTCCAATAGTTTTCTGCTAAAAACCTGGAGGTTGTTCAACATAAGCTTCTTCCTCTAACGGTCCATTTAGAAATGCACTCTTCACATCCATTTGATAAACAGTGAAGTTCTTATGTGCAGCATAAGCAAGAAACATCCTTATTGCTTCCAGTCTTGCAACAGGAGCAAAGGTTTCATCAAAATCTATACCCTCTTCTTGGCAATACCCTTTGGCTACCAATCTTGCTTTATTTCTTAAAACAGATCCTTCTTCATTCATCTTGTTTCTGAAAACCCATTTTGTGCCAATAACATTTTGATGGGTTGGTCTCTGCACCAATTCCTATACTTTGTTTCTTTCAAATTGATTCAGCTCTTCTTGCATGGCTTGAATCCAATGTGTGTCATCCAATGCTTGAGACACATTTCTTGGCTCTATTTGGGAAATAAAACAAGTGAACATTGCTTCATGTTGTGCTCTGGATCTGGTTCTTATGCCATCTCTAACATCTCCAATGATTAACTCAGGTGGATAGTCTCTCAGCCATCTCACATCACGTTGGAGTAAGTCTGATAGATTCAGCCGTCTCGCAGCTAAGTTGTCTTGAACAACTCTTTCATCTTCATTCAGCTGTAGACTTTCCAGCTGTCTTTGAGATTCAGCTATCTCATCTTCATCTGGGTTGATTGCTCTTACTTCAGCTTCAACATAAAGACTCTTCTGTATAGTTGGTTGATTTAGCTTATCAGCTAACTCTTCAATGTCTTCTCCATTTACATTAGGTTCATCAAAAACTACATGGATAGACTCTTCTGTGACCATAGTCCTCTTGTTCAGCACTCTATAAGCTTTGCTTTTTAGTTGAGTATTCCAAAAAGATACTTTCATCCGCTTTAGCATCAAAAGCCTTCAAATTATCTTTGCCATTGTTATGGATGAAACATTTGCATCCAAATATCCTGAAATATCCAACATTTGGCCTTCTCCCTGTCCAAATTTCATAGGGAGTCTTGGTTAATTGCCTGTTATACATCTATTTTGAGTATAGCGTGTTGTGTTAATGGCTTCAGCCCAAAATCTCTTAGGCAATCCAGCTTCAGCTAACATGGTCCTTGCAGCTTCCTTGAGAGTTCGGTTCCTTCTTTCAGCTGCTCCATTCTGCTGTGGAGTTCTTGCTGCTGATAATTCATATGCAATTCCATTTTCAACACAATACTGAGTTATTATCCCATTGACAAACTCAATTCCTCTGTCAGACCTTATTTTTATAATGGTTTGGCTCTTTTCATTTTGAACTCTTTTCATCAGCAGAGGTAACTTCTGCAAAGTTTCCTTCTTTTTGCACAAGAATATTGTCCATGTATATCTTGAATAGTCATCTACCACCACCAAGGTGTATTTCTTTCCCCTTATGCTGGTTGGTTCAACTGGACCAAATAGATCCATATGCAACAGATGTAATATCCTTGTTGAAGAAGGACTTGGCTTATCCTTGAATGAAGATTTTATTTTCTTTCCCATCTAACAAGCATCACATACACTTTCTTTCTTGTACACTGTGTCTGCCAATCCTTCCACAAGATGACTTCTTGCAAGCTTCTTGATTGTCTTGAAATTCAGGTGACTCAGCTTCTTGTGCCACAGCCAACTTGATTTGGCTGTGCTCTTTGTTAGCAGACAAGTGCTTGGTGTAGCAGTAGACCAATCCACCACATACATATTCTTTTGCCTTGATCCTTGCAGCACTATTTCATTTGATTCAGCATCTTTGATCTGGCAAACTCCCATATTGAATCCAATATTGTAGCCATTGTCACAGAGTTGACTGATGCTTAACAGGTTGAAGTTGAGGCCTTCAACATAAGCAACATCTGTGATTTCCAATCCATTCTTCTTGATTGATCCAGTGCCTTTGATTTCCCCTGGATCTTCATTTCCTCCAAATATGACTTTTGCACCTCTAATCTCCTTGAATCTTGACAGATTTTTCTGTATGCCTGTGTGTGTGTTTTAGAAATTGCTATCTTGGGGTAGTTGTGATATTTCTGGGTGTAGTGCTTGGGTGGATATGTGTGCTGATAATAGCTCTTTTGCCTTTGGAATGACCTTTGCTGAGGTTTAGGTCTTTGCCATCTAGGCTTGTATTCCATAGGTCTTTGCTGATGTTTCACATTATTCCAATCAGCATAGTTTGGATAGTTTCTACCATTCCCATCATGTGTGTTTCTCTGATGAAACTTCTGGGATTTTTGGTAGCTCTGTTTGCTTTTCACAGAGTATTTTCTGTTTGGAGTTTGTTGAGGAACTCGGCGGGATTTCTTCTCACTGTCCTCTCAAAGATACTCAATCGGGTCATTTTCCTTTCCCTTTATATCCAAGGCCAGTTTGTTTGTGATTGTGCTTAGGAGTGAATGTGGGTGCAACATTTGGTGTTTTGGATTTTTGAGATGCTTCATTGCTTGAAGATCCTTTTTCAAAAATCACTCTTGGAGTTTGACTGTGTACAAAGGAATTAAATCCTATGCTTGTTTTATCTCCACATTCTTTTTGACTCATGATAAGATCATCCAATGATTTGGATGCCTTTGTAAATGAGGCAATCACATTTTTGAGATATTTTTCCCTCTTTTCTATAGCAGCTAACTCTGCTATGATCTTGGTATTGTCAGCCTTCAGCTTAGTGTTCTCATCAGCTATTTGACTCAGAGTACTCTGCTTTTCATCATTTTGCCTAATGAATCATAAAGATCAGTGGGTGATGAAGTTTGTGTTTCACAGTCACTATCACTTGAATCTTAATGAGATGAGTTAGAGTGTACTCATATACTTGATCTGGTTGATCTTGTTCTTTAGCCATAAGGCAGATCATAGCCTCTTTTTCATAGTCACTTGAGTGGTCAGCTTCACTACTCTATGAGTCTGCTGCTTCTTTAGACTTGGCTGTCTCAGCAGCCAACATGGCTTTCTTTTTTTCCTATCTTCTCTCTCTAAAGACTTTTCTTTCTTCTTCATTCCTATATTTGTTGAGTGGTGGATGGGAACAATCAATTGCAACACGTCCTGGTTGTCTGCAGTTCCAACACAGGTTTTCAGCTCTTTGATCAGCTCTTTCTGTTCTTGGGTTATCAGCTCTCTGATATTCAACCCTTTGATGCTCAGCTCTCTTGGGTGGCCTATCTTTCAATGAATGTCTCATGGAGGTTTCACACTTATTTCTTTTATAGTTCTTATTGAAGAACTTGTTGAATATTTTAACCATTAGGGCAATCTCCTCCTGGTCTATGGCTTCCTTGGGTTCAGCTTTCTTTCCATCCTTGACTATCAGTGCAGCTATCTTTGGTACAACTGTCTTCTCTTGCTCTTTTCTTCTCCGCTCAAACTCATAGGCTTTGAGGTCTGAGAATAGCTCATGGTTAGATGTTCTTGATAGGTCCATGGAATGTCTCAGGGCCATAGTCTTCATTTCCCATTCAGCTGGGAGGCTTCTTAGGATCTTCATACACATTTCCTTTTGTGTATATTCCTTCCCAAGAGCTGAAAGCTCATTTGTGATTTCAGTGAATCTGGCATCCAGCTGATCCATGGTTTCACCTGCAAGCATTTTGAAATTTTCAAAGTTTTGAACAAAGATGATTACAATTTATTTTCTTTAATTTGTTCTGATCCTTCACAAATTAAAGTCAGTTTATTCCAGATTTGTTTTGCAGAATTGCAAGATTTGACTTTATTGAACATTGCTTTGTCCAATGTCTTGTAGAGTATGTCCTTGGCCACATTGTCCAAGTTGTATCTCTTCCTATCTTCATTAGACCACTCAGTCCTTGGTTTTTCAACCATGGCTGGTCTTGCTTAAGCAGTAGCTTCTTCTCCTTCAGCTGCAGCTACTCTTATTGCGTATGTTCAATTTCAATATTTGCAGTGGCCCATCCTCTATCACAAACCACATTTCATCGTGTAGAGCAGATAGATGAGCCTGCATACGATTTTTCCAATCATCAAATTCTTCCATAGTGAACATAGGAATGCGTGTCAAATTTGCTTCCATGATAATAACTTTGCTTAAAATGAAAGATTTTGAAAATGCAAGTGTTTAAAACCTTTTTGAAAAGATAGAGATCTAGTTCAGTAACCAGTGCGGAAGGCTCAATGAACCAACTGCTCCGATACCACTTGTAGGTCCCAAGGGGTATGAGTAAGGTTTAGAAGGGGGGTTGAATAAACCTTACCAACTTTTCGATTTTAGTCCTTTTAAAATTGTAACAGAGTTAACTCAAACAGCGGTGTCCTTGATGGACAGCTAAATTGGTTATTCAGCTGAGTTAGCCACTCAATAGACTCGATAGAGCTGTTGATAGAATAACTCGGTTGTTTAACCTGAACTTTAACTTGGTTGTATTGGTTTTATCAGCGGAAGACTTAACACCCTTTGAATTGATTTAAGCTTTTTTTAACACTTGATTTTGCACTTGGTTAATTATCAGTTGGATAACAAATGAGATTATATCAGCATATATGAAATAAATATGCAGGAATATAAATGTGCTGAAAAATAAATGACACAGATAATTTTTATAGAGGTTCGAAGATGGGGTAATTCTTCTAGTCCTCTCTTTTCCAACTCCTGGAGGAATCCACTATGTAATAGATCAGTTTACAACATGGTGAACAGTCTAGAGACAGCCTTGGTCACATAGCTGGCTTCTCTTGCGACTCGACTTCTTCTTCAGGCGTTTGCCTTGCTACTTCAGCTCACTTCTCAAGCTTTTGGATTTGATCATGAAACCCTCCAATAACTTGATACTGGTTCGACCTTGAACCTTCCAACAATCCTCCTTGGAAAGTAGACCCCTTTTGATTCTTCAAAAGTTTCCTCTTCAACAGATTTGAAGTTGTCTTTCCTTCACAGCTTGTGTTGGATCGATTTCCTTCGAGTTTAAGGCTTGAGGATTTGCTTTAATATTCTTGAGAATTTTGCAGGTTAAATGCTTGAGTAATGATTGCTCGTTTGTGGTCCAGGTAACCTTTTTCTCAGTAAATTCCTCAGCCTTTTATAGTGCACTTTTGAAATTTTGCCCGTTGAAGAGATAGGCTAATTTCAAAAGTCACTTATGATCGTTGGCTTGTCTTGTCTGTAGTCCTTGATCGTTGGCTAATTTCAAAATTCTTCAGACTTTCTGACACATGGTGCAGTGCTTCCCATTGGTTTATTCCTTTTGCACAATTCTGGGACTAACACTTTACACCTGACAGCTTTGACATGTTACTATTCTGAGTAACATTCTTGACTTTTAATCAACGGATCTAAGTCAGTTGTCTTGACTAGAGTGTTGTCATTACCCCAGGTGAATTGAGTCAGCTTCCAGTCAATGGATGACTCAACTATCACTTCAACTTTGAGACTTGGCTTCTTGAGCTAACTTGACTGACACTTCTTACAGATGTTCCTCAGCTGACACACCTTCAGTCGAGTCCTTGACTTCCTTCTTAGCCATACTCAGCTGACACACATCAGAGTCTTCAATCCAGTCCGCAGTTGACTTCTTGTATTTCTTAGCGTAGCTGACTTGACTCAGCTTTTCCAGCCCTATCTATTACAATACAAATTACAAGGAAAATAGGGTGCCAACTTCCTAGTTTAAGTTTTACATGGTATCATCAAAATTTACAAGATAAATTTCCTAACAACTTTGATCGAGACAAACGATAACCTTGTGGGGAAGAAGCAACCTCAATACCAAGAAAAAAATGGAGCGGTCCCAAATCTTTCATTGCAAAAGAACGAGCTAACGTAGACTTCAAGTTTCTATCCCATCAAGATCATCACCAGTAATAATCATATCATTAGCATATAGTGAAAGTAAAATATGAATTGTTGCAGTACATTTGGCAAACAAGGCTGAATCATGATGACTTGGTCGAAAACCAAGAGAAGTAACTATAGAAGTGCACTTCTCATACCACGCTCTAGAGACTTGCTTCAGGCTATAAAGAGTTTTACGAAGCTTACAAACTTCACCTGTTTGATGGGCAACACAAGGAAGAGGCTGCAAGTACACTTTGTCAACAAGATCACCATTTAAAAAAGCATGCTTTGCATCCATCTGAGATATACCCCATTGACGAGCCGAGGCGACTGCAAGAAGGGTATGAATAGTTGTCATCTTTGTAACAGGCGCAAATGTCTCCTCATAATCAATCCCATAATCCTGAGTAATACCTATTGCAACTAGTCGGTCTTTATATCTTTCCATAGACCCATCAGATTTGGTTTTGATTATGTAGACCCAACGACATCCAATGCCATGATTTCTAAGTGGTAAAGGTACCAAGTCCCATGTATGAGTATGATGCAAAGCAGTAAGTTCCTCAGCCATATCATCCTGCTATAGTGGATCACAAATCGCCTCTGTATAGGATGAAGGCTCAGAAATACGACGAAAAGAGACCAAAAAACGTGACGAATGAACCAGAATAACAAGAGTAAACAAAATGTTGTAACTTAGTAGACATATGAACACGTGTGGATTGATGAGGAGAAACATCAGGAACCGCAGTTAGAGAAGTGGAAGGGACAACATGACTAGCAGGAGAATCAGTAGCATCAGAATCAGAAGTCAATCTACCAGAATCTGCAAAACCGTTAGTAGTGGATTCGTCATCATGAAAAATGTCAATATGAATGAGGTCAGACCTGAATATATTATGGGAGCCAGCTGGGACAGAAAAGAACGGAATATGTTCAAGAAACAGTATATGACGCGAGACAAAATTTTTGGCTAACTGGATCAAAACAACGATAACCTTTCTATCATTCCCCATAACCAAGAAAAACGCATAAAGCAGACCGTGAGGTCATTTTATTACGTTCAACTTGAGGTCGAAGGATAAAGCAAGTATAACCAAACACGCATAAAGAAAAGTAATCAGGAGCATACCCATACAACTTCTTAAACGGTATCAAACCCGAATTATGCGATGTAGGAATTTTATAATCAAATAGGTAGTAGTGACAAGTGCTTCCCCCAAAAACACACTAGGAACACTAGCAGACAACAAAAGAGACCTAGTAGTTTCTACAATATGTCTATGTTTTTCGCTCTGCAACATCGTTTTGTTCAGGGTATCCGTACAAGAAGTTTGTCGTATTGTACCATCAGAAGCGAGTAAAGTAAGAAAGTATTGGAAGAATATTCCCCCAACCAAGTCACAATGAAAAAAATTTATGGTGGCTGAATGTTGGGTTTTCACAAGTGCTCTAATGTGGTAGAAGATGTTGAAGAAATCAGAACGTCGTTTCATAAGATAAACCTAACAATAACGTATATAATCATAAATAAACAAAACATAATATCATGATCCACCCTTTGTATTAACAGGGGAAGGTCCCCATACATCAGAATGAACAAGATCAAATGGTGCACGAGAAATAGAAACATATTTATTGAATGGTAAAGTAGAGAATTTTGCCAGTTTGCCACCATTACAAATCCGAAATATCATGAGATTTCAATTCCCCTAAGACACCAGTAGAAACCAAAAACTATAAATGAGACGCAGACACATGACCTAAATTAGAATGCCACAAGTAAAAGGCCGAAGACGAATGACTAAACCGAAAAGATGACAAATCCACACTAAATGCTATAGCTTCTGGTATTTTGAGTTGATCCAAAACATAAAGTCCCCCTTGCTTACGGCCTGTCCTAATCAGCTTTTGAGACTGTGGGTCCTGTACAGAACAAGTAGAGAAGAAAATGAGACTAAATAACCAGACGCACATAATTGGCTAACTAAAACCAGATTCAATGTGAGGTTAGGAACATAATAAACATTTGGAATGGAAAAACAATGCATGACAATGGAACCAATTCTTGCTAGTGCCATTGGAGTACCATCAGCAGTTAGAACTAACACATACGGATTAGGAGACAAAGAGACACAATATGACACACTAGGTGACATATGATGGGAAGCTCCAGAATCTAAGATCCACAATAGTGAAGACGTACCTGAAGAATTGGAATGAGACAAACCTATATTCGATGAGGCAGACATAGCATGTGGTTGTGAGGCAGTGAACTTTGAAATTGCTCAAACATATATGGATCCACCGATGGTGAGGCGACTGCATTGCTTGGCGGAGGTGGTTTAGGAGACCACTGGGATGGTGATGGTACTGGTGGCTGATATGGAGGATGTGGAGGTCGTTGTTGCTTGAACCTCGGTTGTTGTTGTTGGGACCTCGGCTATTGTGGTTTATCTTTATTCAATAACAAGGAACACTGGGCCTTCCAATGATTCTTTTGGTGGCAAAAGACACATTCATCAGAGGGTATCCTTGAATTCACCTGATTAGGATTATTATTAATCGGCTTTTGTGATGCGACAAAGACCGATGCAGTAAATGCTGAAATGGTCCCTTTATTAGCATAATTCTGAAGTCGTATCTCTTCAGCTAAAAGTTCTTTAATCACTGAATCAACAGAAGTTAATGGGTTATGATGCAGAATACTACCACTTAACCCCTCAAAGTTAGAACGAATAGCTATCAAAAATTGCACCAATCGTTGTTCTTCTCGACCTGTAATATAGGACAAAAAAACTTGCAAATCTGCAGATTCAGTAAGCGATAATTGATCCCACAAATAAGACATAGCGGAATAAAACTCCTGAATACTCATATCCTTCTGTTTCAAAGCACGAATATCAACCTCCAATTGATACCATTTCGCAAAGTTGGACTACGTATACAACCGTGCCAGATGGTCCCAAACTTCATTCGCAGTCTCATACTTTGCCAATTGAGCCCCTATAGATTGCAAAACCGAATTGTTGATCCAAGTAATAATCTTCGATTTATCCGCTTCCCAAACCTTCAACAGATCCGCACCATCCGAATCAGGTTTAGTAGGTTTATCCTTTGTCCCAGTAACATAACCCCACATAGATTTACCTCGCAAAATTCTTTTCATGACATAACTCCAATATGAATAGTTTTTTCCATCTAATTGTACACTAAATACCTGAAGAGAGTCATCTTTACGAGTACCCATTGTGAAAGAAATAAAGAAAAACAACACCTAATCTTAACCTAAAATCAAGTAAAAACTTACCAAATTGGAACCCAAAACTAGCGTAACAGAATAAAACGGAACAAAAAATGAACCAGATCGGAACTAACAAAACAATTGGCTCTTGATATGTTGAAATCAAAGAATCCATAAAATATTGAGAGAGAAAATAAATACTTGTATTCTTATTATGCAAAACCAAAAGTGAATTACAGAATAAAGAAAGAGAGATTTATATAGACGACAAGAAAACATAACCCTAAAAGAACTAGAAATCCTAACTATAAAAGGACTAAAACCAAATAAGGAATCCTAATATATATCATATTTTATCATGATGACATCCCACATTTCATCGTGCTTAGTTGAGATTTGTGTATGCATATGAATGCATTAGTTGTCATAAGCATCAATGGTAAATATATGTACACATGATAAATTGGCTTCCAGGATGTGTATTTTAAAAAATACGAAGTTTTGTAAAATATGAAATGTATGCAAACTCTAAATGAATGAAATGATCGAAGTTCGGTGACCAACGTGATTGGTTCTTTTGACCAATCACTTTGATACCATTTGCTGATCTAAAGAGATAGGAGAAAATCTAAAGGAGGTGAAAAACCTTTCTACAAATTTCGCGAGTTAGATGCGGACTGACTCATGAAGCTAACTGGCAGTTTGCTCATCTAAGCAAAATCAGAATGCTTGTGTATGGAAGTCACTTAGGTGTTCAACAAAGCATTTAGTCGTAATTTGTTAAATATATAATTTACTTGGCTAATTGCTATGGTCTATATAAGATTTTATGCAGCGGAATAATGTTCGTTTAGGATTTTATTATGGTTTGAAAATACGTAGCCAATATTAAAGAATTGTAGATATTAATGAGGTTCAAGAACAATTTGGCACTAAAACGCAGTTTGCTGTAATACACAGTTAAACAAGTAATGGAGTTTTGTTGTGCTTGTGCAATGAATATGATGTGTGTGGGATTGTGTCTGCTGTAAAATAAATAACACAGAAAAGCTTATAGTGATTTCAGAGGTGTCGTAATCCTCTATTATTTCATTCTTCGCCTATCACCTGGAGGAAATCTACTATATTTTGAAGGTGTACAACACTTTGTCTAAACCAACTAACTGAGCAGTTTGCTGGAACTCCCTTCCGCAAACTCGGTTATTAACAAGCTTTAACTGTCTGCTGCTACAACCAAAACGACTTCTTCTCAAGCTTCACCCAAGCTTGTTATTGCAACCAACGCGGGCTTCTTAATTCACTGATGTATCCTCACTTCAGCTATTGCAACCCAATGAGCTTCTTCACTAAAGCATCCACAGTTAGTTAGCAACTCAGTTCCACGCCTTTTGCACAGTTTAAAAATTGTTCTATTCAACTTGTGAACTTACACAATACTTTGAATTTTCAGCTTGTAAAATTTTTTCAGAAATCTGTGTTATTCGTTGTCAATTCGTTGCTCTTGGTCGTTCTGGATCAGTGATGTGTGTGTGTGTGTGTTGTTCATCCTTCTATTTATAGACAATTTTAAATTTGTCCATTGAGATATAGACGCAATTTTGAACTCTGGATAGTACAACGGCTTTGGTCACTAATCTGAACCCTGATATGTAGGAATATTCCATTATCTTATCCTCCAAATGTTATTTGGTCTAATGGTTACTTTTTATGTCCTTGATTTCCATATCTATGACCTTGGGATTAGCATAAAACATTCTCTGTGAAATTCCTACTTTACTGCCTTCACGTAAGTGTCATTGACTTGGTTGTCTTCGAGTCAAACTTCTATTAATTGTATTTTCATTGCGCCACATACGCCGCTGTGTTGCACATTCTCTCTTGGTTGTGCTTTACTTCTTTCACTTGCTTGTCTTCCACACACAGCCTACAAAAACTTGTACTGTTTTGCTGCTTTCTTCACTTGATTGCACAAGTCCTATTACAAAAACTTAATTTTTACATCAAAATTTAAACACTTTTTCCTAATATTTGTAATATTTATTGGGTGAGTTACGTTCATTCTAATTACAAAAAGAAATCAAAATATCTTTTAAAATTACTAATACCTCCTTGTCATTTGTTTGTATGTTACAAACTGCAATCTCAAGAGGAGGATATTTGTTAAGTGAATAAAAACATCAATGGAGTGTTTGTAATATCGGGACAACTATAATTATAAAAGATATATAATTGGAGTTTTTCGTAATTAGATTAACCTCAAGGGTAATTTTGTAATTTATCCTTATTTATTTGATTAGGGTATATATGGAGTTTCTTTAATTCATGATGATCGAGCATGTATTATGGTCTTTAAGGTTTTTTATGTTTGGTCAATTTCAACTTGATATGTGTTGATAACAAGAACTATGCTCAAGTAAATACATGTCATGGACTAATTGAATATCGAGAAAGATGAACTTGACACGTACAATAGTCATACGTACAATAGTCATGGCATAACCTTGAAGGTTAGTGGGTTTCAAAGATTTTAGTGGACTCCTAATTTATCAAACCCACATAAACATATAATAGGTTGCTAATTAAGAATAGAGTCAGTAAGCCTTGACAAAGAAATCAAGTTCTCCTAAATATATTTAGTGAAAGTTTAGTCTTAATATAATTACACAATGAAATCAAATTCTCCTAAATATATTTAGTCAAAGTTTAGTCTTAATCAAGTTCTCCTAAATATATCTAGAGATTAGTGAACCGATATTGCCTTGGCCCTTTATTTATATGATATTATGCATTACTTATTTCACAAACTCATATTGTGAGTTAGCTTAGTTTAGTCATAATTACACATCCACTTTGATTTGTCATAAAGATTGAATTTCATTTTTCATTATTTGTATATACATTCTCTTATGACACGATATATAGTACAACATCTCATATATTACTGCAAATGACTAGTATGCTTGTTAGTTTGGTGTTGCACACCACACGCATCAAATTTTTGGTGGTGTTACGTATGTTTTTACTATTAGGATTGATGGTATAGAATATATTTTTTTATGACAAATAAATTTGAATATGGTCGATCCCCCACCCCCGGATCCAGATTCATCCCGCAACGTTCTTTTTGGTAGAAATTATATAAAGGTGGTTGTAAAGTGGGTTGCAGAAGATGCACAAGATACAATAAACTGGAACTTGAAGAATATGAAGAAAAATATTTTTTTTTCTATAGCAAACTTGTTGGGAAATTTATTGTTTAAATTTTGATGAATGTCATGTAAAACTTAGACTAGAAAGTTGACATCCCATTTTCTTTGTAATTTGCATTGTAATAGATAGGGTTGTTCGAGCTGAGTCAAGTCAGCTATGCCTAAATTATGCAAGAAGTCAACTGGAGACTAGAATGAAGACTCCGCTGTGAGGCAGCTGAGTATGGCAAGGAAGAGAAGACAGAACTTCGATCGAGAAGTATCAGCTAAGATGTAGCTGTGTGAAGTGTCAGTCAAGTCAACTCAAGATAGCCAAGTCTCAAGTTGAAGTGACAGATGAGTCATCCAATGATTGGGAGGCGACTCGAGTCACCTGGGGAAATTAAGGAATCTGCGATCAAGTCAAGACAATCGAAAAGAGTCCGTTGCACAGAAGTCAAGAAAGTTACTTAAATAAGTAATACTTCCATGCTGCAATATTCTAAAGTGCTCAGTCCCAGAAGCGTGCAAAAGGAATAAACCAATGAGAAGCACTGCACCTGTGTCAGAACTCTAAAAAGCTGAAGGATCATTTAATACGAGGAAA
Source organism: Rehmannia glutinosa (assembly GCA_016081115.2). Lineage (NCBI taxonomy): Eukaryota > Viridiplantae > Streptophyta > Magnoliopsida > Lamiales > Orobanchaceae > Rehmannia > Rehmannia glutinosa. The sequence goes on along the minus strand of JABTTQ020001973.1, from coordinate 44,550 downwards.
TGTCAATTTCAAGGACTGCAACAAGACAAGCCAACGACCACAAGTGTCTCTTGAAAATTAGCCTATCTCTTCAACGGGCAGATTTTCAAAAGAACACTATAAAAGGCTGAGGAATCAATTTGAGAAGAGATAACCTTGCATACCTGAACTACGAACATTCAAGCTAATATTCAAGTTGTAACCAAGCAAAAATATTCTCAAGTTATTCAAGCAAATCCTCAAGCCTAAACTTCGAAGAAAATCAATCCAACACTTACCTGTGAAGGAAAGACGACTTCAATCAGTTGAAGAGGAAACATTTGAAGAATCAAAGGGGTCTACATTCCACAGAGGATTGTAGAAAGGTTCAAGGTCGAACCAGTCTCAAGTTATTGGAGGGCTTCGTGATCAAATCCAAGAAGCTTGAGCAAGTGAGTCAAGTAGCAAGCGCAGCCGCCCGTGAAGAAGAAGGCTCGAGTCGGACGAGAAGCCACCGTGTGACCAAGGCATCTCTAGAGGCGAGTCCCAAAGGATCAAGTCAGCTGTGTGATCAAGACTTGTATATGGACTGTTAACCACTTTGTACTCTGATCAATACTTATTAGATTCCTCCAGGAGTTGGAGAAGAGAGGAGTAGAAGAATTACTTCATCTTCGAACCTCTATAAAATTTATTGTGTCATTTGCCTTTCAGCATTTACTTTCTGCATATTACATTATATCTGTTGATAATTTGCATTCCATCTGATAATTAACAAAGTGCTAAAATCAAGTGTTAAAACAAACTTAAACCAAATTCAAGGGTGTTAAGTCTTCCGCTGAAAATCTCATCACAAAATGGCCAAGTTAAGTATAAGACTAAGCGGTGAGTTATTCTATCAACAACTCGGTCAGTGCTGAGAGTGGCTAACTCTGTTGGTTAACTAACTTAGTTGTCCATCAAGGACTTAGCTGTGAAATTAACTCTGAATATTTTTAAAAGGACTATATTTTGAAAAGTTAGTAAGGTTTATTCAACCCCCCCTTCTAAACCTTACACTCACACCCCTTGGGACCTACAAGTGGTATCAGAGCGGTTGGTTCATTGAGCCTTCCACACTGGTTACTGAACTAGATCTCCAATCTTTCAAAGAATTTTTTTTTAACACTTGTTCTTTCAAAAGCCATTTTTCTAAATAGCAAAGTTATTATCATGGAAGCAAATTTGACACGCATCCCTATGTTCACCATTGAGGAATTTGATAACTGGAAAATACGTATGCAGGCTCATCTATCAGCTTTACATGATGAGATGTGGATAGTGATAGAGGATGGGCCACTGCAAATAATGAAGGTGAACACAATTTGCAAGGAGAGAGTGCTGCAAAACTGCCGGTGAAGGAGAGGAGGTTGCTCCTCCTAGACCAGCTATGGTTGAAAAACCTAGAGCTGAATGGACAAATGATGACAGAAAAAGATACAATCTGGACAATGTGGCCAAGGACATACTCTACAAAACTTTGGACAAAGCCATGTTCAACAAAGTCAAATCTTGCAAGACAACCAAAGAAATCTGGGATAAACTAACCTTAATTTGTGAAGGATCTGAGCAAATCAAGAAAAATAAATTATCTGTTGTTGTTCAAAAATTTGAGAACTTTAAAATGCTTGCAGGTGAAACAATGGATCAGCTGGATGCTAGATTCACTGAAATTACAAATGAGCTCTCAAAGATTTGGGAAAGAATACACACGAGAGGAGATGTGTATGAAGATACTAAGGAGCCTCCCAGCTGAGTGGGAAATGAAGACTATGGCTCTAAGGCACTCGATGGACCTATCAAAAACGTCCAATCATGAACTATTCTCAGACCTCAAAGCCTATAAGTTTGAGCTGAGAAGAAAAGATCAAGAGGAGATAGTTGTACACAAAACAGCTGCACTCATAGTGAAGGAAGGGAAGAGAGCTGAAACCAAAGAAGTCATTGACCAGGAGGAAATTGCCTTGATGGTTAAAAGATTCAACAAGTTCTTCAACAAGAACTACAAAAGAAACAAAGGTGAATCCTCCGAAGGCATTCACTCCTCCAAAGTCAAGGGAAGATAGGCCACCAAAGAGAGCCGAGCATCAAAAGGTCGAATACCAAAGAGCCGACAATCCGAAATGGAAAGAGCTTGAACAAAAAGTTGAGAATCTATCTTTGAACTAGTGACAACCAGGTCACTACGCCATTGATTGTCCATATCCTGTTGTCAACAAATACAGGAATGAAGAGGAAAGAAGAGTCTTCAGGGAAAGAAGACAAGAAAAGAAAAAGGCAATGTTGGCTGTAGAAGCTGCTGAGACAGGCAAGCTAAAGGACGACACAGCACACTCGGAAAGTAGTGAAGCTGACTACTCAAGTGACTCAAGAAGAAGCCTTGATCTGTTTAATGGCCAAAGAACAAGACCAACCTGACCAAGAAGATGAGGTACACTCTAACTCATCTCATTCAGATTCTAGTGATAGTGATTGTGACACACACACTTCATCACCCACTGATCTTTATGATTCATTAGGCAAAATGATGAAAGACTTTGAGCACATTAAATCCTCACACTCACTTTGTTAAATGAGGAAAACAAAAAATTTCAAAAGCCAAAACTCACAAATGACTAAGGAGCTGAGTACTCTAAGTCACATAGCTGATGAGAACAAAGAGCTGAAGGCTGAAAATGCCAAACTAATAGCAGAGATAGCTGCTATAGAGAAGAGGTAAAATGACCTCAAAAATGTGATTGCTTCATTCACTAAGGCATCTAAAGCATTGGATGACCTTATCATGAGCTAAAAAGAATGTGGAGACAAGACAGGCATAGGATTCAATTCCTTTGTGCATAGTCAAACTCCCAGAGTGATCTTGGAGAAAGGATCTTCAAGTAATGAAGCTTCTCAAAAAACCAAGACACCAAATGATGCACACACATTCATTCCAAAGCACAACGGTAGGTCCCAAGGGGTGTGAGTGTAAGGTTTAGAATGGGGGGTTGAATAAACCTTACAAACTTTTCGATTTAGTCCTTTTTAAAGTTCAGAGTTGATACTACACAGTTGTGTCCTTAGTGGATAGCCAATTTAGTTAATCAGTAGAGTTAGTCACTCAACAGCTGACTCGAGCCGTTGATAGAATAACTCACCAAGTTAAGATCGAATTAGCTCAACTATGATTTGTTTTCAGTGGAAGACTTAACACCCTTGAATTTGGTTTAGTAATGATTTAGTCCTTGGTTTTAGTACTTAAAAATTATCAAGTGGATAGGAAATTTATCAGCAGAATTAAACAATTAAAGTGCAAGAATTAAAATGCTTTGAAATGTAAATGACACGATAAGTTTTTATAGAGGTTCAAGATGGGGTAATTCTTCTACTCCTCTCTTCTCCAACTCCCGGAGGAATCCACTAAGTATTGATCGATATCAGTGGTAACAGTCCGGATACAAGTCTTGATCACACAAACGACTTGATCCTTTGGGACTCGATCAGGAGATGCCTTGGTCACGCACCGGCTTCTCGTGAGACTCGGCTTCTTCACGGGGCACCCTTGCTACTACAAACTCACTTGCTCAAGCTCTTTGGATTTGATCACGAAGCCCTCCAAAAACTCGAGACTGGTTCGACCTTGAACCTTCCTATAATCCTCCACGGAATGTAGACCCCTTTTCTTCAAAAGTTTCCTCTTCAACTGATTGAGGTTATCTTTCCTTCACAGGTGAGTGTTGGATTGATTTCCTTCGTAGTGTAGGCTTGAGAATTAATCTTGAATGATCTTTGAGAATATTTCGATTATAGTTCAAATGTTAGCTTGAATGTTCGTGGTTCAGGTAATCAAGGTCATCTACTCTCAGAGTCATTCCTCAGCATTTTATAGTGATCTTTCAAAAATCTACCCGTTGAAGAGATAGGCTTATTTTTGAAAGTCACTTGTGGTCGTTGGCTTGTCTTGTTGCAGTCCTTGGAGTTGCCACTTCCTCGTATGAATTGTTCTTCAGATTTTCAGAGTTCTGACACGGTGTAGTGCTTCCCATTGGTTTATTCCCCTTGCACGCTTCTGGGACTGAGCACTTCGAGAAAGGTAGCATGGAGGTATTACTTGTTTAAGTAATTCTCTTGATTTACTCGTGCAATGGATCTCTTTCGATTATCTCGACTTGACCGCATTTCCTTGCTTTCCCCAGGTGACTTAGAGTCGACTTTCAATCATTGGATGACTCTTCATCACTTCAACTTGAGACTTGGCTATCTTGAGTTGACTTGACGATACTTTACTCACCGCATCTCATCTCGCACCTTGATCGAGTTCCCGTCTTCTCTTCTTTGCCATACTCACTGTCTTGCAATGAGTCTTCCTTCTAGTCTCCAGTTGTCTTCTTGCATGTTTAGGCATAGCTAACTTAACTCAGCTTGACCAGCCCTATTTGTTACAATGCAGTTTACAACAACAAACGGGGTGCCAACTTCCTATTCTAAGTTTTACATGGCATTCATCAAAATCTAAACAATAAATTTCCCAACAACAACCACACACAAACTGGCCTAGGATATAAAGGAAAACAGCCAGTTGAGTATGCTGAGAGGACAGCTGAGAAGAAATCTAGCAGAGTTCCTCAGCAAACTCCAAACAGGAAGTACTCTGTGAAGAAGAAACAGAGCTACCAAAACCCCCAGAAGTTCTATCAAAGGAACAAATATGATGGGAATGGTAGAAACTACCCAAGCCAAGCTGACTGGAATAATGTGAAATATCAGCAAAGACCTATGGAATACACGCCTAAATGGCAAAGGCCTAGAACTCAGCAAAGGTCATTCCAAAGTCCAAAGAGCTATTATCAGCACACATACGCACCCAAGCACTACACTCAGAAATATCACAATTACCCAAAGAAGGCAATTGCTAAAACACACACATAGGCATACAGACAAAAGAGACAGTTGTATGAACCTACAAAATTTCAAGCAATTTGCCAAAGTAAATTATGATTATGGCACGGATAGATGGAAACCCCTTAGAGTCAAATCATTTGGCTATAGGTTGGTTGGATCATCTTACAGCACTAACCCCTCAGGACCCAGACAAGTATGGGTACCTAAAAACTGATTTCATTGATTGCGGTTCAAGGAACAGTGAGTGCCAAGGAACTGATACATGGATAGTGGTCACATTTCCCGGACACATGACAGAAACAAGAAAAATCACAAGATTCAAGGAAATTAGAGGTGCAAAAGTCATATTTGGAGGAAATGAAGCTCCGTGGAAATAAGAGGCACTAGATCCATCAAGAAAAATGGATTAGAAATCACAGATGTCGCATATGTTGAAGGCTTAAATTTCAACTTACTAAGTATCGAACTCGTGACAAGGGCTATAATGTTGGATTCAATATGGGAGTGTGCCAAATCAAAGACACTGAATCAAATGAAGTAGTGTTGCAAGGAGCCAGACAAAAGAACATGTACGTGGTAGATTGGTCAACTGCCACACCAAGCACTTGTCTGTTAGCAAAAAGTACAGCCGAATCAAGTTGGTTGTGGCACAAGAAGTTGAGTCACCTGAATTTCAAGACAATCAACAGTAATCTTGTAGAAGGATTGCCAGACTCAGTATAAAAGAAGGAAAGTGTTTGCGATGCATGCCAGATGTGAAAGCAGATCAAATCATCATTCAAAGAGAAGACAAGCTCATCTTCAACAAGAATACTGCATCTGCTGCATATGGATCTATTTGGTCCAGTTGAGTCAGCCAGTATAAGTGGAAAGAAATACACTCTAGTAGTAGTAGATGATTATTCAAGATATACATGGACAATTTTCATGTGTAAAAAGAAGGAAACTTTGCAAAAGTTACCACAGCTGATGAAAAGAGTTCAAAATGAGAAGAGTCAAACCATTATAAATATAAGATCTGATAGAGGAACTGAGTTTGTCAATGGAATAATAACTCAGTATTGTGTTGAAAATGGCATTACTCATGAATTATCTGTAGCAAGGACTCCACAGCAGAATGGAGTTGCAGAAAGAAGGAATAGAACTCTCAAGGAAGCAGCAAGGACCATGTTAGTCAAGCAGGTCGCTAAAAGATTTTGGGCTGAAGCTATAAACACTGCATGCTATACTCAAAATAGATGCATGATAAATAGGCAGCTGACAAAGACTCCCTATGAGATTTGGACAGGAAGAAAGCCAAATGTTGCATATTTTAGAATCTTTGGATATAAATGCTTCATCCACAACAATGGCAAGAATAATCTAAAGGCTTTTGATGCTAAAGCTGATGAAGGTATCTTCCTGGGATACTCAGCTGAAAGCAAAGCCTATAGAGTGTTGAACAAAAGGACTATGGTTACAGAAGAGTCTATCCATGTGATTTTTGATGAACCTAATCTAAATGGAGAAGACATTGAAGAGTTAGCTGATAAGCTAAATCAGCCAACCATGCAGAAGAGTCCCTATGTTGAAGCTGAAGCTGGAGAAATTAATCAAGGTGAAGATGAGATAGCTGAATCTCAAAGACAGCTGGAAAATCTGCAGATAAGTGATGATGAGAGTGATGCTCAAGATAACACAGCTGCAAGACGACTGAACCCAGCTGACTTACTCCAACCTGATGTGAGATGGCTGAGAGACCATCCACCAGAGCTAGTCATTGGAGATGTAAGAGATGGTGTAAGAACCAGATCCAAAGCTCAACAAGAAGCAATGTTCACTTGCTTTATTTCTCAAATAGAGCCAAAAGATGTGTCCCAAGCATTGGATGATGCACATTGGATTCAGGCCATGCAAGAAGAGCTGAATCAATTTGAAAGAAACAAAGTATGGGAATTGGTTCAAAGACCAACCCATCAAAATGTCATTGGCACAAAATGGGTTTTCAAAAACAAGATGAATGAAGAAGGTTCTGTGGTAAGAAACAAAGCAAGATTGGTAGCCAAAGGGTATTGCCAAGAGGAAGGTATAGATTTTGATGAAACATTTGCTCCTGTTGCAAGATTAGAAGCAATAAGGATGTTTCTTGCCTATGTTGCACACAAGAACTTCACTGTATATCAGATGGATGTAAAAAGTGCATTCTTGAATGGATTATTGGAAGAAGAAGTCTACGTTGAACAACCTCCGAGGATTTGAGCGAGGAAGACTCTTGAGATAAGGTGTACAAGCTCAAGAAAGCTCTATATGGATTGAAACAGGCACCTAGAGCATGGTATGATACATTATCTCAATTCCTAATAGATAATGGATTCACCAAAGGCAAAGTGGACAGAACACTCTTCAGAATTCAAGATGGAGATAGTATACTGCTTGTTCAAATATATGTAGATGACATTATATTTGGATCTACAAACAAAGAGCTGCGTGATAAGTTCTCACAACCCATCAAAATGTCATTGGCACAAAATGGGTTTTCAGAAACAAGATGAATGAAGAAGGTTCTGTGGTAAGAAACAAAGCAAGATTGGTAGCCAATGGGTATTGCCAAGAGGAAGGTATAGATTTTGATGAAACATTTGCTCCTGTTGCAAGATTAGAAGCAATAAGGATGTTTCTTGCCTATGTTGCACACAAGAACTTCACTGTATATCAGATGGATGTAAAAAGTGCATTCTTGAATGGATTATTGGAAGAAGAAGTCTACGTTGAACAACCTCCAGGATTTGAGCAGAAGACTCTTTGAGATAAGGTGTACAAGCTCAAGAAAGCTTTATATGGATTGAAACAGGCACCTAGAGCATGGTATGATACATTATCTCAATTCCTAACAGATAATGGATTCACCAAAGGCAAAGTGGACAGAACACTCTTCAGAATTCAAGATGGAGAGAGTATACTGCTTGTTCAAATATATGTAGATGACATTATATTTGGATCTACAAACAAAGAGCTGCGTGATAAGTTCTCACAACCCATCAAAATGTCATTGGCACAAAATGGGTTTTCAGAAACAAGATGAATGAAGAAGGTTCTGTGGTAAGAAACAAAGCAAGATTGGTAGCCAAAGGGTATTGCCAAGAGGAAGGTATAGATTTTGATGAAACATTTGCTCCTATTGCAAGATTAGAAGCAATAAGGATGTTTCTTGCCTACGTTGCACACAAGAACTTCACTGTATATCAGATAGATGTAAAAAGTGCATTCTTGAATGGATTATTGGAAGAAGAAGTATACGTTGAACAACCTCCAGGATTTGAGCAGAAGACTCTTGGAGATAAGGTGTACAAGCTCAAGAAAGCTCTATATGGATTGAAACAGGCACCTAGAGCATGGTATGATACATTATCTCAATTCCTAACAGATAATGGATTCACCAAAGGCAAAGTGGACAGAACACTCTTCAGAATTCAAGATGGAGAGAGTATAATGCTTGTTCAAATATATGTAGATGGCATTATATTTGGATCTACAAACAAAGAGCTGCGTGATAAGTTCTCAAACCTCACGCAAGGAAAATTTGAGATGAGCATGATGGGAGAGCTGACATTCTTTCTAGGACTTCAAGTTAAACAGCTGAAGGATGGAACCTTCATAAGTCAAACAAAGTATACCAGAGATTTAATGAAGAAATTTGATATGGAATAGAAATCTTCTGTGAAAATACCAATGAATACATCAGTCAAGATGGATATGGATGCAGATGGCAAGTCTGTGGATCAAGCAGATGGCAAGTCTGTGGATCAAACAAGATACAGAGCACTCATTGGTTCACTGCTCTATCTCACAGTAAGTAGCCCAGACATCACCTTTGCTGTAGGTGTATGTGCAAGATTTCAATCTGCACCAAAAGAAAGCCATATGACTGCAGCTAAGAGATGCCAAGAAGTCGGCTTATGGTATCCAAAGGAAGGTGGATTCAAGCTTATTGGTTACTCAGACTCTGACTATGCTGGATGTAGAGTTGATAGGAAGAGTACTTCAGGTACATGTCAAATTCTTTGAAACAGATTGGTTTCCTGGTTTAGCAAAAAGCAAAATTCAATAGCCACATCTACAGCTGAAGCTGAGTACATAGCTACGGGCAGCTGTTGTGCCCAAGTCTTATGGATGAGACAACAACTGAGAGATTATGATGTTGAAGAAAAAGAAATTCCAATTATGTGTGATAACACAAGTGCAATTGCAATCACTCAAAATCATGTGTTGCACTCAAGAACAAAGCACATTGATGTCAGGTATCATTTTATAAGAGATCATGTTGGAAAGAAGAACATCACCTTGGAATATATCTCCACTGATAAACAATTGACGGACATATTTACAAAGCCATTATGTGAATCAAGATTTGAATAACTCAAGCATGGGCTAGGGTTAATTGAGTTGAGTTAACAATCAGAAGACTCAAGAAGAAGAGATGAAACAAGAAAAGATGAAAATGGAGCTAAGTTTGTAACTCAGCTAAGTAAATCACCAGTATCGGAAAGTCAGCTGCATCGAGTTAGCTGACAGCTGAGTACCCATGTGAAAAAAGAGAAGAAGAGTTGAATCGGCTAGGGAGTAAGCTGAATTATTTATGAGCTAAGTGACAAAAACGCAGTCGTTTTTAATGAGCGGGAATGTTTTTAAGAATGATGTCAGCGTCATAATGACGGGTACAGTCAAAAGCTGCACGGCAAAGCATATGATTGGATATAAATGCTGCCGCATTAAATGCGAGCAATTAAATGCTAATTGGCGTGCTAAATCTGAGCCATTGATCTCTTTCAAAAACCGTATGCACGTCCTTTTATAACCCACATATATACCATTTCGTCCGTTTCTCTCTCACTTTACACAAACTATTCATCTCTCTCAAAAGCAAAGAAAGCAACTTTTCTCTCGAAACCCAACAGATCTCCAGAGTAATTTTCTAAAAGTTTCGTTTAGTAAAACTTCAAGTAATGGCATCCACTTACGATTTTGTTAAGTTGGGAAAGCAAATCCACACTGGCTCTCTTGTGGATTTTGAAGGTATGATCAAACAGGGTTGGATGAAACCCTTGTGAAGAAGATAGGCGAGAAAGTGGAGAAATCTGGTCAAAACCCTTTCTCACTATGGAATTTCAGATGACTTATGTCGAAGAAGTCGCTCAGTTCTACGTGAATGCTGAAGTTCACGACGAGGGCATCAAGTCCTCTGTTCATGGAAAAGAGTTTACGATCACAGCTGAGGATCTAGCGAAGCATTGTTTGCTTCCGTCGGAAGGAAAGCCGGAGATATTGGAGGCTGATGTAAACTTGGTTCTTTGCATGGAAGGATGTGGCCAAACCTCGACTATCTTTGCAAAGGTGGTTTACACAAATTGATAAGAAGTCATTGAAAGAAGATTACCACAAGTTGATGGATATTGTTGCCATGTGCGTAGACATCAAATTTGGAAGCTTTAATCAGCTATCCAAAACTAAGATGATCGTGATGGCTGCGATCAAGCGGGAGAAAAAGGTAAATTGGGCTGAGTTTGTATACAGCAGACTCTGCCAAAATGTTGGAAATAAGTCTTTCAAGGAAGATGGATCGTTCGGAGGATCCTTGGGGTATGGCCTTGTGATTGGCCGGCTGATGGAGGTGAAGGGAGTTCCACTCTGACATGGAAAGGCGTTCTATGTCAACAAGAAGATGTTCCGATCGAATCTTTCCGGAGCTCAGAAGAGAGCTTATGCCAAGAGAGCGGATACAAGTGAGGGGGAATCAGCTGAACCTGTAGATACAGTTGTCTCCTCCCCTCCCAAGAAGAAAGCTGCCCCTGCAGCTGGAAAGAAGACTGCTTCCCCAGCAGCGAAGAAGACGAAAGATGCACCTGCCCCTGCAGCCGTGTCTCCTGCCCCTGCAGCCGCAGCAGAGAAGGAATCCTTAGTACCTTCTCCTGGACTGAAGAAGAAGAGGACTACCAAGACAAGAAAGGCAGCTGCCTCTAAGACAACTGCGAAGGCCTTTACCTTCGAGGAACCGGAGAAAGTGGAACCAGACATTCCTCTGGTGAAAACCAAAAGAAGAAGAAGACTCATCAAGCGTTCAGAGCTTGAGAAAACAAACAGTCTGCCACTCACCGAACACATCATTGAAAAACAATTTGGAGAAGTAGAGTCTCCAGAGATCATTGATGAAACCGCCAAGTCTGCTGAGACCGATCAGAGGCAAGTCAAGACCGAACCAGGACCAGTGTGGATTAGTTGAGGAAAAAGAAGCGAGACAGAAATTGAATCTCCTGTCGACAGGATCGCATCTCCACTGCGACAGTAAATCGAGGTGAAGAGAAACAAGCTCTACTACCCTCCATTCCTTAGAAAGAAGTACAACAGAAGAAGATGATGATGATGATGTGATCATGCTCTACTACCCCACCATATCTAGACATCCAAAATCGTACAACGAATGGAGAAAGATGAAGATGATGATGGAGGAACAGCTTCCCCAAAGGCCAGTTTATAGAAGAAGAACTAATGAATTTCCTCAGTTTGACCACAGTGGTCCAGGCATTGGATAAAGAAAACTGCATAGATATTTTGAATATCTTCAAAGAAAAGGAGAAGGAGCGATTGGCAGAGGAAGCTGAAGCCCGAGAGAAGGCCAATATTTTTCCCTTCACTGGAACCACTGATCACACTCATCCCCACCTCGATGTTCTCTCAGGAAGTGATGAGGATCTGGACCCTACTGCTGCTACAAAAGAGTTGGAAATGCAGCAAGCCATGCGGGAATCCAGAGTGATGCATGAGCAACAGCTGATGGAAGGACCTGGATAGTATTCCAAATCACAGCTGGAAATTGACCCTATGGGAGTGGTGCAGCAGATTGCAACTGTGGTTGCTACGACCACTTCTCCAGCTCACTCTGAGGAAGGATATAAGGGAAATGGCGATGAAACTGGGAATTCGGGGACCCAAATCGAGCCAACCCCTATTGAAGGTGTCTTACCACCTGCCCCAACGGCTGAACACTCAAAGGAAACAGTCGGGAGTTTGGAGGAAAGTGACCCCAATCCAAGTCACTCAGCTGGTGTGCCGGCTGAGGGGGAAACTCTCTCCACTGCAGCTATGTCGGAGAATGCTGCAGATGACTCCACAACGAATCTAGGAGGCGAAGTGGAGAAGGAACAAGAAAAAGATACACAGCAAGTTGTCAGTGAAGAAGCTCGGACGATTGAGATCGTGTCACCAAGTGCCAATCGCTCTGCCGAGCTAAGGACGCTGGCGTGCGATGCGGCCGGAGGCACGAGATGGATCTCGCCGGGAGTTAACACTGGGGGCAATGAAAGTGCAATCCATGGAGTTGTGACTCTGTGGATGCCACCGTCGAAGACCCTAAGATAGCTGAGTCTGTCGAAGGGAATGTCCAAGGCCTTCTTTGTAGTTGAGACTGCAGAGGTATCAAGGCCTACGGGAGGTTGAGACTTCCCGAGGTAAAGAAGGCGAGAAGCACGAACATCCCTCCGCTTATCGTCGATGCATCCGAGAAGAAGATAAGTGCCCTTCACGATTCCCAGACAATCCCGATGTAACATATCCGGGATCGAAGGTGAAGATGAAGTTTCAGTCATCCCCATTGCAAATCCACAAGACTCACCGAGGATGTTCTCCCAAGCACGAGTAAGCCCGATCTTAAGGCTACTCGCCAAACTTTCAATTTTGATGATGAGCCACCCCTACAAGTCTCGTCATCGTCTGATGACGCCACTGAAATGGCCGAGACCGATAAACTCAACAGAAACACCACCGAGACCGACGAAGGTTGTTGAGACAAATGAGGCTCACCTCGGCCGGGTCCATACCACAACACCCGGCTAAATCACGATCAATCAGCTGCGCGGCTCCCAAATCAGAGCGAGAATCGACACAACAGGGCACATCACGGCCACGAGTTACCATTGAACAGATTCCCTATGTCAGTGATGATGCTTTTGAAGAAACGTTCCCTTTCTCACTAGAGATGTCTACTCTTGATGACGAATCATCTAGAGATCAACGACGTTTCCATAAACCTGATCCCGTCATTCCAACAGACACCATCGTTCCAGCAGACTTTGACTTTGACATCAAGCTTAGCCACCGGTGAGACAGAGAGGTAACAGCTGAGGTTCGAGAAGTTTTCAAAGCTATATTTGCGGAGATTGAGAAGATGGAAAGGCACAGGCCTCATTGGATATGTGGCTGGATGCTAATCTTACTGCTGATCTGCGTGGAATAATAGTCAGGATCTGGGAATGGTGGCAACAGCAACAGACAATGCGTGTGGAACAGGTTCGATACTTCAAAGCATTGTACAATAAGATGCTGATCTGGAGCGCTGATAACGCTGATATGAAGAGAAGAGTGCAAGAAAACATTGATAGAATGCATGAATCTCATACCACAGAGATGGAACTGCTGCGAGAATTTCATCGAAAAGAACTTTTGCGCGTGGAGGAGAACATGAATGAAAAATTCAGCCTTCTTATGGCTGAAATGAAGTTGGTGACTGCCGAATCCAACGCCACTCGCTCAGAATTTTGAGCATCATACTTTGCTTGCAAGAAATCCAAGTAGAACTCATTATCGATCGCCTAGATTTCATGCTTGCTGGCATGTTTCCAGGGGTTTCTCTCTTCTTTGATGATGCCAAAAAGGGGGAAGAGGAATACCTAAAGACGTTGAAAGGATCCGCAGCTGAGAAGAAGGATGCAGCTGGTAAGGAGAAGACAGCTGAAGAACAGAGAAAAGAAAAGAAGGGAAAATTTGTTGAGGGGGAAGGTTCGAAAGACATGACTTTAATGGTTGCTAGAACCCCTCAACAAGGACTGTCACAGCTGACATAATCAGTAAACTTCCAGTGATCTGCCGCTCCAACACTCTACTATGCCCATGTCTGAGAAGAGGAAGATAGTAGAAGCAGAGATGACGGAGATTGAAAGAAAAATGGATGCTCGTGCGATGGACATACTGAAAAATACGGAGGCATTCCGGCAGGAAGAGACACTGATGCCATCTCAGACGTCAGAACCGAGCCAAGATCTGTTGATGAATTCAAGACGCTCGCATCCGATGGATACTTCGAGAACATTACCATGGCCCAAGCCTGGGATTTGTATTGGGAAAAAGGCCTCAAGCTGTGTGAAGAAGCTGACAGGCAGCAGACTCCTAGCAGTCACTCTGCTGGCCACTCTGCTGGTCACTCTACTGGAAAGAAGAAGGTCCCAGTATAATACACACCCAGAGGAAGAAGTAGAAGCGGTGGAGGAAGAGGTTTCAAACCTAGACCTCTACCCAAAAACATTTAATATATAGATCTAGGGAAGAAATGAGGGATCTATTGGGCTGGGTTTGATGAAGTAGCCAACCTGCAAGTGGCCAAGAATAATGCTGAGTATGTAAAGAGAATCGAAGAAAAAATAAAAGACAAACTCAGCTGTGGGAAGAGAGACAAGAAAGAAAAAGAAGAGATGAAGGCTTTGCCGAAAAAAGCCTATGAGAAAAGAAAGTAGGCAAGAAGAGAAGAAGAAAAAAGGTCGAAGACGACGAGTTGATGAAGAAAGAAGGAGGCAGAGAAGGAGATGAAGTGTTGATGTCCACCCCTTCGTGTAATTTACTTTTGTAAATGCATAAGTATGTAAGTCTTCTGTACATTGAATAAGAAATTTGTAATTTCTCTATTTTTGCGTAGACATAGATGTTTGCTCTGATATACTTTGTAAACAGCTGTGTAAAGGACAAGAATATTATGATCAATAAAAAGATTGATTCTACGCATACATTCTCTTCTTTGCACTACTACCCGTATGTATCTTTGATGCTTACATTTTTGCATGTATGTTTTAAGTTTTGGCATCATCAAAAAGGGGGAAATTGTTGGGAAATTTATTGTTTAGATTTTGATGAATGCCACGTAAAACTTAGACTAGAAAGTTGGCACCCCATTTTCTTTGTAATTTGCATTGTAATAGATAGGGTTGTTCGAGCTGAGTCAAGTCAGCTATGCCTAAAATATGCAAGAAGTCAACTGGAGACTAGAATGAAGACTCCGCTGTGAGGCAGCTCAGTATGGCAAGGAAGAGAAGACAGGAACTCAATTAGAGAAGTATCCGCTGAGATGTAGCTGTGTGAAGTGTCAGTCAAGTCAACTCAAGATAGCCAAGTCTCAAGTTGAAGTGACAGATGAGTCATCCAATGATTGGGAGCTGACTCGGAGTCACTTGGGGAAGTTAAGGAACTGCATGATCAAGTCGGGACAATCGAAAGAGTCCGTTGCCGCTGTACGTAAGTCAAGAAAGTTACTTAAATAAATAATACTTCCATGCTTTGCAATATTCTAAAGTGCTCGATCCCTTAGCATGCAAAAGGAATAAACCAATGGGAAGATCGCACTGTGTCGAAACTCGAAAAGTCAAGGATCATTTAATACGAGGAAATGTCAATTTCAAGGACTACAACAAGACAAGCCAACGACCACAAGTGTCTCTTGAAAATTAGCCTATCTCTTCAACGGGCAGATTTTCAAAAGAACACTATAAAAGGCTGAGGAATCAATTTGAGAAGAGGTAACCTTGCATACCCCGAACTACGAACATTCAAGATAATATTCAAGTCAGTAACCAAGCAAAAATATTCTCAAGTTATTCAAGCAAATCCTCAAGCCTAAACTTGAAGAAAATCAATCCAACATTTACCCGTGAAGGAAAGACGACTTCAATCGAGTTGAAGAGGAAACATTTGAAGAATCAAAGGGTCTACATTCCACAGAGGGATTATAGAAAGGTTCAAGGTCGAACTAGTCTCAAGTTATTGGAGGGCTTCGTGATCAAATTCAAGAAGCTTGAGCAAGTGAGTCAAGTAGCAAAAGCGCCGCCCTGTGAAGAAGCCGAGTCGGACTAGAAGCCACCGTGTGACCAAGGCATCTCCGATCGAGTCCCAAAGGATCAAGTCACCGTGTGATCAAGACATATCTCCTGGACATTAACCACTTTGTACTGATCAATACTTAGTGGATTCCTCCAGGAGTTGGAGAAGAGAGGAGTAGAAGAATTACCCTATCTTGAACCTCTATAAAATTTATTGTGTCATTTATATTTCAAAGATTTACTTTCTGCATATTACATTATATCTGCTGATAATTTGCATTCCATCTGATAATTAACAAAGTGCTAAAATCAAGTGTTAAAATAAACTTAAACCAAATTCAAGGGTGTTAAGTCTTCTGCTGAAAATCTCATCACAGCCAAGTTAAGTATAAGACTAAGCGGTGAGTTATTCTATCAACAAATTCGATCAGTGCGTGAGTGGCTAACTCTATTTGGTTAACTAACTTAGTTGTCCATCAAGGACTTAGCCGTGAAATTAACTCTGAATATTTTTAAAAGGACTATATTTCGAAAAGTTGGTAAGGTTTATTCAACCCCCCCTTCTAAACCTTACACTCACACCCCTTGGGACCAACAAAACTTGAATAAAGTGAACATAAAATAACAAAATCACTTGAAAAGTGTTATTTGTCCTCACTATACTTGTAAACCGTATTTTATAAGGAAAATTACTTCTATGAATAAATACAAAGAAACAACCAATTTGAAAGTTATTGGATTATTTCTAATAGAATTAAATGGTTAAGTTCGTTTAAATATGACAAGAACACATATTTATACGCTTTTTTTGGTCCCAAATTGTTATTAGATTGAAAAGATTCAATCCTTTTGTAAGTGATGCAAACTTTTCATAAGAAAACGCATGCACCTATTCAGAAAGCACATCAAAGTCGCGGCTTTGCCTTCAGTTTTTAGAGTAAAGACGCGACATTACATGTAAACCCATCCAGAAGTTGTCCAATGATTTTTCTTCCATAAATGCATCATCAAAGATGCATCATTCACAATGAAATCCGCGAGTTTAATATTACAAACTCCTATGCGGCGACTTTCTGTTACAAAGCCGTGACATTCAACATTGCCCCACTTAGTTTGTAATATAACTTCAAACCAACACTAGTAAATGTCATCCATAAGAAAAGTGACTTTCATCTTAAACTTTCCATAGGTGAAAATAATTCACAAATTTAAGTTAAGTATTTTGTGACTAGATTGCTTAAATAAACACTAAATATAAATCAGAAATAGGTTCACACATGAACCATCTTATGATCATATAGGTGGAATATACTTCAAGTTTTATTTAATTGAACATAAATAAAACGGTAAGAAATAATTTCATTTAGAGTTAATTTACTCTCAACCTGCTTACTTAAGAGTAACAAAATATGCACCTTACACTTCGAATGGTATACACTTATTTAGGTGCTCACGATCACTTAGCAACTTATTATTACACTTTAAACCTTTCAATATAGGGTAAATACTAGAAGAAGGTTCGGTTACCATCACTAGTGATTCTAGATCAAGGGTTTTAATCTCATTCCTGATATTGCCGAACTCACCAATCCCTTGCTAAAGTTTTAATCAATGGATCTGCCAAATTATTATAAATTCTAATAGAACAAAGCCATGCATAATTTATAATTACATTACATTAACAAAATTGTAATCCAAATTTTAAAAATAAAACTATAATAATAAAATTTATGCAATATATAACTAAAAAAAATAGAAAAATTAATACCTATTCTTATAATCACTTATATTGCTATAGGTCTGAATTTTCAAGATTGTATATTTAAATATATATATATATATATAGCTCTTAAATTATAAATAATTTAATCAAACTTCGTGATATTTTCTTATTTGGACTAAAAATCGAAAAGCTGAATTAAGTTATTGTAACATCCCATCTTCATATTTTTCAAAGTAAAATACGATTTGTAAAATAAAAGTGTTATTTGATATAAAAAGCGCTTTCTAAGTATTCTAAAAAAAACTTTTACTAACCAAATAATAATTTTAAAAAAATATATCATATGACAATTCCAAAACAAACATATACCATAAAACAAAATCAATTCAAAATATTTATTTAAAACTAGTCCAACAAAGGAAATAGAAATTTGAAATAAGATTCATTATTCTGAAACTTCAATTCGGGTCACCGCCACCACATGTCCAGTCAATACCATCATTAATCTAAAATAGAAATTTTATATTTGGGGTGAGCATTCAACAGCTCAGTGGGGGAAATTTGTCCAAGCTAAATACGCAAATACACATCACATAATAACATGCTTATACTTGGAAACTTAACTGTAGTTGTAGCTATTGCATTGAAACATGGCTCGCACTGCCGGAATTTCACCGGAGGGAACTTTTATGCCCCAGACCTTTGTGTGGTACCACACGACTACAGACACGTAGCACGTAGAAGCATAATTATCAAGCAACATATATAGGACATTTAATAAGGACAAGTAAAAGTAGAATTAGAAAACACCCCCTTGTCAATAGTACCGTAGCTTAGAATGTGATGAAGAATGCAAGTTTCAAAAACCTTCATTGCAAGAGTTGGATTGTTGGCTCAAAATTGGTTTACACACACACCTGCTGGAGCATAGCGGCGGCGGTGGCGAGCGGCGCGGTAGCGGTGGCAGCGGCGAGGAATTCTGGACGGACGAGTTGATCGAACCCACTCTATTCTCTTCCTCTACTTTGTGTTATTGGCTGGGATTTTTGGATTGACCGAAAGATTTTTGGCCATTGGTGGTGATGTTCATGGTTGTCCGGTGGTAGCAGTGGTTAGAGTTGCTCATGGTGAAAAATAAATATTCTTACTTTTCACTTTGAGAAATTTTATGTGGGATTGAACATTTGTAGAATAGAGGGGATTTTAATGGCAATGGCTTTTTGAATTTTTGAAAAGAAGAAAGACTTCAGCCAATTGATATGTTTCTAATTGATTGAGAAATTAATTGTTTTTTTTAATTTGACTGATTTAAGTTTATTTTAAAAAGCTTAAATTTAGGACTTAAAAAATAGTAATTAACTGTATCATATAAAAATAATTTGCTTGTAATATGACTTTAAAAAATTTGGAGCGTTTCTTCAATTTGCTAATAATTGAGTCATAAAATTGATTAGTTGAATTTGGTAAAATAAAACTAAAATATTTAATTCTTATATATAAATACTAATTTGAAGATTATTAGGATAATTGAAGATTTATTGGTGTTACCATTTTGGATAGAGAATATAGGTTTGGGCTTGGTAATAGGCTTAAGATTATTTCTAATTGGCAAAGATATAAATATTTCAAAATAAATATTAAAGCCCAAATTACAATAAAATCATTCAAAAATCCTCAAATTCTAAAATCCTTTATAATTAAACTAAGCAAGCCCTAGTTTCTATTTTCCCCCAATTTCTAGAGTACTACATCTTATTCCCCTAAAAATTAATTTCGTCCCCAAAATTCGAACACTTACCAATATTAAGAAAATTCGGGTACTCAGCTCGAACATCTTCCTCCCGTTCCCATTCACTCTCGTTCTTATCGCATCGTCTCCACTAAACTTTGATTAGCGTCAGTGTTTATTTCTTAATTTGTGTACATTTTTTTTGTTCCAAGATACTCTCAGATGCTTCTTCACAAGTCAAGTCGTACTTAATTACTAATTTCAAATAATTGACGATATTCCTTTCTCACTGAAATGAAAACACTCTCATATGTGTCACTTTCAAGAATATGTTTTCTCCTACATAGAATTGTAGATCCTTACTCTGTAAGCACAAGATTTCTGTCTACTTTGCTACTTTCATTTTATCTCAAACTTTCTTTATTTACTTCTCACCTGGAAGACGTCTTTATAACCTTGGTATATCTTTATACCTCATGGGTAAGGAGTGTATGATGTACAATGTGCTTATTCAATGGTCTAAATTTTTAGTTCTTCATCCTTAGGTATACCAAATCTTCCTTCGTAGATTAATGCAAATTTAGTAGCTATAGTAAATCCTTTAATGTCTTTGTTTCAGAACATGGTTTCTCATGTTGTACAATTACTTATATGTTATTTGTATCCCTCTGATTCTATCTCTAAGTACATGCCGCACAACCATTGTTGCAATAATCAATTTTTATCCACTAGAAGGTGCTACAACCTCAATTCTCAACTTAGCAAACTCATTCATCAACTGTTTTTATTCTATAAGTAAACTAGCCAACTCTTCTTTAAGTTCTTGAAAATTTGTCGCATTTCTCCATCTATTGAGACTTCTCATATTTTCTTGTCAATCTAGTCATTGGTATTGAACTCTACGAAAAAACTTTCTATAAACCTTATGTAATACCTAGAGAGACCTAGAAAACTTCAAATTTAATTCACAATTGTAGACGCATGCCATTCATTAATAACTTCGAGTTTAATCAAGTCAACTTTTATTTCTTAAATAGTAACATCATGATTAAGAAATACTACATAGTCTAACCATAATTTAAACTTGTTGAACGTCAGTTGGTATTATCCAGACTTAAAATATGTCTTAGAGAAGACACTAGCTCCATTAAGTAATTAAATAAATCCTTTATTCTAAGTATTGGGTACTTGTTTTATGATTAAATAAATCAACCAATATAGTCCCTATATACTCATCTTCCATCTGAAGGAAAAACAATAATTGGCTCTCCTCATAGTGATACTCTCGACCAGATAAGTCAATTAACTAATAGATCTTGTAATTGCACGTTGATCTCTTGTAATTCCTTTGACATCATCCTAAAGGGTGAGTTTGATCGGTAATGGTCCAAATAAAAATTTAACAGTAGATTCAATTTGTCTATCCGGTGGAATCCCAAATATTTTTCTAAAAATATTTTACATAGTCTCGAATAACTAGCATATTGATCATTATAAAATCAAAATATTGGGAACCTACTATACTAACCAAATACCTCTTATAATATCTTTCTAAACCTTTTTATTGCTTTTTTTAACACAATTTGGGGTACAGTACTAGCCATTATTCTGTAGAAAATAAACTCATCTTTTTTATACATTGAAATACTATCTCCTTATGTAGCACTCTATACCTTCTCGGATTTTCCTAAGTTTGTCCATGACTAAGATCTCATAAAAATCGTTCCTTCATATAAATCAATTTCTAAATCTAGTCTACAAACTTTCAGTTTCACGACTTGAGACATCTAAAATAATAATTATTGTCTTCCAAATGATATCTTAACCATCTTAATCTGTTACCATTGACTATTGGGAAAAATATCAATACGTAAATCGTTAAAAATCAGTAAAGTTCCTCTAAATCTATATTGCTAGTAATATACTCATAGTCGATCCTAACATTCTAGATCCCATATAAATTCATTAAAAATCTCATGTATTCTATCGCAAGGGTCCTCCAGAGTTTGTATTGTTCTTTTTATTTATCTATAGAATTCATCAATATCTCAGACTAGTCTAATACTCACTTTCTATCGTATGTGTTATGCATCCATGAAATTTAAGTTAAATTATTTTCTTTATCCACAAACAATAGCAGTAGAAGTAGCAGCGTTAATAGCTGTAGAAGTAACAATAGAATTTTTAAAAATTTAAGTTTGTGCCTTGGCTTTTGGAGTCGGAATGGCATCGTTATTCCTTTTTTTTTGTTGGACAAATATTTTTATATTTTTATTTATTCTAACATAAAAGAAAAGAACCCGTTTTTTTTGTAACGAGTCTACAGAAACATTGACCCGCTTTGATACCACTTTTGTAACATCCCATTTTCATATTTTTCAAAGTAAAATATGATTTGTAAAATAAAAGTGTTATTTGATATAAAAAGCGCTTTCTAAGTATTCTAAAAAAAACTTTTATTAACCAAATAATAATTTTAAAAAAATATATCATATGACAATTCCAAAACAAACATTATACCATAAAACAAAATCAGTTCAAAATATTTATTTAAAAATAGTCCAACAAAGGAAATAGAAATTTGAAATAAGATTCATTATTCTGAAACTTCAATTCGGGTCACTGCCACCACATGTCCGGTCAACTACATCATTAATCTAAAATAGATGAGGGCAATTTGTCCAAGCTAGATATCCAAATACGCATCACATAATAACATGCTTATAATTGGAAATTTAACTGTAGCTGTAGCTATTGCATTGAAACATGGCTCGCACTGCCAGGATTTCATCGGAGGGAACTTTTATGCCCCGAAACTCTGTGTGGTCCCACACTACTATAGACACATAGCACGTAGAAGCATAATTATCAAGTAACATATATAGGGCATTTAACAAGGACAAATAAAAGTGGAATTAGAAAACACCCCCACCTCAATAGTAGCGTAGCGTAGAATGAGATGAAGAATGCAAGTTTCAAAAACCTTCGTTGCCAGAGTTGGATTGTTGGCTCAAAATCGGATTGCAGTCAAAGTCTTACAGTCAAAGTCAAATCCTTTCTTCTTTTTCCTTTTTTATTTTTTTTTCTTTTCTTTCTTTTTTTCTCCCCTCCCTTTTCCCTTTTCTTTTTCTTTTCCTCCTTATCCTTCTTTCTTTTCCTATCTACTTTCTAGTTCCCGTAACCCATTCCCCACCCCCAAGCCACTAGCGGTGATGTTCATGGTTGCCCGGTGGTAGCAGTGGTTAGAGTTGCTCATGGTGAAAAATAAATATTCTTACCTTTCACTTTGAGAAATTTTATGTGGGATCATTTGTAGAATAGAGGGTATTTTAATGGCAATGGCTTTTTGAAATTTTGGAAAGAAGGAAGATTTCAGCCAAATGATATGTTTCTAATTGATTGAGAAATCAATTTTTTTTTTAAATTTGACTGATTTAAGTTTATTTTAAAAAGCTTAAATTTAGGACTTAAAAAATAGTAATTAATTGGATTATATAAAAATAATTTGCTTGTAATATGACTTTAAAGAAAATGGAGCGTTTCTTCAATTTGCTAATTAATTGAGTCATAAAATTGATTAGTTGAATTTGGTAAAAATAAAACTAAAATATTTAATTCTTATATATAAATACTAATTTGAAGATTATTAGGATAATTGATGATTTATTGGTATTACCATGTTTAGATAGGGAATATGGGTTTGGTCTTGGTAATAGGCTTAAGGTTATTCATAATGGGCAAAGATATAAATCTTTCAAAATAAATACTAAAGCCCAAATTATAATAAAATCATTCAAAAATCCTCAAATTCTAAAATCTTTTATAATTAAATTAAGCAAGCCCTAGTTTCTATTTTCCCCCAATTTCTCGGGTACTACAGTTATGGATAAAACAAATAACAAAAATTGTCAGTAAACATATATAGCTTGTTTGGTAAAGTTAAGGACTTAAATAGGAGGGAGAGGTGAATTTGAAAAATATTTTAATTGCAAGAGATAATAAAAAATAGATATAGAATATTAAAATTATTTTTATATTTTTAAAATAAATTGTGGGCTTATGGACTAGCCCAGTTAACCTGTGGGCTAGCTCTAATGGACTTCAGGCTAAACGATTCGGGCCAAAAAGACCTTGCGCCAAAATAATTTGACCCTAAATCCTTTTTTTCCGGTTTAAATCGACCAGCCGATTGGGACGCAGTCCGTAGTAACGGAGCCACGTTCATGGTCAGGGGTCCCTGGCCCCCCACCCCCAAATCATTTTTTTAATTACCTATGTATATTATCCCCCCTCCCAAAAAAAAAAAAAACACCCATACATTAATATGTGTTAGTTTAGTATTTTCACCCCCAACTCAAATTATTGATCAATAAAACTGTTGTGAACTATATAAATCTTTTTTTTTAATTACCTATATATATTATCCCCCAAAAAAACCGTCCATATATTAGTATTTTCACCCCCAACTCAAATTATTATTCAACCCCCTCCCCCCTGACTATTATTTTAAAATTTGAATAAACTATTGTGTGGAACTAGATATATATCATAACATTTAAAATAGATTATTTACTTGTATATATTGAAAAGAAAATTGCACAAAAGATTAGTATAGACTTACTTATAGATGATTTTCATGATGTGTAAAAGAGACATTCTAAAGTTTAATATGCTAGGATTGTAATCATGTATTTTGGGATACTGAATAATGAGTATCAACATTATATTTAAATATAAAATATATTTTTAAATTTTGTTATTGTGTAAAATATATAATTGATTTTCCAACTATTGCCCCTCCACCCCCCATGTATCGAATCATGGTTACGCCCTTGGCGGCCGTTCAACATCTGTAGCATTGTTTTAAATATCGGACCGTACTGGCCGGTTCAACTAGTAATACAGGATATCGGTGGTTGGTCCAGTATGGTAAGGTTCTAAAATCCATTTTTGCCGTTAAATCAGTCAAACCGCACAATAACGGCCAAAGCCCGTAGATCCAGTTTTTACTATTTTTATTTTTGTATTTTTTCACTTTTTAAAAAAATAGAATTTATTAAAGTAATTTAATATAAGAATGTCATTATTTCAAATTTTGAACTAAATCATATTCGATTTAGACATAATGTGGTTAAACAGTTGTTAAATGATGGAGTTATATCCATTAGTTATATGAAGTCAGAATTGAATTTGGCCGATCCTCCATCTAAACCTTTGGGGAGAAAATTAATTAATGAAACATCGAGGGAAATGAGACTTAAGCCAATTTGAAAATTTAATAGTGATAGAAACCCTACCTTTGTAACTGGATATCTTTTGAATGAGGTTCATATGGGTAATAAAAGGTCACTTGTTAATTCTGCTAACACTACATTTAATTCTGCTAACACTACATTTCTTGGGTCGTGTGGGGCAGCAGGCGGCTTGTTGTGCATCTGGAACAAGAAACTTTCTAATTTTGAAGATTGTTGGTCTTTCGAAGGATGTCTGGCAATAAAAGGGAAATGAGAAGATGATGGAATTGATATGATGATCATTTACTCGTTATGTTCTCTAAGTATCAAACGTGTGTTGTAGGAAAAAGTAGTTCAATTGATAATCTACGGGGGTTAAAGTCTACTGTATCATAGGGGACTTCAAGGCGGTCAGAAGTCAGGGTGAAAGAAAAGGAAAATCAATAACTCACAATGAGGGGGATATTAGAGAATTTAATCAGTTCATCAATGATTGTGAAGTTAATGATTTACCTCTCCAGAGCCGCAAATTTACGTGGTACAATAGTGATGGTTCTAGTACAAGAAGGCTGGATAGAATTTTATTTTCAGATGGTTGGTTAGAGTGTTGGCCGAGGTCAGTAGCGTAGCCAGGAAATTTTACGGGGTGGGCCGATACACGGAATCGGGGTGGGCCAGATAAAAAACTAATAGAAAAATCATATAAATTTTAACTAAAATTTTTTTTAAAAAACATTACCTTGTAAAAAAAATTAAAAACTGGGGGGATCAGGGCCCAGGTTGGCCCCCCTCCCTCCGCCAGTGGCCGAGGTGCATACAAATGGGATTGATCTCCGACCATTGCGCCCTGATTTTGAAAGAGGAAAATAGAAATTGCGGTCCCAAACCTTTCATAGTGTTAGACTATTGGCTTCTTAATCCTAAATTTCAAGAATTCGTTAGAGAAGAGTGAGCGAAAATTAATATTGAAGGGTGGAGTTCATTTGTCTTGAAGGAGAAACTTAAAATTCTCTAGGATAGACTTAAATTTTGGAATAAGGAAGTTTTTGGTGACATCAATAATAATATCAACAAGGAAAAGGAAAGAATTAACGATACATACTTACAGATTGAATCAGATCAAGTGAAAGAGGCTATTGATCTCAAGTGGAAAGATGTATGGTTAAAATTGCAAGAACTGCTTAAGTACAGAGATGCTTTGTTGTTCCAGAAGGCACGGTTGAAATTGTTATCAGATGGTGACTCTAATACCAGGTTTTACCACTTATGTGTGAATAAAAATAGGAAAAGGACAAAGATTACAGGTATTTCGATGAATGGTTGTTGAATAGAAGATGTGCAACAGGTCAAGAATGAAATCAAAAATTATTTTAAATCTCACTTCTCAAGAGTTGACTGGAATAGACCAAGTTTGGAGGGGATGAATCGCAAAAGTATCGATAAAATCAACAATGATTTCTTAACAGCGGAATTCACATCGGAAGAAATTAAGGAAGCAGTGTGGGAATGTGACGGTGCTAAAAGCCCGGGTCCTGATGGCTATAATTTCAAATTTATCCATAGACTCTAGGATATTTTGAAAGAAGATTTTGAAAGATTTATAAAGGATTTTCATAAAAATGGAAGAATGGTTAGAGAGAGTAATTAATCGTTCTTTCATTGTCTTGATTCCTAGGAGAGATAATTCTAAAGCTCTTGAAGACTACAAACCGATTTCTCTTATTGGAAGTATGTACAAAATTCTAGCCAAAATCCTCTCAAAGAGACTTAGTAAAAAAATTTGGTGATACTCCAAGAAGAAAATCGTGGAGAGAAATTTTAGGAGTGAGATTAATCTGCTTTTTCGTGAGGGAAACGATTTTTCTTAATCTACTGCTAGTGAGGAGAGATATCAATATATTTCTCAATCCCATATTTCTGTTAGAGTCCTAATATGAGAGGTTTATAGATAAACCTCATCCAAATATGACTCCTCAAATATGGTGCATTCTATTGCACCCAATAGTCTCCAATCAAGGGCGTAGCTAAGTCCATCTCCAACCCATTGCACTAAATTTGGTGTAAAAAAAACTCACCAAATTTGGTGTTTTGGTGTAATTTTGTCAAAATGATCTCCAACCCATTACACCAAGTCTTACACCAAATGAATATTTTAATCTTTTTTCTTCACTTTATAGTAACCAAATTTATTAATTTTTCCAATTATTTCATTCACTTATATTTTATTATTGTTAATGTAATTAACAAAGAACTTATATTTAATTAATATTACATTAATTAATTGTATTACAAAATAAATATTACAATTAATGTTAGTATCTCCTTTAGTTTAAATTATAATTATTTATTATTTATTATTATGTACAGAAAATGTAGATTAATTATTAAAACCATGTCATATAAATTAATTATATATAAAATGAGGATACAATTGAAATTTAAATTTGAAGTAGAAGAGAATTGGAGGACAAATAGGGGATATTGCTTTACAGCACATTTGGTGTAAATGAATTTATACGAAATTTGGTGTAATACTATTTACTACACCAAATTTGGTGTAAGGTTTAGAGTTGGGTTGAGAGGGTTTTTTGTGTATTTGGTGTAAAAGTGTGAAATTTGAAGTTGGGTTGGAGATGCCCTAAGGGGAGCCATATTGGGCCTGGCCCCCTTTTTTTATTTTATTCCCTTAATTTTATTAATTTTTTTATTTGGAAAAAATTAAGTTAAAGTGTATATGATTTTTTTTTCCAGGTTTTTATCGCCCATCCCACTCTTGCAGCCTTACTGTGCCATTGCCCCTAATATGTGGCTTTTATTTTTTTCCCTATGATGTGGCTTTTTTTTCCATTTAATAAGTTTGCCCCATATATGAGACTTTATTCTGTTTCTACGGATTAGTTAGATCAATGTAGGTTTAAAATTATTGGTTTAAATTTTTATAGGTTTATGATCATTTAGGGCTTGCAATCATTTTTTACTTGATGTTGTAATCTTCTTCTAATAATGAATGAAATTCATATTTGATTCTCTTAAAAAAAATCTTCACCATTGACTTTTTGTGTTGAATAATTGTCGCTTTATTGCTTGTTTCGCTCAAATTCCTGATTTTCTCCTAGCTAGCTGCATTAGGACTTATTCATCTGATCCTGCAGATAACTCCACAGTGTATCTTTACCATACTTTTAAATTTTAATAGTCAATTATTAATTCTACATTTCATATTTTCTTTTGTCAAATTTCTTTAAAATCATGCAACCACTTTAAGCCCTAATTGACAATGTGGTTTCAAGAGATCTTCCATAGTTCAGTTCCATTGGATTTCTTAATAAATTATGTTTCATTTTAAAATAAAAAATCTAAAATAGCTTAACTTTTTTATTTCTCTTTTTAATTTCTCTACAATCAACGCTACATACATGAAATATCCAGGATTTCCTCTCTCATAACAAGAGAAAATACATTAAGAAAAAATAGAATAAATATTAATATAATAGTAAGAACTATTTCTCATAAAAAGAAAAAAAACGAAGAATATTCTAATTAGTGGACTAAATACGTAATCGCCAACGCCTGAAGTAGAAGAACATAAGCAATCCCTTGATCAATCGTTGTGCCTGCAATTACCAAATTACACAATTTGAGAAATTTCTTCTTTAAACGTCAAAATCAATTTAGTCAGAGACGAATCTTGATTGTATAAATACTTACCATCGTTGGAAGGAGCAATTGGTGCAGGTGAAGGCACGACGCCCTGTGCGGCGAGCGGTGTACTGGGAAAGCGCCATCAATATAAAGGCGATTATGGGGAGAGAGAAATACTTCATGCCCATGGGACTCATGATCCAAATATATTATGAGACTTAAAAATAAACGAAAGGAAAATGAAGAATTGGGATTGAGGGATCTGAGAAAGATGTATCTGTAAACAAAACTGTGTGTGTTTTTACAACGGAAAATGGGAGAAAAAAGGGTATATATAGCAATGGTGGATGGGCACTGGGCAGCTTGGAAGAGCCCGGGTACAAGGCGTGTTTTTGAGGAGTGAAGTTTCCAAGAACACGCGTCTGAGTATAACGGGACGGATCGTGTGAGAAACACGAGGATAGTATAAGGGTGTATCATATAAAAATAATCTTTTGATTGGGCGGGCGGCTATGGTAGACTGAGGTGGACAAGTCCAAATGGGGCTTCTGGCATTTGAAATGTCGTTTGACCAAGTAATTTCTAGAATTTCGATTTAGGAATTTAGAAGTGTTGAGAAAAACAAATTAAGGGATAATTACAAAAACACCACTGAGGTTTGGGCTAATTACAAAAAAATACCATAGATGTTTTAAAATTACAAAAAAAAATCCATCAAATTTGATTCTGTCTTAAGGGAGTAACCTCAATATTTTTATAAATGTTAGGGGAATTTTGAAATATTTTTTGTTTATGGAGGAGAAAATGTAAAATGGAAACAAAAATCAAGTGGGATTTTGCCAATTTTCATAAATCTCTGGATTTGTTTTTTGTAATTAGCCTGAACTTGAGTGATTTTTTTGTAATTATCCCTATTTCTAATGGAGTGCTCTATTGAAATGTAATATTTACATATAATAATTAGAGATAATTACAAAAGCTACCCTTAATGTTTTAGTTAATTACAAAAGAACCCATGGATTTTGGAAATCACAAAAAACCTCATGAAATTATGATTCTGAATTACTCTTTACCAGGGGCATAACCACAGCGCGGATTACCCCTAGTTCAATAATTTTTTCCCCTTAGTCAAAACATATAATTTTTTTTAGTTTTTCTACCTTAGTCAAAACATAATTTATTTTCCCTCTTAGGAAAAAACAGGATAGAAAAATATGGGCTACGGGTGTGCTATTGATCCAAAGAGGCCCGTCCCCAGCTACGCTCCTGCATTTTACCTTCTTCATGAGCAAAAATATTTCAAACACTCTGTAGACACCTAAATTTATTACTAAATATGGTCAAGTATCGAAATCTTCAATCTTGGCCATCAAGGTAGATCTTGCAAATAAATAAGTGATTTACCAATATTTTGGTAAATAGATCAAGTCAAATCAAATCAAATCTCAATCTTGTAATTATGGCAAGATATGCAAGAAAAATCATGATCGGCCAATCAAATCACCCCGTTTCATCCGGCAATTATGGCAAGAATTATCATCCTACACCTATAAATAGACACACACAATTCAAAGAGAAGAAATCCAAGAAAAAAGGCGGTGGAGAAAATTCTCTCAAGTCAAGAAGAACAAATTCAAGGAGATCCACGGTGTTCAAAGCGCAATTCAAGGCGTTCATCACGAACTCCTCTCAAATTTAGCGTTTGATTCGAGATTAAGCTTTCAAGCCCTCGAGTTAACGTTATTGAAGTCAAATCCATCTTGGAGGAAGATCGAATAATCAAATCCACCAAGAATGTCTCAAGTTTAAAAGTCAAAGATCGTCAAATATATCGCGCTTAATTTGGAATTAAGTTGTCAAGCCCCTGAATTAACGTTATTAAAAACCAAAATCAAGCTCAAAGTACATCAAGCGACGCATCTACCTTCGAAGTTTCAAGGTTTTTGAAGAGAAGAATCAGAGGATTATTAGGAATTGTACTCCTTTTATTTCATTTGATTCAATAAATTTTATTTGTATTACTTTTTCTTGTTTATAATATTTGCAGACAAGAATTTTGTGTTACAAATTTTGGCACGCCGGTGGGACAGTTTCTACCTCTCATCTCTTCTCTTCATTAAAGTACTCGAAGTATCATGGCCAATTGCAAGGTGACAATAGTCAAAGTTGCTACATCAAACTCCTCAAACGCCACAAGTGGAAGTCTTGGCGTCATATCCAAGAAATTGCAAGCACCTTCGGAGATCACTCCCTTGCTCGGAATTGCTGAAGATGAATCACTTCAGTGCAATGCAAACAAAGATGTTGGAGATCTGAAGGATATGTTTGCATCATCAACTCCTCGCTCGGCGTCAAGTTACTCATTCACTTCAAACGTGGCATCCGTCATGGTGATAAATGCTACAACTCTGGAGGAGCAAATTGCAAGCTTGACAAGGGCTATAGAGGGACTCACAAAGCATGTTTAAGATCGAGACTCCAAAATCATGAAGTTGATGGACAAAGTAGATCAAGTTGATTCAAGTCGCGTGATTGGCAAACAAGTCGAAGCTCAAGATGATGTTGAAACGTCCACAAAGCAACAACCATGTGAAAATGAGAAGTCTCAAACCGAAGAGCTGCAAGTCTCATCGAGAGATGATTCCAATTGACCAAGTGAAAGAATTCATTAAAGGAACTATCAAAGAAGATTTTGATGAAAGATCCAAGTCAACTTCAGCTTATGTCAAGCCATACACTTTGAGAATTGATAATTTGAAAATATCGATTGCCTATCAACCTCCAAAATTCCAATAATTCGATGGTAAAGGCGGTTCAAGATAACACGTGGCTCACTTCATTGAAACGTGCAATGAGGCTGGGACTTATGGAGATCACTTGGTGAAGCAATTTGTCCGATCTTTGAAGGGAAATGCATTCGATTGGTACGCTGACTTGGGGGCAAATTCAATTGATAGTTGGGAGCAGTTGGAACGAGAGTTCCTCAACCGATTCTATAGCACACGGTGGACCGTTAGTATGATTGAACTCACAAATTCACGCCAATTGAATGAAGAGTGTGTCATCGACTACATCAATCGTTGGAGAAACTTAAACCTCAACTGCAACGATCAACTGTCAGAAGTTTCTGCAATTGAGATGTGCATCCAAGGAATGAATTGAGGTCTATGCTACATACTTCAAGGGATCAAGTCAAAAACTTTTGAAGAATTAGCTACGCGCGCATATGCCATCGAGATAAGCATGAATGTCGATGAACAAGAATACTCAAGTAATATCGATGATGATGATAATGATGAAGTTGAGCCATCTTCAACCTCTCAATATGCTCCTAGATACGAGCATAAACTATCTAAAGATGTCAAATAATTCTTCTCAAATGCTCCTTGATAAGAGCATAAACTATCAATCACACTCTTGGCATGTGTATAAAAGGTCTATATCTCAAATTTAAATGAAAACCCCTTGATACGAGTATAAACTATCAGTATATCTCAAATCCTAATGAGGATTCCTTGATACGAGTATAAACTATCAGCATATATTAAAACTCAAGTGAATACTCCTTGATACGAGTATAAACTATCAATATGTCTGAAAATCAAATGATTACTCCTTGATACGAGTATAAACTATCAATTATCTCAAATTTAAATCATTACTCCTTGATACGAGTATAAACTATCAATATGTCTCCAAGACTCCTTGATACGAGTATAAACTATCAATGCATCTCAAACTCAAATGAAGACTCCTTGGTATGAGTATAAACTATCTACAAATTCAAGAACTCCTTGATATGAGTATAAATTGTCTACAAATTCAAGAACTCCTTGATATGAGTATAAACTATCTACAAATTCAAGAACTCCTTGATATGAGTATAAACTATCTATGTGCTTCAAATTGATCCCAAGTGAAACGATTTCACGATTCATTCACTCCATGTCATGTTGTTCGTGAACAAATCGCGAGTGGGCATTTGTAGACACCTAAATTTATTACTAAATATGGTCAAGTTTCGAAATCTTCAATCTTGGCCATCAAAGTAAGATCTTGCAAATAAGTAAGTGATTTACCAATATTTTGGTAAATAGATCAAGTCAAATCAAATCAAATCTCAATCTTGTAATTATGGCAAGATATGCAAGATAAATCATGATCGGCCAATCAAATCGCCCCATTTCATCCGACAATTATGGCAAGAATTCTCATCCTACACCTATAAATAGAGGCCCTCTTCATACTTCATTGACACACACAATTCAAAGAGAAGAAATCCAAGCAAGCAGGCGGTGGAGGAAATTCTCTCAAGTCAAGAAGAACAAATTCAAGGAGATCCACGGTGTTCAAGGTGCAATTCAAGGCATTCATCACGGAGTCTGCTCAAATTTAGCGTTTGATTCGAGATTAAGATTTTAAGCCCTCGAGTTAACGTTATTGAAGTCAAATCCATCTTGGAGGAAGATGAATAGTCAAATCCACCAAGAAGGTCTCAAGTTTAAAAGTCAAAGATCGTCAAATATATCACGATTAATTCGGGATTAAGTTGTCAAGCCCCTGAATTAATATTATTGAAAACCAAAATCAAGCTCAAAGTACATCAAGCAACGCATCTACCTTCCAAGTTTCAAATATTGTTTTTGAAGAGAAGAATCAGAGTATTATTAGGAATTGTACTCCTTTTATTTCATTTGATTCAATAAATTTTATTTGTATTGCTTTTTCTTGTTTATATTATTTGCAAACAAGAAATTTGTGTTACACACTCTTCTTACATTTGTGAAAATATTGCAATTAACCCCTTTAATTTAGCACAGAGTGAAACCTCATGGGTTTTTTTTTAATTTTCAACATTTATGGATTTTTTTTGTATTAATTTCAAACCTCAATGGTAGTTTTTGTAATTATCCCTAATTATTAATATATTTGGAAAAGTGACCAATTTTAATAACAAATTATGTGATGATGTATGGAAATAAAAGGATTAGACGGTGTAGTGGTTGTACCTTTAAAACTCCTTGAATTGCAAGGGTGATGATCTCACCAAGTACTTGCGTGTTAAGTTGCCCGATACAACGAAATCTTGGTATGAGCGAGCATGAGTCTTAAAGAATGTGAGCAAATGCTTTTGAAAAAGTGGTCGAGCAGCTGCTTGCTTTGGTTTGGTGACATACCATTTTTCGATTTTAACCACAATACTTAAGGGTACCAGTTACTTTTCACCAAACAAAGATTGGAGAAGATGGATTTGGACCTATGTCACCTACCTACAACGTAAAAAATAGTAATCTTCCTTTAGAGTTTGTGTAGTACTGGTGCTTGGTGCTTATTAATAATTTGTGTGTACAGTGTAATGTGTTGATGAGTAGTGCTAATGCTTATAGAGGAATTCAAAAACCAATTTCTATTTAGGTGAGACGCTTCTTCCTCAAATGAAACAACAATATAAAATGAAAGACTTAACTAGATTTGTTGGTTACAATGTGATTGCAACGGGAAAAGCCTTCAACAATGGTTGGATTACAAACTTAATTGTAAAATACAAATAAAAGCAGAACTAGTCTATTACATGCTTTTTAAAACAGGAACTTCAGAAAATAGAAAACTTCAACTTATGGAATCTGATCTAGAAGCCGAGTCGAGATAGGGTCTCTTTCCGCTAGACAAATATATTTTGGCTAGTGCTCACAGTATGACGTAATGTCCCTAAAAATAAAATGGTTTTACGTCTTTTGTGAAGTAGCACTACTGACACAAAAGTTCCTTTCGAATGAGAATAATATGCAGACTGGTTTGCTGGACTCAAAAAATACAGAAAGGGGGATGCAGCGGGAGATGTTGTTAACATTTGTGTTAACATCCACTGAACAACCAACTTTCTGCAGAAACTATCTCACTCTCCCTTGACTAATCTGAATGCAGCCTAAGTCTATATAAGACAATCATTCCCACCTCTTGCAGGAGATTAATGATAGAAAGTGGGTATTACTGACTCAGATGTAATTTCCAGGAGTTACATGCCACATCATGACCACTATCTGGGAGTTACAAACTCCAACAGACACACACGAGAAACTGGACACATACAATGTTCAGATTCATTTGCCCAACAACACTTGAATCTAGGCCTAGCCTATTTTCCCATTTTCAAGTGACAAAACTAGTTGAATCTGAACCCGTGCCCAAAGGGCCAGGCCAGGCCGGGCACGCATGCGCGTGGCCCACTTGTGGTCATCCACTTATGTTATAGTACATCCAACCAATAACACCTTCTAATATATAAACTAGGATAAATAAAGCTTTATATTCTATGTGGGACAAGGTTAAAACCTTTCAACTCCCTTTACATAATGCCCATTCATGTGACCAACTTCGTATATTAATTTCTCACTCACTAAAATACGATTTGGAAAAATAAAAAATACTACAAACATCTACTCAGAATGTAGATTAAAATGTACAATTTAATTCCCCTAGAATTAAATTTTTATCCACCGAAAATTTGGTCAAAGTCAAGTCGACGCCCATTTTCTCAAAACTACATTTTCATCAATCTTCCACATTAGTGGAAATTAATGCATGTACGAACGTAGACACGCAAATCAGTCCTTAACAGACAAAATTGCATCTGAAAAGATAGCTTGTGGCTTTGAACCTTCGGTAATCAATACCATTGGGCACACTGGCAACTTAGTGGACGCAATGCGTTGAACTATTCCTCTGTGGTGTATACCGAGTCAACATTATTAACACAATAAGGTATAAACACCTTCTGTTCTCACATTTTGTATCCGTTTCGGCCATGGGCACCTCTTTGGATTCATAAGTGTTACTCTGAAGTGACCCTCACTTCTCACTTATATAGGTGATCTCGTATTCGAGTATCCTATCATACTCAACCTCATCGACGTGTAGGAATCATTAAAAGTCAAATGATTTAGTCTCGCCACAATGTTGCAGGTGTTTCAACACTTGACATTACTTTCTAGGGATGGATTAGAACATTGTTTCCAAGTGTTACAACATAACCTTCATAGCATAGTTTTCTGATTGAACCAAGTTCTTGGGATCTCCAGTCATCATGGTTGGGTTACCACTATAATGATTATTTGACTTTTTGGACTTTAAGCCCTTTCCCTTTAGCAATTTACTCAATTGATCTCGATTAACCTCTTTTGTCAAAGGGTCTACCAAATTGTCTTTTGACTTCACGTAGCCAATTGACATTACACCATTTGATATCAATTCTCTTGAAGTATTATGTCTCTGACAAATATGTCGAGACTTACCGTCATACATATTGTTATCTGCCCTTCCTATAGCCGCTTGACTATCACGGTGAATCATCACATAAGGCACGTGTTTTCTCCAACATGGAATATCATCTAAAAAGTTTTAAAGTCACTCTGCTTCTTCACCAGCTTTATTCAAGCTATGAACTCATATTCTATGGTAGAACGAGCTATACATGTTTGCTTCATAGACTTTCGTGACACCGCACCACCTCCAATGGTGAATATATATCCACTAGTGGAATAAGAATCCTTTGAATCCAAAATCCAACTAGCATCACTATACCCTTCAAGTACAGCTAGATATCTTGAATAGTATAACCCATAATACATGGTATACTTCAAGTATTTTAGCACCTTGGTTAACACATTCCAATGCTCATGGATTGGATTGCTTGTGAACCTACTCAACTTTTTTACATGATAGGCTAAGCCTGGATGTGTACAGTTTATAATGTAAATCAGACTGCCTATTATACATGAGTATTACATCTGAGCCACTGGTTCTGCTTTGTTAGCAACCAAATTTACACTTAAATCAATGGGTGTCTTTGGGGTGAACCATAAAAAGCATTGAATTGCTTGAGTATTTTCTCACACAGTGGGATTGTGACAGACTATTCCATTAGGAATTCTACTAATTTTGATCCACAAAATCACATCAGCAGTCCCCAAATTCTTCATGCCAAAGTTCCTCTTTAATATTCTTTTAGTGCCCATGATAGAATCATGACTACTTCTCATGATTAACAAATCGTCTACGTTTAGACAAACTATGATAAATGCATCTGATGTCCCTTTGTCATATACTCATTTTTCACACTCGTTGATTTTAAATCAATTTGATAACATCGCATTGTCAAATTTAAGATGTCATTGTTTTGGAGCTTGCTCAGGTCCGTACAATGATCTTATCAACTTCCCCACTTCTTTCTCTTGATTGGGTGCAACAAACCCTCCAGTTTGTCCTATGTAGATTTCAGCATCTATCTATCCATTTAAAAACATCGTCTTAACATCCATATGGTGAATCTAGATTGTGCAAATCAAAGAATCACGAGAATCACCCGAATAGATGCAATTCTCGTTACTGGAGAATAGGTGTAAAATAAACTATACCCTTCTTTTTGTTTAAAGCCTTTGGCCACAAGCCAAATTTTATACTTATCATTAGTTTTGTTTTTTATACTTCTTTTTTAGAATCCACTTAAATTCTATGAATAGTAGGGAGATCAACCAACTCCCACGTATAATTTTGTAGAATGGACTCGATTTCACTATTGATAGCTTCTTGCCAGAGCGGAGCATCCGAACTACTTACAGCCTCTTTAACTGAGTTCAGCTCACCATCTAACATAAATATTATAAAGTCAGGTTCAAAAGATTTAGCAATCTTAGACTTCTTACTTCATCTTAGTTCTTCACTACTTGGTGTTGAACTAGTTGTCCTGCCAAATGTGATCACAAATGTGATACCAGATGTAGTGCCAGATATGATGACGTCCGAAGTAACATCTCTAGCAATATCTACAGTCACATCTGCAACTGTTCCAGATGTGATTCCATTTGCAGTAACACCGCAATCACATCTGAATACGTTTGTTTCTTAAAACTTCCACCTATCTTTTCTCTACAATGATAAATATTTTCAAAGAATACAAAATTCATTGATTTAATTATGGTACCAACTGTCATTTCCGAAATTTCTGACTTATGTACCATAAAGTGATATGCACTACTGCTAAGTTCTTAACCTATAAAAATACAATCGGCCATCTTAGGACAGATTTTAACTTGTTTTGGTTCAAGTATTGCAACCTTAACCAAACACCTCCACACTTTAAGGTATTTATAAGAAGGCTTACGATTTTGCCATAATTCGTAAAGAGTCTTATTTTTACTTTAAGTGGTATTTTATCCAATATATAATTGGTAGTTAAAATATCTTCCCCACATATTCTGGGTATCTTTGTTCAACGCCGGATTATTCTGGAACTTACACATCTCATTGGCATTTCATCATCATTAGACTGCTTTTTTTTTTATCTTTTCCCATTAAAACCTCATTCCAACAATACCATTAGAACCTCACTCCAACAAATTTTATAACCTTGTTCCAATAATTCTTTTAGAACCTTGTTCCAGCGAGTGTGGCCTTAGATGTTGTCACACCTTCGGCAACACTTCAGACCTCACTTGGTTCTAAGACTGCCTAAGGTGTTATTACACTTTTGGCATCACCTCATACCTCATTTGGTATTGTGCCTGCCTCTTGTGTTATAACACTTTTTAAAACACCTCATGCAACTGTGGTTCAACGTCTGCCTTAGGTGTTACAACACCTTAGGCAACACATTCTGCCACATCTAAATATGCAATCGATGTTGCCCATCTTAGAAAGCCAAATGTGTGACTGCTTGTGGTCACACCTCCACAGTCGATGGATCCATTGGAACTCTTAAAGAATTTTCCAACACATTTTTACTCTAGCTTCACCGAGACTTTTCTGGATTTAGATTCTGACCTTCGATTGCATTCTTCGATTCTCAATTGAAGAATCAGGTTATTAGTTATATTTACTTCTAGTCATGCATTTAGGAATTCCTGAAAATTTTCCAATAAGGTAACGACATCTAAACAAAGCAAACCATTTGGAAATTTTCTTCAAATGACATCCCTTCAGCATAATTATCATACAAGATCAATTGAAATTTTTAGGCTAGTTTCAACCTAGTTTTGAATTTTTGTAATCATTCATTTTTTCAATCCAAAACTTAGAAATAACGAATCTTTTGGAAATCACTAAACCACAAATGTTTTGGAAAAACATCCTCGATTCGTATCATACCACACAATACATACAAGAAATGTACCACTAAGTCCATTAGGATATAGTCACAATATAAGAATTCACCATAGCCCCATGCTTCAAATGCAACGCGTTTTTCGAAGAATAAATACATTTCCAAAGAACCACCGAAAGGTCTTCTATCGTGGATCATCTCCAAGCTTAGGTTCTGTTTCTCCTCGCTATCGTGGAGGTACAATATTTGTCTTGCGATTGTTGTTTACAATGTGATTACAATGGGAAAAGCCTTCAAAAATGGCAGAAGTACAAACTAAATTGTAAAATATAAATAAAAGTAGAACTGGTCTATTACAAGCTTCTTGAAACAAGAAATTCAGGATACAGAAAACTTCAACTTCTGAAATCTGATCTAGAAGTCAAGTCAAAACAGAGTCTCTTTCTGCAAGACAAATACATCCCGGCTAGTGCCCACGATACACCGTAATATCCCCAAAGATAAAATGACTTTACGTCTTTTGTGCAGTATCACTATTGACACAAAAGCTTATTTCGAACAAGAATGGTGTGAAAACTGGTTTGTTGGACTTAGAAAATGTAGAAAGGGAGATGCAATGAGAGATGTTGTTAATACTTGTGGTAACATCCACTAAACAGACTAACTTTCTGCAAAAAACTGTGGCACCCCCATATGTTCTGTAAAACTTTCACAGCCTATGATACTATCACTCATGGTGGATTTTCGATTCCTCGTCGTGCTATTGATGATTGCTTTCCTCTTCTGGTAGCTAAACTCATGGAGATCTCTTTCTTTCTTTCTTTCTTTCTTCCTTTCTTTCTTTCTTTTCTTCTTTTTATTCCTATATAACTCTTTCATAATTTAAAATCATGGTGAAAGATTTGGTTATGTCTCATGGTATACTGTAATGAATTTATCTTTTTCGTTTTTAGGATTATAAACTTAGAATAGAAAGTTGGCACCCATTTTCCTTGTATTTCTACTTGTAATAGATATGACTATATGAGTTGAGTGGAGTCAGCTATGTTGAAGACTACAAGAGTCAACTGCAGATCAAAGTGAAGACCCCAGCTGTGTGTCAGCTGTGTAAAGTCAAGATGAAAGTCTCAGACTCGACTGAAGAAGAGACCCAGCTGTGGGACAACGGAGTAAATGATGAAGAAGTAATGATAAAGTCGATTAAGAGCCAAATCGCGGTTAGGCGGAGCGACATTCAGTCATTCCTAAAAGATTGGAGTTGACTTAAGTCAAAGGGGTAAAGGCAGCTGTCAAGTCAAGTCGACTGATATTAATCCGTTGCACAGAAATCAAGGACATCACTTATTATAGTAAAAGGTCCATGCTGCCATGTCTAAATTAAAGTGCTCATCCCAGAAGCGTGCAAATAGAATAAACCAATGGGAAGCACTGAGCTTATGTCAGAACCTGAAAAGCTGAACACCTCATTAATACGAGAAAATGTCACCATCACATGCTGCGGGTCAAGAAAAGACAAGCCAATGACCAAAAAGTATTATTTGAAAATTACCTATTCTTCAACGGGCAAATTTTCAAATAAGTACTATAAAAGGCTGAGGAAGCAAATGAGAGAAAGTTATGAATCTGAACCGATTTTACAAGCAATTCAAGAAAGCAAAACTTGCAGAAATACTCTCAAGCTTTCAAAGATATTCCTCAAGCCTAAAATCGAAGGAACTCGATCCAATACATTCAGTGAAGGAAAGAATACTTCATCAAGTTGAAGAGGAAACAGTTTAAAGAACTAAAGGGGTCTACTCTCCAAGGTTGAAGGAGTTGTAGTGAGGTTCACGGTCAAACCAGAAGCTTTGAGCTCGTTGGAAGGCTGTGTGATCATTTCCAAGAGTTCGAGGGAGCTGAAGTAGCAAGACAATTGTTTTGTGAAAAAGTTGAATCCCAGGAATAGTCAATTGTGTGATCAAGGCTGACTCGGACTGATAACTGCTTTGTAACCAGATATGTTACTTAGTGGATTCCTCCAGGAGTTAAAGAATAGTGGATTAGAGGAATTACCCCATCCTCGAACCACTATAAAATTTGCTTGTGTCATTTTACTTATAACACTTTACTTTCTTGAATACTTTTGATATTTGCTGCTAAGTTAAAATTGCTTAACTCTACTGATAATAATCTTGCTAAAAACAAGTGTTAAAATCAAGTGTTAAAAACAAGTTTAAAACAACAACAGTGATAAGTCTTCCGCTGAACAAAAACCAAATCAACTGTAAATCTAAGTGTTAGTTGATCCTAGCTAAGTTATACTATCAACAGCTCTGTCAAGTATGTTAAGTGGGTAACTTTCTTTGAAGTAAGTCAACCAGATGTCCTCAAAGACTTAGGCGATTTGAGTAAACTCGAAAATATTTAAAAGGACTAAATCGAAAATTTGGTAAGGTTTATTGAACTCCCCTCTAAACCTTATTACTCACCCCTTAGGACCTACAAGTGGTAGCGAGTAGTTGGTTCATTGAGCCTTCCACACTCAGTTCTTGAACTAGATCTCGCCTCTTTTCAAAAGATACAACACTTGAGTTCTTAAAGCTTTTATTTCAAAAGTAAAGTTATTATCATGGAAGCAAATCTAACTCGCATTCCCATGTTTACTGTAGAGGAGTTATAGAAGATGGGCCACTGCAAATCTTAAAGGTCAATACTGCTGTAAGAAGAGCACCTCCAGCTGAAGGAGAAGATGCTGCAGCAGAGCCCAAACCTGCCATGGTTGAGAAGTCACGTTGTGAATGGACCAACGAAGATAAAAAAAAAGATACAACCTTGATAATGTTGCCAAGGACATCCTTTACAAGACTTTGGACAAGACTATGTTCAACAAAGTCAAATCTTGCAAATCAGTCAAGGCCCAGGTCCCGGTCGTGGGTCGTGGGTCTGGGCTTGGGCTTCAAGGCCCTTATAGTTTTGGCCAAAATTTATTTAAATATTTTAAAATTAATTAATTATTTTAATAAATAATTAATATCTTTTCCCAACTGGGCAAGGTAGTGCGCGGACGCGCACCGGGATGACCCCGTGCGCGCGCTGGGCAAGACTCAACGCGCACTTCTACATCATTACCAGCGTATTGTTCAATATCCTTTTTTAGCTTGAAATTTCAAACACTCTGTGTTCGCTGTTGGTGAGAATTTTGCAAGTGCTGCTAAGTCGAACTTGTTAAAGTCATTGTATCTTAGGGACGATTGCCAGAACCGTAAGCACTTTGTAAATGGGGCAATTTCGTCTAGCGGAGACAATATCCAATTCTGGCCTCGACTTAAACCTTGTCCTATTTTTTGTCCAAACACTTTATCCATTTTCTTGTAAACAGTACTACCCAAACAACAATCGCATAACAAAATTTTCTATTGTTGTTTTCAAGATGATGGCATCCGTTTCTTTCACTTCGATGGTCATTGTTCTTCTCATGGCGGCGAAACCGACAAAATTCTCTCCGGGTCGACTTCAAAAGATGGTAACGAGAAGATGCTCTTTTACCTCACTATGTTGGGTTTATCCCGTTTCCTAAAGGAGGACCCTCTTACAAGAAGAATCCGATGACCAAGGAGGACCGCTATGGATGCTTGGCATAACATCGATTTTCTTTGCTTTGAACTATGTTTTGAACGGCTGGAAGACAACCTCCATAACGTCTCATTTGTTCAAAACGCGTCCAAGGAGTTGTGGGACTCTTTGGAGAAGAAATATAAAACAAAAATGCTTGACAAAGAAATTTGTTTTTGGAAATTTACTTATAAGATGGTTGACACCAAAATGGTGATCGAGACAAGTGCAAGAAATTTAGATCATACTTCACGACTTAGTGTCCAAGGGATGATTAAATGAGTCTTTCTAGTGGGGTGTGATAATCGAAAAATTGCCGCCATCGTGGAAAGATTTTAAGAACTACCTCAAGCACAAGCGAGAAGGAAATGGGGCTTGAGGATTTGATCTTTTGAGGAAGACAATCGTGATTCCGATTGGAAATCGACAAATGTGGGGTGTGACCACACTTTATGGAATACAAGGAGCTTCTATTTTTAAATGTAACACCAAAAGTAATGTAACACCAAAACCACATTGCATGAAGTGTTGCCCAAAATGTTGTAACACTAGAGACAGACACAATAACAAGTTAAGTCCGAAGTGTTACATAAGATTGATAACACCAAAGGTTACACGTCTTATAAAAAAATTTAATAGAGTTGTTGGAACTAAGGTCCAAAATGCGGTAGAATGAGGTTTTAACTGGATTATTGGGATAAAGTTCTAACAAAATAAAAAGAAAGTGGCCGAGAGCCATAAAAGTTCTGGATAATCTTGTGTTGGACAAGGATACCAGAAGTTGGAAGGGGAAGCTTTACTTTAGCAAACCACATAAAGGATAATACCTTGAAGTGT
This sequence comes from Rehmannia glutinosa, assembly GCA_016081115.2. Lineage (NCBI taxonomy): Eukaryota > Viridiplantae > Streptophyta > Magnoliopsida > Lamiales > Orobanchaceae > Rehmannia > Rehmannia glutinosa. The sequence goes on along the minus strand of JABTTQ020001973.1, from coordinate 1,925 downwards.
GGTGGTGCTTTGGCTAAAGTAAAGTACCCAAAAAATAAATTCAGCATTTATGATATAAATGATGGTACGATTATCAAATCAAGAAATGTTGTATTTATAAAAGGTGTCTTTTCTTGCAAAGGAAAGAGGTAAGTCTAGACATATTCGTCGAAGATAGAATACTATTAGACAATTGATTTCGAATAGGGTTATTTCGGTTGACTACATGAAGTCAAAGAAAAACCTAGCAGATTCACTCACAAAATGAATAAATCGAGATCAATTGTATAAACTATTAAGGGGAATGGATTTAAAATCCACAAAATAAAGAATGTTCATAGCGGTAACCCAACCTTGTGGATCGGAGATCCCAAGACCTTGGTTCAATGGGACAACTAAGTTATGAATATTCAGCTGAATACTTAGAAAATGTGTTAGCTCATTCCCGGAACTTCTAAGTGAAATAAAAACCTGTTGAATATGGTGAGGTTAAATTTAAGACTTTTAATGATTCCTACACCAAAAGGTGGAGTATGGAGATACTCTTAAATAAGAGATCACATATATAAGTGAGAAGCAATGGCCGCTGCAAAGAAACACTTATGAATCTAAGATATGGTCCAGGGCCAAAATGGACACAACGTGAGAACAACAAGTGTTAGAATTGTTATTATGTAAATGTTGTTGTCTCGGTTTACACAAATGACAGAGTCGTTCAAGACATCACGTTAGTAAGCAGCTAGTAAATCGGATAGTATTTCACTAAGGAAGGTTTAAAGCCACAAGCTACCTATCCAGATGCAATAACAGTTCGCCGAGACTTTCAAGAAATTTTGCATACATGCATGCATTAATTTCATTCATGTGGGGGATTGTTGGAATTTTAGTTTGAGAAATTGGGTGTTGACCCGATTTTGACCAAATATTTAAATGGTTTCCATTGGTGGAAAATTGAATTAAAATTATATGTTAAAATTCTACTAAATGATTAGATGAGATTGACATTTTGAATTTCTCAAAACCAAGTACGGGTGAATGAGAAATTAATACTACAAGTTAGCCACTTAAAACTAGAAATTGATATGGAAATTGGAAAATGTGTTGCTCCATCTCCCATAGGAGGAAAAACTAAAGATTGCTCTATTTATAAATCCTAAGTCGGACTAATGAGTTTGGGGCTTTGGGGAACCCAAGTTTTTAAAGGAGTGATGACCTACATGCTTGTGGGTTTGGTTCAAAACACACATGCGCGCGCCGTCGTCGCCTGGCTCGGCTCGCCCGACCTAGTCCGGGTCGTGGGTTTGGGCTTGGGCTTCAAGGCCCTTATAGTTTTGGACAAAATTTATTTAAACCCTTTAAAACTAATTAATTATTTTAATAAATAATTAATATCTTTTTCCAACTGGGCAAGGTCGTGCGAACAAAAACTTTTTTCTGTTGCGCGTGCACAAGTGCACGGACGCGCACGTTTGAACTGATGCATCTGTTCGAGCAACCAGGTGCATCTTTAGCTATAGACATGTCTTTTCGAACCAAAATACATATCCTTTCCATAAGGCACCTTGAGGCCTATAAATATTCAGCCCCTGCTGCTGGAAAAACACACGAAAATTACAACCTAAAATCGAGTCATTCTGCATCATTACTAGCATATTGTTCAATATCATTCTTTAGCTTGAAGTTCAAACACTTTTTGTTCGTTGTTGGTTCGACTTTTGCAAGTGCTAAGTCGAACCTGTTAAAGTCGTTATATCTTAGGGACGATTGTCAGAACCGTAAAGACTTTGTAAACGGGGCAATTTCGTCTTGCGGAGACAATATTCAATACTGGCCTCGACTTAAACCTTGTCCTGTTTTCTGTCCAAACATTTTAGCCATTTTCTTGAATAAAGATTACCACCTTTGAAGCAACATGTTTTAATTTAAACTTTTAGATTTAAATATAA
>JABTTQ020000206.1:0-50000 GCA_016081115.2 Rehmannia glutinosa | reverse complement strand
GCCATCTATCGATCGCCATAATCATAATTAATCCTGCAAATTGCTTGGGATTTTAGGTTCACACATCCGTCTCTTTTGTCAGTATGCTGCGCATATGTGTTTTAGCAATTGCCTTCCTTGGTAATTGTGGTGTCTTTGAGTGTAGTGCCTAGGTGCATATGTGTCTTTGATGAAAGCTCTTATGCTTTTGGAATGGCCTTTGCCGAGTTCTGGCCTTTGCCATTTGGGCTTATATTCCATAAGTCTATGCCGATAGTTCACATTATTCCAATCAGCTTGGCTTGGATATTTTCTACCATTCCCATCATTTGTATTTCTTTTATGGATTTTCTGGGGTTTTTGGTAGCTCGCTTCTTCTTTACTGAGTATTTTTTTCTTTTGGAGTTTGGCTTTGAGGACTCTACGAATCTCTTCTCACTGTCCTTTCAAAGACACTCAATCGGCCGTTTTCCTTTTCCTTTATAACCAAGGCCATTTTGCTTATTATTGTGGTTTGAGTGAATGTGTGTGCAACATTTAGAATTTTGGATTTTTCGGACTCTTCATGACTTGAAGATCCTTTTTCCAAAATTACTCTTGAGGTTTGACATAGCACGAGGAATTAAATCCTAAGCTGTCTTGTCTCCACATTCTCTTTGACTCATAATAAGATCATCCAATGATTTAGATACCTTAGTGAATGAGGCAAACATTCTTGAGGTCATTCTCCTCTTTTTCTATAGCAGCAATTTCTCGCTATTAATTTAGCATTTTCAACCTTTAAACTTTTATTCTCATCGGCTATTTTGACTTAGAGTACTCGGCTCCTTAGTCACTTTGAGTTTTGACTTTTGAGTAGGTTGTTTTCCTCATTCAATAGTGTGTGTGAGGATTTAATGTGTTCAAAATCTTTCATCATTTTGCCTAATGAATCATAAAGATCGAGTGGGTGATGAAGTGTGTGTGTCACGATCACTATCATCAATTGTCCGAGTTTGATGAGTTAGATTGTACCTCATCTTCTTGGTCAGTTGATCTTGTTCCTTGGCCATCAAGCGGTCGGGCTTCTTCTTCGAGTCACTTGAGTAGTCACCACCGCTCTCTCAATCAATTGTCTCTCTTGACTTGGCTGTCTCTCGATCTCGCACCATCATTGCCTTTTTCTTTTCTTGTCTTCTTTCTCTCAAGACCTTTCTTTCTTCTTCATCCTCGTACTTGTTGACTACAGGATATGAGCAAATAATGGCATAGTGACCTGGTTGTCTACGCTCCAACATAGATATTCAGCTTTTTGATCAGCTCTTTCCATTCTTGAGTTGTCACCCTTTTGATACTCAACTTTTTGATGATCTGTTCTCTTGGTTGGCCTGTCTTCCCTTGATTTGGAGGGGAGCCGAGTGTCTTCTCGGAAGATTCACCCTTTCTCTCTTGTAGTTCTTATTGAAGAACTTGTTGAACCTTTTAACCATCGTGGCTATTTTTCCGGGTCAATGACTTTTTGACCTCGCCTCTCTTCCCATCTTTAACAATTAGAGCAAAATTGTTTTGGATACAAATTCTTTCCTCCTGTCTTTTCTTCTCGGCTCAAACTCGTAGGCTTTGAGGTCCGAGAATAGTTCATGGTTGGATGTCTTTGATAGGTCCATGGAATGTCTCGTGCCATGACCTTCATTTCCCATTCAATTTGAAGACTTTTTAGGATCTTCATACACATTTCTTCTCGTGTATATTCCTTTCCAAGTGCGTATCATCTCATTTGTGATTTACGTGAACCGAGCATCCAGTTGATCCAGGTTTTCTCCGAGATCATTTTGAAGTTTTCAAATTTAAAGATGTACCACCGATAATTTGTTTTCTTTGATTTGCTTCGAGCCTTCACAAATCAATGTCACTTGTCCCATTTCCTTAGCCGTTTTGCATGATTTGACTTTATTGAGCATGGCTTTGTCCAAGGTTTTGTAAAGGATGTCCTTGGCTACATTGTCCAGTTGTATCTTTTTCTCGTCATCATTTGTCCACTCGTTCTTGGTTTTTCAACCATGACTGTCCGGGAGCAAAGATCTTCTTCTCTCTTCACCGCAACTCTTCGCATGATTTGTGTTCACCTTTAATATTTGCGAGAGGCCCATCTTCTATCACTATCCACATCTCATCATGTAATGCTTTGATAAATGAGCCTCGCATACGAATTTTCCAATCATCAAATTCTTCAATAGTGAACATAGGAATGCGTGTCAAATTTGCTTCCATGATAATAACTTTTAATGATAAAAAGAGTTTTGAAGGTTTAAGTACTAAAGCGGACTTTGAAAAATTTGGAGATCTAGTTCAAGAACTGGTGCGGAGGGTTCAATGAACCAACCGCTCCGATACCACTTGTAGGTCCCAAGGGGTGTAAGTGTAAGGTTTAGAAGGGGTTGAATAAACCTTACCAAATTTTCGATTTAGTCCTTTTAAATATACAGAGTTGATTCTACAGATGTGTCCTTGATAGACAATCGAATTAGTCACTCAAGTAGAGTTAATCTCTCAACAGACTTTCAGTGAAATTTATTGATGGAATAACTCATTGTTGGCTATAATTTGACTCAACCGTGGTTTTGTTTTTAGCTGAAGACTTAACACCCTTAAGTTTGATTAAGCAAGATTTTAGAGCTTGATTTAGTACTTATGAATTATCAAGTGGATAGCAAATTTATCGGCCAGATATAAGCGTTAAAATTGCAAGAATTAAAGTCTTTGAAAAGTAAATGACACAATGAAGTTTTTATAGAGGTTCGAAGATGGGGTAATTCTTCTACTCTCTCTCTTCTCCAACTCGCTGGAGGAATCCACTAAGTAATGATCGGTTTACAAAGTGGTAACAGTCCAGGATACAAGTCTTGATCACAACAGCCGACTTGATCCTTAGGGACTCGGTCGAGACGCCTTGATCACTCACCAAGCTTCTCGTATGACTCGAAACTTTTCTTCACAGGCAGGGCGCTTACTACTACTCACTTGCTCAAGCTCTTTGGATTTGATCACGAAGCCCTCCAAAAGCTTAAGACTTGGTTCAACCTTGAACCTTTCTACAATCCTTCCCGGAATGTAGACCCTTTTCTTCAAAAGTTTCTCTTCAACTGATTGAAGTTCTTTATCCTTCACATGTGAGTGTTGGATTGATGTACTTCGTAATGTAGGCTTGAGGATTGAGAATGTTTCAGATTTTTCTATTATGCTTGTATATCTCACGTGTGTGTCTTTTTTTTTCTCAAACAAACTCCTCAGCCTTTTATAGTGAACTTTCAAAAATTTGCCCGTTGAAGAGATAGCTTATTTTTGAAAGTCACTTTGCGATCGTTGGCTTGTCTTGTTGCGTTCTTGGAATTTCCATTTCCTCGTATGAATTGTTCTTTCACCTTTTGAGTTCGACACGGTGTAGTGCTTCCCATTGGTTCATTCCTTTTGCACGCTCGACTCGAGCACTCCGAGAAAGGTGGTATGGAGATATTACTTGTTTAAGTAAATCTCTTGATTTACTCAGCAACAGCTTCTTTTCTGATTATCTCGACTTGACCGCATTTCCTTGCTTTCCCCAGGTGACTTAGAGTCGACTTCCAATCATTGGATGACTCTTCTCACTTCAACTTGAGACTTGGCTTCTATTGAGTTGATTGATGCTCCACTGCTCCACTCACCGCATCTCACCGCTTCTCCAAGAGAGAGTTCCCCGTCTACTCTTCTTTGCCATACTCAAATCTCAATGCGAGTCTTCCTTCAAGTCTTCATTGTCTTCTTGCATGTTAGGGCGTAGCTTAACTTAACTCGGCAAACGGCTTCTATTCATTGCAATGCATTTTACAACAAGAATTGGGGTGCCAACTTTCTATTCTAAGTTTTACATGGCATTCATCAAAATCTAAACTATAAAATTCCTAACATCCCTCTTTTCTATAGCAAAGAATCTTTGCTATTAATTTAGCATTTTCAAGATTTAAACTTTCATTCTCATCGCTATTTGACTTAGAGTACTCGGCTCCTTAGTCGACTTTGAGTTTTGACTTTTGAGTAGGTCCGTTTTCCTCATTCAATAGTGTGTGAGAGGATTTAATGTGTTCAAAATCTTTCATCATTTTGCCTAATGAATCATAAAGATCGAGTGGGTGATGAAGTGTGTGTCACATCACTATCACTAGTGTGCGAGTTTGATGAGTTAGATTGTACCTCATCTTCTTGGTCGTTGATCTAGTTCTTTGGCCATCAAGCGGATCATGGCTTCTTCTTCGTAGTCACTTGAGTAGTCGGCTTCACCGCTCTCTCAATCACCGCTCTTGACTTGGTGTTTCAGCCATCTCTGCACCATCATTGCCTTTTTCTTTTCTTGTCTTCTTTCTCTCAAGACCTTCCTTTCTTCTTCATCCCCTCGTACATTGTTGACTACAGATATGAGCAATCAATGGCATAGTGACCTGGTTGTCTACAATTCCAACATAGATATTCAGCCTTTTGATCGACTCTTTCCATTCTTGGATTGTCGACCCTTTGATACTCAACGCTTTTGATGATCTGTTCTCTTGGTTGGCCTATCTTCCTTGATTTGGAGGAGCCGAGTGTCTTCTCGGAAGATTCACCCTTTCATCTCTTGTAGTTCTTATTAAAGAACTTGTTGAATCTTTTAACCATCGTGGCTATTTTTCCGGGTCAATGACTTCTTTGACCTCGGCTCTCTTCACATCTTTAACAATTAGAGCAACTGTCTCTTCCTCGGTCTTTTCTTCTCACTCAAACTCGTAGGCTTTGAGGTCCGAGAATAATTCATGGTTGGATGTCTTTGATAGGTCCATGGAATGTCTCGGTGCCATGACCTTCATTTCCCATTCACCGAAGACTTTTAGATCTTCATACACATTTCCTTCTCGTATATTCCTTTCCAAGTGCGACATGCTCATTTGTGATTTCTCGTGAACCGAGCATCCAGGTTGATCCAGGTTTTCTCCGAGATCATTTTGAAGTTCTCAAATTTCAGACATACCACCGATAATTTGTTTTCTTTGATTTGCTCCGAGCCTTCACAAATCAATGTCGCCTTTCCCTGCATTTCCTTAGCCGTTTTGCATGATTTGACTTTATTGAGCATGGCTTTGTCCAAGGTTTTGTAAAGGATGTCCTTGGCTACATTGTCCAGTTGTATCTTTTTCATTCGTCGATTCGTTTGATCTATTTTCTAAGTGTTGTTTATACAAGCACCGGGAATGACAAGTACTAAAGAGCAACCACCACGACACATGTAGGTCCCAAGGTGTAAGTGTAAGGTTTAGAAGGGGGTTGAATAAACCTTACCAAATTTTCGATTTAGTCCTTTTAAATATACAGAGTTGATTCTACACGATGTGTCCTTGATAGACAATCGAATTAGTCACTCAAGAGAGTTAATCTCTCAATGACTCAATTTGAGTTGTTGATGGAATAACTCACTGTTGGCTATAATTTGACTCAACTGTGGTTTTGTTTTTAGCCAAGACTTAACACCCTTAAGTTTGATTAAGCAAGATTTTAGAGCTTGATTTAGCAGACTTATGAATTATCAAGTGGATAGCAAATTTATCGTGAGATATAAGCGAGTTAAAATTGCAAGAATTAAAGTCTTTGAAAAGTAAATGACACAATGAAGTTTTTATAGAGGTTCAAGATGGGGTAATTCTTCTACTCCTCTCTTCTCCAACTCTTGGAGGAATCCACTAGGTATTGATTAGTATACAAAGTGGTAATGTACCGTATACAAGTCTTGATCACACAAATGACTTGATCCTTTGGGACTCGATCTGAGACGCCTTGATCACTCACCAAGCTTCTCGTGACGACTGCGGCCTTCTTCTTCACAGGTGCCGCTTTGCTACTATAGCTCACTTGCTCAAGCTCTTTGGATTTGATCACGAAGCCCTCCAAAAGCTTAAGACTTGGTTCGACCTTGAACCTTCCTACAATTCTTCGTGGAATGTAGACCCCTTGATTTTTCAGTATTTTCCTCTTCAACTGATTGAAGTTATCTTTCCTTCACAGTTGAGTGTTGGAGAGATGTTCTTCGTAGTGTAGGCTTTAGGATTAATCTTGAATGATTTGAGAGTATTTCTGGTAGGGATGGCAGTGGGGCGGGGATTCCCCGTTCCACGCGGGGATCCGCCCCGAACGGGGCGGGGATTCCCCGAACTTTTCCCCCGTGGGGACGGGGACGGGGAAAATTTTCTCCCCGTTGGCGGGGACGGGGCGGGGACGGGGATCATACTCCCCGCCCCGTTCCCCGCGGGGAACCGCTTATTAAATATATAATATAATATTTATAATATTTATAATATAGTATAAATATATCCACATTAAATATGAAAAATAACAAAATATTTAATTTATTGATGAGTGATTTATTAGTTTTTTATATAATTTATTAATATAAAAAATAATTATTTTTATAAAAAAATTGAATTTTAGCAAAAAAAAAAAATTAAAGCGGGGAGCGGGAATCCCCATGGGGGGATCCCATGGGGACGGGATGGGGGAAAATTTTCCCGATTGTCTCGCTGGGACGGGACGGGATTCCCATCGCGGGGACGGGATGCGGATCGCTCCCGCCCCGCCTCCGCCTGACATCCCTAATTTCTGGTTACAATTTGATTGATTTCTTGAATGTTCGTGTTCAGTGGTCAACCTTCTCTCTCGAGTCATTCCTCGGCCTTTTATAGTGATCTTTCAAAATTTTGCCCGTTGAAGAGATAGGCTTATTTTTGAAAGCCACTTGCGATCGTTGGCTTGTCCTGTTGCGATCCTTGAATTGCCATTTCCTCGTATGAATTGTTCTTTCACCTTTTCGTAGTTCGACACGGTGTAGTGCTTCCCATTGGTTCATTCCTTTTGCACGCTTCTGGGACGAGCACTCGAGAAAGGTGGTATGGAGATATTACTTGTTTAAGTAAATCTCTTGATTTACGTACAACGGATCTTTTACAGATTATCTCGACTTGATTTCCGCATTTCCTTTTTCCCCAGGTGACTTAGAGTCGACTTCCAATCATCGGATGACTCTTCTGTCACTTCAACTTGAGACTTGGCTTTTCTTGAGTTGACTTGATCGATACTTCACTCACCGCATCTCACCGCTTCTTCTTGAGAGTTCCCGTCTACTCTTCTTTGCCATACTCACTGTCTCACAGCAAACAGAGTCTTCCTTCCATCTTGATTGTCTTCTTGCATGTTAGGGCGTAGGCGATTTAACTCACTTGGCCACTCTAATTGTTACAATGCATTTTACAACAAGAATTAATTGGGGTGCCAACTTTCTATTCTAAGTTTTTACATGGCATTCATCAAAATCTAAACAATAAAATTCCTAACAACACACATTAGAAGAGAGTTTGATTTCTTTTATTCAGGTTAGTCAGCAAACACAAGAGTGGAATAACAGACAGTTTGAATCCTTGGAAGCCTCTTTTAAGAGAATTGAGACTCAAGTCGGCCAATTAGCTATGCAAGTTGGTGAGATAGCTCGACATCTCGTCAAAAGGACACATTACCTAGTCAACCAATGTGAGCTCAAGCCATCACTAATCTTGAAATTGATGAGAATTGTGATAATAAATTGAGTTTCCATATTCTACTATCCCATCTAACCCCGCAGGTATTGCTAAAGCGAAAAAGGAAGAAGATGCAAGTGAAGCAAGAATGGATAAAGAGGTAAGTAATGGATCGTCCTTACACAAAATTGATAATCCCTACAAACCTTCTACTCCATCCCCAAGTCCACTCCCAAAGCAACAAGATCCAGGTAGTTTCATCATTAATATTGCTTTTGGGAATGGTAAGAAAGTCCAAGGTATGCTTGATCTCGGAGCTGGAGTTAACCTTATGCCTTACTCTATATTTAAACAATTAAATTTAGGAAAATTTAAGTCCACCAGCTTATGTTTGCAACTTGTTGATAAGTCCCTTAGGTATCCTAAAGGCATTGTTGACGATATTTTGGTCCAAGTAGATGGTCTTAAAATTCTCATGAATTTTGTTGTCTTGGATATGGGGAAGGATAAAGGTAATATTAAAGATCACACTATACTGTTGGGTAAACTGTTCATGGCCACCATTAATACTATGATAGATATCAAAAATAGGAAACTACGTATGAATGTCTTGGGAAAAACTGTAACATTTTCAATTTTTGGTATAGCTCGTAGTCCTCGCTTATGCCTTACATGATAATTTTATTGTTGACTCTGCCGATTCTCATGAAAGATATCTTATGGCAGAACATAATGAAATTCAAATAGGATAAAAATTCCAAGGTAGTTAAAAGGGTCTTGCTTGATGACCCGCCATGATTTTCTTATTTGATATCGTCAAGCTAATGACGTTAAGAGAGCACTTCTTGGGAGGAAACCCAAGCATATATTCCTTTGTGTGAGTTTGCATGTGGTGTTTTTGTGCATGTTAGTTTGATTTTTTATTGTTTTAGTTTATATGTGGTATTTTGTTTTTCCTTCACATGACTTTTGCATGATTGACGGTTCACGTGACTGCTTTAACTGTTTGCCGATTATAGCACTTTCCACGGATGTCTCTCTTTCCTTCTATTTTTTATCTTTACGCACTGAGGTCATTGCGTGATTTAAGTGTGGGGGAGGGATTATCATTATATATGTGTTATGGTTGCATGTAGTTAGTTATCACTAGCCTTATAATTGTTACAAACCTTATAATTGTATTGGTGAACTGGCTAGAAATATGTGCTAAAATTTAATTTTTGATTATGAAATTACACCGCGAACTTGATACGTAGGATTTGGCTAGAATTGTGAATTGGTCTTTTTGGTAGACAAGTTCGGCTAGGATTAAATGATAGCCTAGGTTGTGGGGCTTGAATTATGACGTTTCTCTAATGTGAATTAAGTTGAAATCATGTTTTAATTATTGTTTACATAAGATTGCTAGCTTTGCACAAAAAAAAAAATCCCAAATAAAAAAGTGAAAGAAAAAAAGAGCAATTGAGATTATACTCTTTTGTTTGTTGATGCTTAGTAACTAGGAGAATTCATGAGCCCCATGTTTGTCTTTTACGTAAAACGGCGGCACAAACATGAGTATGGAAAACCACCCTAGGAGATTTTGGAGAAAATCCAAAGTTTACACCTAGTGGAAGACATCTTGAAGTTCTCGCGAAAAAAAAAGAAAAAAGAAAAAAAAACAAGAAAAAAGTAAAAAGAAAAAAAAAATTCGTGGCTAGCGATTGTGTGGCTTGTTTTGTATATTGCAACTTATAAAACGGATTTGAAACTTAGCGAGAATGGCCGAACACCTTTGTTAATTTTTTTAACATTAGCCGGCTGAGTCTATTGTGGAGGTTGAGAATCAATTAATGTTGGATCCGAGGTGGATAGAACTTGGTGTTATTGACTAATTGAATTTTAAATTATACTTGATATTTTTTGTTGGGTCTAAAGACACAATTATTTGCTTGAGGACAAGCAAAAGACTAAGTGTGAGGGAGTTGTTTGCATATTATTGTGTGTGTTTTGTGTGATGATTTATACATATTTTTGGCATGTTTTTATTTGCATTTGCATGTTTTAGTTTTATGTTGGGTTATTTTGTTAATTTCCTAGGATTTGGTGGAAAAAACAAAGTTTTGGAGCAAGAAATGTTAAAAAGTCATTTTGCGCAACTGCAGCAGTCTTTGTATTTTCGACATAACGTTTTCATCCGAACTCCAATTATATTGATTCATGTACCATTGGAAAGACAAGTCAAAGTTCTACAATGTTAATTTCTACTAAATGCAAATGAAGATTTTTGGATGGGTTTAAAATCATGTTAAAGGGAAAATAATATGTTGAAAGTTCGGAAATGACACATATTTGTATTTTGGCCATAACTCCCTCTTGAAAATTGATATTGAGGTCATTCAAGTGGCTATGGAAAGCTAAGAGATATAGATACAATTCATAGTAGGTAGCCTGCCTGTGCGCGCGCGCACGGTCGCGCGCCATGATTTGCAGAACACGAAAATTTTGATTTTTTGCGGTTTTTGGATATTCCACTTTGTATTGGACTCTAGGCTTATAAATAAGACTTGGGGAGCCCTTATTTTCGAACACCTTTACTTCCTAGCACTTTTAAACCCTAGCTTTTGTTATTTTCTCTTTCATCGAACATTGGAGATTGCTTGGTTTTCCACCAGAGATATTTATTGGCTAGATCAAAGCGTAATCTTTCTCCATCTTCTTTATCTGATTTTCAATTGCTTGGTGATTGTTGTTATTACATGATCATGTTTATAAATTGCTCTCTTCCTCTCAATTGAATTGTTGAATCCATCTACAAGCATGAACTAATTTCTTTGTTCTAGGATTAGGATGATTTGATTCAAACAAACAAGCATGAGTATTGATTAATTGATTTGTTTTCTTGAATAAATTGATTTATATGATAATTTATTGTCTGATCAACTTTTGATTGTTTTGGGAGAATAATTGAGATCGAGAGAAGATATTATTCCTAGACTAAATTTATTCAGGGGGTTAGATATAAATAGAGATGTATTATTTAACCCTGGGCTTAATGAAAATAGCAAATTATGTTGGGATAGCCATAATCTGTGAATACGTGAGTTATCAGATCTAGACCTAGTTTTTACATGTTTGTTATATTTGTTAACCGCATGATCAATTAATTGATATTCTGCTTGCAAGTTTGATGAGATGATTCCGAAATCCTAGACTTTCATTCATAGATTTTTCTTAAAGTTTATCTGTCTTCAATTTAATTATTGTCATTTTACTTGTTTTTCTTTAGTTAATTAAAAATCACAAATCTTGTTAGAGTGTTTAGGATTTAATTTTTGTTATTTGTGTTGCATAATTATTTGCCGGCTAAGTCTTCTTTGAGAGACGACTTGTGGTCAACTTGCTACCCTATGATTGATCTCGTTCTATTGCGATGATTGCTATATTTATTTTAGGCGTTTAGCAGTCGAACACAGCTGCCTCTGGGATTTAGCTATCTCATCTTCATCAGGGTTGAGTCTTCTTATATCTATCTGCCTCAACATAGGGACTCTTCTTAACAGTTGTCTGATTCATCTTGTCAGCTAACTCATCCATGTCTTTTCTGTTATTATTAGGTTCATCAAAAACCACATGGATAGACTCTTGGTGACCATAGTCCTCTTGTTCAGCACTCTAAAAGCTTTACACTCAGTTGAGTATCCCAAAAAGATATCTTCATCAGCTCTAGCATCAAAAGCTTTCAAGTTTTCCTTGTCATTATTGTGAATGAAGCACTTACATCCAATGATATGAAAATATCCAACATTTGGCTTCCTCCCCGTCCAAATTTCATAAGGGATTTTGGACAAATTTGCCTATTGATCATACACCTATTCGAGTGTAGCGTATTCTCGAGTGTAGCAAGCGATAAATGGCTTCACCCCATTTCAAATATCTTAAGCAATCCAAACCAAAGATGGTTCTTGCAGCTTCCTTGAGAGTCATGTTCCTTCTTTCAGCTACTCCATTCTGCTGTGGAGTCTCTGCAGCTGATAACTCATGAGCAATGCCATTTTCTATGCAATACTGATGATGTGAACTGTAGCAACGACGTGCATACGACCCAAACAATAATATGTTGTTAACCCAAGATCTTCACTAGTTCGATTAAAATTGGTGGAAACCTCGACCCGTTGCTTAGCGAAGCAAGAACCTCGGTATGTATAGACGCCACAAATAAATGCGAAAGTTTATTTGGTAAGTCAGAATTTGCAACATGATGAACAATCTTGAAGCTCTTGGAAAAATCCTAAGGGTTGGAGAGAAAATTCTCAAATCAATATTCAATATCAAAGTTATTATGAAAAATAAACAAGTGTTTGCCTTATATAGGCGACTCAAAACAAACCCTAAACCAACTAGGAAACAACTTAAAAATCGAAAAAGGAAACAAAAATAGAAAAAAAACCAAATCAAATGAAACCCGCAGAGACCCATGGGTTGTGCGCCTGCCCGTGCGTAGACACACGGACTGTGCGCCTGCTCATGTGCCTGCCCATGCATCAAGTCGAAGATCTTGTTTTTCGTTCGCATGGGCACACAGGTCGTGCGTATATGCACGGGGCTGCCCATGCGTCAAGCCGAAATTAAACTCTGCTTGTCCCAAACTCGAAATATCAACTTAAAACGCATCCTTAAAGGTTTATTTGGCCTCCAAAACATCAAAATGACTCAAAACAATGAAAATAAACACCTAATCTATGATAAACAAATACAAGAATTCAAGAACTCAATTACATAGTCTTCAAGAACTCGAGATAGCTTGTATTTGATGTTGCCCGGATCCTTCGTGACTAGATTCTCATCATTCCCCTCCTCTTGAAAGGATTCATCCTCGAATCCAAACTTTGGACCCCAAAGGTTGAACAGTTATATCAATCCACCTGGATCAAATGTTAAACGACATGCACACTCATCCGGTTGCCCAAATCCCTGCACATGAGAAATGATAGAACTAGACAAAATATTATTAGATATGTTAGCATTCAAACACTCACGCCTAATGTCTCTCATTTTAATCATAAGCACAAATGTTCCCTCTTGTTTTACCTCATTGGCCTTTTCTCCCATATTTTTGGCCCACTCGAAATTTGTACTCTCTTTTTTCTTGGCCATCTCTCGAATCTCACAACTACCCTTGGCCAAACTTTCAAGCTTTCTATTTTTATTTTCACTCAAGCTCTCATTTTTCTCGGCTTTTATTTTATTCTTTTGCTCACTTGTCGAACACTCTTTTTCTTTTGACTCACAAACTCGTATCCTCACATGATCATTATAGATTTCTGTAGGTGTAAGAGATGAAAGTATGAACTTTCTCCATTCATGCTCAACAGTATAGCAATTAGTGTATCCATCAAGCACAACTCGCCTATCAAACTGCCATGGCCTATCCAACAAAATATGACAAGCCCACATTGGCACCACATTACATAATATATCATCCTTATAACCCCCAATCTGAAAAGACATTAACACTCTTTTATTAACTCGTACCTCGCCACAATCATTGAACCATTTTAGGGTATACGACTCTGGATGTTCAAGTGTAGGAATCTCCAACTTCTCCACCAATTTCACACTAGCCACGTTTATATAACTACCTCCATCAATGATCATACTACACAATTTATCTTTAACTAAGCATCTAGTGTGGAAAATATTTTCTCGCTGCTCATGATCAACTAACTTTGGTTCAATATTCAATATTCTACGTGACACTAGTGATAACACATTTCCCTTCACCGGCTTAACTACCTCCGGAACCTCTCCCAACTATGGCATATCACCATAATCCGGCTCATCCTCACTTTCGGACTCTACATCACCATTAGTCCGAATCACTATCACTCTTCGATTTGGACATTCACTAACTCTATGACCCCTCCCATGACATTTAAAACACTCAATGTCTCTAGTGAGTGAAGTAGAAGGATTAAATTTACCTGATGGCTTCGCCTTGTCCAAGTCTGTCTTCTCCTCCACAACTTTGGGTTGTTGTGAAAAACGCGCATCATCTATCGTAGGAGTATTCGAACCCCAAGTACTGGTGCTAGTGTTGCAATTTTGCCGTGTAAAACCCTCCTCATGAGCTGCTGCTCAACTTTGACCGCCATGTGCACCATTTTCTCAAGATCGACACAATGATGTAAATCGACGGCATCTGCTATAGGAGTATTCAATCCTACGATAAATCTCGCCATCGTAACCTCCTGATCCTCCTCTATATTAGCCCTCACTATCAACATCTCCATCTCTTTATGATAATCCTCTATGCTCTTGGACCCCTGTGTCGATCTCTGCAACCTTTGATAGACGCCTCGGTAATAATGATTTGGTACAAAACGACATCGCATCAAACACCTCATCTCTTCCCATGTGGAAACGGGCCGCTCGCCGCTTTTCCTCCTCGAGACCATTAATTGATCCCACCAAATACTTGCGTAGTCCGAGAATTCAGTTGATGTCAACTTCACCTTTTTCAGTTCGAAATAATTCTAGCACTTAAACACATTCTCGATTTTCCTCTCACAATCCAAAATAGGCGTCCAGATCACTCTTTCCCTGGAACGATGGAATTTGCATTTTGATGTTACTCAAATTTCCATCCTCACGTCCCCTATCACCTCTATTTCTACGATAACCTCTACCCGGATTGTAATTTTGCTCCCTTTTGGAATTAAAATCATCCATCTCATCCGCCCATTCCTCTAGTTTGAGCCTCCTAGGCCTCCGTGCCCTAGTAACAGTCTCCTCTATTTTTGGCGCATCCCTGGGATCCCCATACATCTCGATCATCACTTTCTTCATGAGGCTTGTAAGTGCATCCATATCCAACTTATTACCTAACTCCAACAGTTGTCAATTTTCCTCAGACATGGTTGATTCACTCCCTCACGTGTATACGCTTGTGTATCACTCAACTCACAATTTCCCAGTACCCACACTTGTTACAATTATAAACCAATCAGTCAATCGCAAGTATGCCTCAACAAACCAAGACAATCGCCAAGCAAACAATGGATCTTGATAAGATGAAATTTGAAGACTAGGGTTTGTAAATCCCGATTTTCTAGAATTTTTGATTTTTTTTCTTTTTTTTATGCACGCAGATTATGATTCTGTACTTGCTGATTTTCTTGTGCAATTCTCAAATTTTTTTCGGTACCCTTGAAGAACTAGGGTTTATAAGAAAATCTGGAAAATAACAAGAATTAAAGAAACAATGATAGATTTAACCTTGTTAGATGGCTCTGATTACCAACTGATGTGAACCGTAGCAACAACGTGTATACGACCTAAACAACAATATGTTGTTAACCCAAGATTTTCACTAGTTTGGTTAAAATTGGTGGAAACCTCGACCCATTGCTTAGCAAAGCAAGAACCATGGTATGCATAGACGCCACAAACAAATGCGGAAGTTTATTTGATAAGTTAGAATTCACAACAAGATGAATAATCTTGAAGCTCTTGGAAAAACCCCAAGGGTTGGAGAGAAAATTCTCAAATCAATATTCAATATCAAAGTTATTATGAAAAACAAACAAGTGTTTGCCTTATATAGGCGACTCAAAATAAACCCTAAACCAACGAGGAAACAACTTAAAAATCGAAAAAGGAAACAAAAACAGAAAAAACCCAAATCTGCTGAAACCCACAGAGGCACACGGGTTGTGCGCCTGCCCGTGCATAGACACACAGGTTGTGCGCCTACCCGTATGTCAAGTCAAATATCATGTTTTTTGTTCGCATGGGTGCACGGGCCATGCGTATACCCACGGGTTTCCCGTGCGTCAAGCCGAAATTGACCCCTGCTCGTCCCAAACTTGAAATATCAAGATGCAGCCTTAAAGGATTATTTGTCCTCCAAAACATCAAAACGACTTAAAACAACGAAAATAAACACCTAATCTATGATAAACAAATACAAGAACTCAAGAAATCAATTACATAGTCTTCAAGAACTCGAGATAGCTTGCATTTGATTTTGCCTGGATCCTTCGTGACTGGATTCTGATCAAGTGAGTTATAATCCCATTGATAAACTCATTTCCTATATCAGATCTTATTTTTATAATGGTTTGACTCTTCTCATTTTAAACTCTTCTCATCAGTTGAGGGAGCTTCTGCAAGGTTTCTTTCTTTTTACACATAAAGATGGTCCATGTATATCTTGAATAATCATCCACCACCACTAAGGTGTATTTTTTTCCACTAATGCTGGCTGGTTCAATAGGACCAAATAAATCCATATGCAATAAGTGCAATATCCTGGTTGAAGAAGGACTTGGTTTGTCCTTGAAAGAAGACTTTATTTGCTTTCCCATCTGGCATGCATCACAAATGCTCTCCTTCTTGTACACAGAGTCAGGAAATACTTACACAAGATGACTCCTTGCAAGCTTTCTTGATTGTCTTGAAATTCAGGTGACTCGACTTATTATGCCACAACCAACTTGATTCGGTTGTACTCTTTGCTAGCAGACATGCGCTTGGTGTAGCAGTTGACCAATCCACTACATACATGTTTTTCTGCCTTGATCCTTGTATCACAATTTCATTTGATTCAACATCCTTGATTTGGCAAATACCCATGTTGAATCCTACATTATAACCCTTATCACAGAGTTGGTTGATGTTCAATAGATTTTAATTGAGCATTCAACATAGGCTACATCTGTGATCTCTAGTCCATTCTTTTTTATGGATTATGTGCCTTTGATCTCCCCTGGAGCTTCATTTCTTCCAAATATGACTTTAACACCTTTTATTTCCTTAAACTTTGAAAGATTTTTCTCGTTGCCTTTCATATGTCTGGAACAACCACTATCCATGTACCAGGTTCATTGGTACTCAGCTGTTCCTTGAACCTGCAATGAAGGAAATTAGTTTTTAGGTTCTCATACTTGCCTGGGTCCTGAGGGGTTAGCACTGTAAGGTGATCCAACCAACCTATAGTCAAATGGTCTGACTATAAGAGGTTGCCACCTATCAGTTCCATAATCATAATGAACATTAGCAAATTGCTTAGGGGCTTTAGGCTCATACAACTGTCTCTTTTGTCAGTATGCTTGTGTGTGAGCTTGTGCATTTGCTTTCTTGGGATAATTTTGAAACTTTTGTGCATATTGTGCTTGGGTGCATATGTGTGCTGATTATAACTTCTTTGCCTTGGGAATGACCATTTTTTAGTCTGAGATCTTTGCCACTTAGGCTTGTATCTGATTTGATTGTTCCAATCAGCTTGGCTGGGATAATTTCTACCATTCCCATCATATGATTTTATTTGCTGAAACCTCTGGGCTTTTGGTAGCTCTATTTAGACTTTACAGAGTATTTTCTGTTTGGAGTCTGCTGATGGACTCTTATGAATTTTGTTTCAGCTGTCCTCTCAGCATACTCTGCTGGCTTTTTGCCTTTACCTTTGTATCCAAGGCCATCATGGTTGTGATTGTGTTTGTGAGTGGGTGCAGTTGCAACATATGGTGCTTTGGATTTTTGGACTGCCTCATTACTTGAGGATCCTTATTCCAATACCACTTTTTGAGCTTGGGCATGCACAAAAAGAATTAAATCCAATGCCTTATCTCCCCTTTCCTTTTGAATCATTATAAGTTCATCCAATGATTTAGATGCTTTAGTGAATGATGCAATCACAGTTTTTAAATCTTTTTCCCTCTTTTCAATTGCAGCTAAGTCTGCTTGAATCTTATATATCTCAGCCTTCAGCTCTGTATTCTCAGTAGCTATATGACTTAGAGTACTCAACTACTTAGTCGTCTGTGAGTTTTGGCTTTTGAGATGGCTGTTTTCCCCATTTAAAAGTGTGTGTGAGGTTTTTACATGCTCAAAATCTTTCATCATTTGCCTAATGAATCATAAAGATCGGTGGGTGATGAAGTGTTTGTGGCACTATCACTATCATGAGAATTAGAATGAGATGAGTTAGAATGTACCTCATCTTCTTGTTCTTTGGCCATGAGGCATATCAAAGCCTCTTCTTCTGTGTCAGAGGAGTAGTCAGCTTCACTGTTATCTGACTCAGCTGGTTCTTTACACTTGGTTGTGTCAGCAGTCTCAGCAGCCAACCTGGCTTTCTTCTTTTATTGTTTTATCTCTCTGAAGACTTTTCTTTCCTCTCCATTTCTATATTTGTTGGTTGGTGGATAGGGACAATCAACAGCAAAATGTCCTGGTTGTATGCAATTCCAACACAAGCTTTAAGCTCTCTGAAGTCTACCCTTTCAGCTCTCTGATACTCAGTCCTTTGATGATCAGCTCTTTTTGGTGGTCTGTCCTCCCTTGCTTGGGAGGGTGATGAGTGTCTCCTGGATGATTCACCCTTGTTTCTCTTGTAGTTCTTATTGAAAAACTTGTTGAATCTCTTTACCATTAGGGCAATCTCCTCTTAGTAAATGGCTTCTTTGGATTCAGCTCTCTTAGACTCACCAGCCCAGAGTGCAGTTGTCATGGGTACATCTGTCTCTTCTTGTTCTTTTCTTCTGAGCTCAAATTCATAGGCTTTAAGGTATGAGAACATCTCATGGGTGGATGTTCTTGTAAGGTCCATTGAATGTCTCAAAGCCATCACCTTCATTTCCCACTCAGCTGGGAGAGACCTTAAATTCTTCATACACATTTCCTTCTGTGTAAATTCTTTTCCTAGAGCTAAGAGCTCATTGGTTATCTCTGTGAATCTGGCATCCAGTTGATCCAGACTCTCACCTGCAAGCATTTTGAAATTTTAAAATTTTTGAACAGCAACTGCTAACTAATTTTCTTTAATTTGATCAGACCCTTCACAAATTAAAGTTAGTTTTTCCCATATTTCTTTGGCCGTTCTGTAAGATTTAACTTTGTTGAACATGGCCTTATCAAGGGTTTTGTATAAAATGTCCTTGGCAACATTGTCCAAGTTATATCTCTTTCTATCCTCATTAGTCCATTCGCAACTTGACTTTTCCACCATAGCAGGTCTAGGTACCACAGCAGCGGCAGCAACATGTATGCCTCGTGCCATAGGAGCTGCAATAGCCTCTCCTTCTGGTACATCAGCAACCTAAGGAGTAGGAGCCCTGACAGATGTGTCCACCTTCATTATTTGTAGTGGTCCATCCTCAATGACAAACCACATTTCATCATGTAAGTCTGAAAGATGGGTCTGCATACGTATTTTCCAATCATCAAATTCTTCAACAGTAAACATTGGAATGCGAGTCAGATTTGCTTCCATGATAATATCTTTGCTTTAAGATAAAAGCTTCAAAAACTACAAGTGTTGTTCTTTTGAAAAAGAATGAGATCTAGTTCAGTAACCAGTGCAGAAGGCTCAATGAACCAACCGCTATGATACTACTTGTAGGTCCCAAGGGGTGATAAGTAAAGTCTAGAGGGGGGGTTGAATAGTCTTTAACAATTTTTTGTTTTTAGTCCATTTAGAATATCAGAGTTGACTCAAGTCAGCTAAGTCCTTGGTGGATAGCTAAGTTTACTTGCACAAAAGAGTTAGCCACTCAAAATGACTCGACCGAGTGTTGGTAGTATAACTCACCGATTCACTAACACTTTAAAATTTCAGATTGACTTGGTTTTCACAAATGGGAAGATTTTCACCCTTAGTTTTTAATACGTTTTTCAACACTTGTTTAAGCCAAGTTATTATCAGTTGACTTAGCAAATTAACAAACAACAATAATAATGAGAAGCAAGAATATAAGTATGCTGAATTTAAATGACACAAGCAATCTACTCT
Source organism: Rehmannia glutinosa (assembly GCA_016081115.2). Taxonomy (NCBI): domain Eukaryota; kingdom Viridiplantae; phylum Streptophyta; class Magnoliopsida; order Lamiales; family Orobanchaceae; genus Rehmannia; species Rehmannia glutinosa. Next base: position 30,704 of record JABTTQ020000206.1, on the reverse strand, counting down.
TCTCCAACCCCTGGAGGAATCCATTAGTGTAACTTGACTTGGTTACAAAATGGTTACAGTCCGAGACAACTTTGATCACACAACTAATTGCTCCTGGGACTCAATTTCTTCACAAGACGGTTGCCCTACTAATTCACCTCCTTCAAACCTTTGGAAGCCCTCCAACAGGTTCAAAGCTCTGCTTCGATCTGGAACCTTACTACACCTACTTCAACCTTGGAGAGTAGACCCCTTGTTCTTGAAATAAGTTTTTCCTCTTCAACAAATAAAGTCGTCTTTCCTTCACAATGAGTATATTGGATTAATTTCCGTCGAGTTTAGGCTTGAGGATAATATTTGAATGCTTGAGAGATATTGTTTTGCTTTGCAGGTTATTTGCTTACTTGCTTGCGTACTTGGGTTGTTACATTCTCTCTGTGTATTGCTCAGCCTTTTATAGTGCATGTTTGAAAATATTTTCGTTGAAGAGATAGATGTATTTTTCAAACTACACTTTGTAGGTTGTTGGCGTGTCTTGTCTTGTAGCATTGATGTGGATTGTACATTGAATTTAATGCTCTACAGCCTTTCCTTAAACTCTGTAGGATTTCAGGTACATCCCACTGGCTCCTTGCTTTTTGCACTCTTTCAGCAAAACAGTTTTAAGGTAGACAGTCTGACACATGCCTATTTCCAGCAAAACCTTGACTTTGCTTGACAACAAATCTCTTTCAGCTTTCGTTGATCCTGCCTGGTGCATATCCTCTTAGATAGTAAATTCCAATGATTTTGGAATGACTTTCTTTGCAGTCGTGAGACTAAAGCTTTTTTCATTACTTGAATGAGACTTCACTTCACCTCACTCACCGCCACACACACTGGTCTTCTCTTTGATCTTCAAATGAGTCCCGCAATCTTCAACTTGGTTGTTTCCACTCAGCTTACATAGTCATATCTATTACAAGTTGATTTACAGTTGAATTGGGCGCAACTTCCTAATCTAAGCTTTACATGGTATCATCAAAATCTATTACATAAATTTCCTAATATATATAAGTGTGTTAATCTTTGCTTTTTAAAAATGAGATCACTCAAAGTCAATGGTGTAGACGAAATCCTCCTTTCTGAGGGGAAAGTCTTTAAGTTTTCTTCTCCAGAAGCTGGATAAACCTTCGACTGGGAACTTACCTGCACACACGCGCAAACGTTAGAGGCCCCTAGGGTTGTCTAAGGGAGGCCCCTCCGACGCTCAAGTCAGCATGGTGAACGAGAGAATAATTAAGATAGTAATTGAATACTGAATTAAATGCGAGGAGAATTATCAGAATGTGAAAATGTACTTACAAATGAATATGAGAGATCTTTATATACCTGGAAGATGGGCCCTGTAGGCCATGTAAGAGAAATAGGACTATGGGCTAGTTCGCGTAGGAGAAATCGGCCTATCGGCCAGTCCTAGACTCCTTCGGGCTGGGTTATTTTATTAAGAGCCCATTGGGCGATTAATATTAAATTAATATATAAACTGAATTATATATTAAATAATTATATATCATTTTCGCCACCAACATAAGCTCCCCAGCTCTGGTGCTGCGGAGGAATGAAGCAATGCGGGAGCTAAACTGGTACCATGTCTTGTTGTATATCTTGTCTTGCCTTTGGAGAATCTTTGACCACTTTTGCATAAGGACACTTGGAAGGAGAGCCTTTGACCATGTCTTCCAAAGGTAATATTTCTCTCTCTACTCTTTAACTTTGAATTTTTTTTGCATTGTAGAAGACTTAGAAATTTTTTTGAAAGTTGAGGTGAGAGCTCATTGAGAGTTGGAGTGATGAGTAGACTGTGTCAAGTGAAGAGATATATGAGAGTTCCATATGCAAAAGCGGGCGCCCCGGGGCGCCTACCCGAAGTGGGCAAGGGCGCCCCCTTGGTGCCCTCTCTGAGCGGCCATAAGGGCGCGCCCGAGCGCCCTTCCAGATGGAGGAGGATGCGCCCCCAGGGGGGCATCCCAAGCCCCCAACCCATTTTCCTTCTCACATTTCCCCATTTTCCCTGGAGTTTTCATACATTTCAGGTCAGATTTTGGATGCCGGTCCTTCTTCAGTTCCGCTCAGAGGCTGAGGTGTTATCGGGCGTTCAGGTTTTGGTTATGTAATTCTGTTTCCACCTTTTGTTAGAAAAATATTTTTATTGTGATTTTGAGGATTTCATATACATGAGTTTTTATACCAAAACAATATCCCCAAATATTGTTCAAATACTTCAAAACATTTTCAATGATTTTTACTAAATTTTTGAAGTATTTCTTAAACTTTATTTTTGACAAAAGTCGGACAACCTCTTCAGATTGAGGTCGACCGTCCGCCCTATAGAAAAACCCGTGCACTGAAAGTTAGCAAAAGACAAAACAAAACAGAGAATTTGTGAAGGGGTAGGGTGACTGTCGACCCCTAGGCGACCCAAAGTGCCTTAGTTTAATTTTTTTGGTTAAAACTTCTATGGTTAAAGGACGAACGGTCACTATCCTAGAGTAACTGGTCGCCATGCATAGTGATCGGTCGCTCTAGTACAGTGACTAGTCCCCCTTGACAGCAACCCATGTCAAATCTTGATCTTAAACTTTCGAATTTTCAACATAGTGACCGGTCGCTCCATGATTTTTGACAAAGAAATTATATCCGTTTGCTTAAGCACTTATCAGTAAGATCTATTTTGTCAATTCTTAACCATTTTTGTAGATTTTTTGATCCTTCTTTTGTATACAAAAGTGAAGATGGATGAGCCTATGTTGGAAATCAAATCTTGAAGCTCTCCTATAAATAGATGAAGAAATTGAAGTATCAATACAACATTTCAATCTACAAAAGCACAACAAAAAATCAGCAAAATTCTCTAAGTCTTCATTTTCACATTCTTGTTGTATTAGCCTAAGCTTATCACTTTCACATCTTGATTATTAGGCTTTCCTTCTTGACTACACTTACACTTTTGAGTTGTAATACTTTCATACAAAGTGTATCTTGATTGTAATTGTAAAATAATCCAAAACAAGAAATCATTGTTAGTGTTCTTGTGGTAAGAACATACTTGGTTGATTAATAGGTGTTGAAGAGTTTGGTGCTCCTTCATAGAGGTGAGAAGAATGTGGTGCTATTCTAAGTTGGTGTTGTAAGAATAGTGTGTTGCTCTTCAAGGTAAAGGTTGTAACTGTTTGATATCAATAAAACTTTTTTCCTTTTTGAAATCCATTTGAACATACCGGGAGGTAGAGCATGTAGGCCCTATGTGGGTTGAAGCTCTATAAATCATTGTGTGTTGATTTATTTTCTGCACTTTTATTTTTTCACCATCTTCATATTCGAAAAAGAGGGCACAAATCAGAAAATCGGAAAAATCTATTCACCCCCCTCTAGATTTTCATAGCCACTTGGACTAACACCTTTGTCCATGGATTTTGATATTCCTCTTTCTGCTCTAGAGTTACATTTTGATGGCGAGGGAGAAGTAGAGCTTGAGCCGGACTCGAGCTCAAGTGATGAGTCTTCCGAGGAGAAGTCCAAGGAAGATAATCCTGAAGAAGTCCATCGCCCCAAGTATCAACTTAGGCCTCCTCTCGGGAGTCGGATAGTTGTTCTGGGAGAGTTAGCTAGTCGAGTATCATATTTTTGTCTCCATAAGCTGTGGGAGCGGCTAGAGCTTCCTTCAGCGCTTGTGATATTGGCTCGGGTCGGGGCAATATACTTAATCATCCACCCGAGGGCTTCATCACGATCGTTAGATCCATGGTAGCATGTGTTGGTCAGTTGATTCCTCAAGCTTATGCTTGTATATGGGGTTACTGAGCATGCGATGATTGGGCTTGGGCTTGATTGATTGTAGAAGGATTCCACTCTTTGTTTTATGCCAGAAAGTCTCCTGGTGACACCTTCTTCCACTTCTTCCTCCACCCCCAGTGCAAGTTTCTTAAAGGGCTCAATTCTCCTGGTGGATTGTGGAAGAAGGATTTCTTCTACGTGAAATGGTTGGGAGCTCCCTCACGAATGCATTTTGGAAACCATGATAGCCCGAGGAACTCCTACATCTCAAAAGGATATGGCAGAAATTTATAGATCTCGGGGATTGTTAAGAGTCTTCTAGATGTTAGGGAGTTCTTGGGTATCCCACCTTGCTTTACTTCTACGTATTGCTTCCCATTTTACTTGTATACTTTGACGGCCTCCATTTTCCGATACTGCTTCTTACTTGCTTTTTAGGTAAGGAGAGTTATAGCATCACAGAACTGGTGATCTTTAAGAAGAAGGAAAAGGAGAATGCCAAGGGAAAGTATGCCGCTGGCGGGAGTTTGATCGCCCCACCTCGAAGTGATAGTGAGCTAGGATTGCGCCCTCATTGTCCAATGAGTGATCGACGTCTGTTCTCTCGCTCTAGTGACCTCATTAATGTTGTTCCTGCTTCCCGTCCTCATTTGGGCCCTTCTAGGGGGAAGAGGCCGAGGATGGAGCATGGTTATGCTACTCCTGGACTGTTGGTCCCCAAGCTATCTTCTCCGGGTCAATCGTCGTGAGAGGATCCATCCCATGGGACTACATAGATTTTGGCTTGGGTGCTAGTACAAGAGGAGCTTTTCGGCAGATAATCAGTCCCGTCTTGGGTCTTTGTCCTTCAAGGACATTGAGACTCACTTTTGCGGGGATGTTGCTCGGGTAAGCTTTTGTGGTTACTTTGCATCTTCATTCTTTATTCTTTGTCTTTTTACTTGGCTAAGACTTGTACAAATTTCATTGAAGATTCTAAACCTCGCAGCGGCTTTGAACCATCGAGACGAGGTAACGGAGGTGGAGAACCATCAACTTAGGGGTGAGGTGAAAGCTCTTAAGGCAGCAACTAGCCATCATAAGTGTGAGATGTCGTATTTATCCAAGAAGTATGATCGAGCGAAAGATTAGCTTGCCCATGAGGCGGAAATGGGTGAGTTGTTTTTACAGTCTCCTGTTGGTGTTGAGTTATTGGCCAAGGAGAGGTCCAATTCAGTTGAGGCCTACAAGGGTTCCTTGTCCTATCATTCGGATCGATGAGAGAGTCCTCCTCCCGCTTTGATAAGGCGGTGAGTCTTTGCTTTTAAACTTTTGCGGCAGAGTGGAAAAGCTTCTAGTGAGGTGATAAGCATCTATAACTCGTAATGTTTCGATGAAGAGGGGAGATTAAGGCTTCGCAGGTCTTCATGCCGAGTGGACAATCTTCTTTGAGGAGACGGAGCCCCCCACCCCGATTATTGATGATTGTATCTTGCCCAAACAGCCTTCTAATTTACCACTTTGTTTACGGCTTGCTTTATGTATTTGGATATTTCTTGCTTTCTCTTTTTGTCTTGAGATGTTTGGTTGCCACATGGGGTTGTATAATATTCTGTTGCATTTACGTTATGTTGACGTCCTTCCTTATGTTGCCACCCGAGGGCGCTTCCTCTATAGTTTTTGAATTTGTATTTTGATCTCTTCCCCACATGTGTTAGCTTTTTAGCCTTCTTTTCTTGGTCATTTTCATCATGGAGAAGAATTTACGGGGACTCTTGTGAGAAGGCCCCTTCCTCCGGGGTCTTAGCCGGAGGAGGAATGTTTTTACTATGACCCCTTTGTGATGAGGCCCTTCCCATCCGGCATCTTAGCTAGAAGGGGTCTTCCCACACAAGGTCTTAGCCGGGTGAGGTCTTCCCCTCCGGGGTCTTAGCCAAAGGAGGTGAATTACTAGAACTCCCATGAGGGTCCCCCCATCCGAGGTCTTAGCCGAAAAGGTCTTCCTACCCGGGGTCTTAGCTGGGTGAGGTCTTCGCCTCCGGACTCTTAGCCGGAGAAGGTGCCCATAAGGAGGCCCATCCTATCTGGGGTCTTAGCCGAAAGGGGCCTTCCCACTCAGCGTCTTAGCTAGGTGAGGTCTTTCTCTTTAGGGTCTTAGCTGGAGGAGGTTATTTATGAGGACCCCCATGAGGAGGCCCTTCCATCCGGGCTTTAGCCGGAAAGATGGGGTTTGTTAAGGAGAGCACCCAAAATGGTCATTGACCTTAGCCATATATGGCTAGTAACTGTATTTGCAAAATCAAAGTAGAAACGTGAAAGTACTTTTATTCATTATAATGATAAAGTTTTACGCCCTGTGGACGAAAATAATACTAAAATGACAATAAAAATGTTTAGCGCCTCTAAGGCGAAAATAAATTGGAAATAAAAACTACTAAGGCCTCCTAAGGCCAAGGAGAACTCGTGTTGGCATAAGCTAAGGAGATCTCAACTCTTTATGGAGGTGCGATGCTTTCACCGATTGGTGGAGAATTCGTTTCATCCTCGCAGATCATCGATCAATGTTTCTGAATAGTCCCTATATCCACAGTAATATTGCCTATCTCATATTCCTTGGCAAGTATCGGCTAGAGGGGTAGTGCGGACAAAGTGATCTGAGACCAATCCATGAGGTGATGTACGAAGTTCGTGTTGCAGGGATAAGGCATTTCCAAGGTGATAGGTTGGACTACTTTCTCAGCGCAATGTAGGGCGTTCCCTGCTGCCTTCTTCCCGGGTCTCATAGTGATTCGGGTAATCCACGTATTCTTGTAGGTGGCCTTTCTCAATTTATCGTTCAATAGTGCATCTGAGATGGATGCAAGTCTCAGTTGTATGCCCTTATTATATTGGAAGTAACAAAAGTGTTTGGACCGACGTTGTCCGAAACTGTCTCTCATCGTCACCCTCTTCGGCCTTCCGCTTGTTCTTTCGTGGAGGCTTCATTGCTTCATCTCCTAGGTCGGGTGTTCTGTTGCAGTGGGGAATTTTTTCCAGAGTGGGGAGAGATCCTTCTTTCAAAATGCCCTGAACATGATCTCACAGGGCGACACATTGTTGAATCCTAGTTAAGGTCTCTTGCTGGATGCCGTGTCTTTATTTACAGCTTCCACGAGTTGTCCCATAAAATTGCGTAAAGGTTCCCCCACCTTACGTTGAAACAGGCGTGTGATGGTCTCTTGGTTTTCTTTGCTGACGGAGAATTCTTGCACAAAAGCTTCAGCGAACTTGTGCATCATGGTGATAGAACCCTCCGGGAGCTGATCGAACCAAGCCAGGGCTTGCTTGGTTAGGGTAGTTAGAAATGCTTTCCAATAGGCATCGCCCGTCATCTCATAGAGATATGCCTCAACATAGAATTTATTCAAATGCTCCTAGGAATCTCCGATTCCATCATATTTCGGGACATTAGATGTCCTAAGTTCGGGGGGTAGTTGTTCAATCGAGGAATAGCAGGGTCGGACTCCCTTCTTTGAAGCGGTAGCTTGTGAATGAGTATGACAGGTTGTGGTCGCCGGATCCTCGACTAATAGTTGTTCTTCTCGCTCTTGCCTTGTCTATCCTCTCTTCTTCTTGTCCTTCTAGGTCAAGGTCTTCAATGGTGGCGGAGCCCGGGATGGTGCTCCCGCGGTTCTCGGTTCTGACTTGATGCTTTAGGGCATTCCATGCAAACTTATTCTAGCAGAGGATTCGAGATGGTTTCCTTGGTTATACGAATTTCTTCATTGGGCGGCGCCTCCCGAGTGAGGCGGCCGGTGCCACTTCTTTCTTGCGAGAGGCGGTTCCTTCCGATGGAAAGGTAGTTGGCCTCCCGCCTTGTCTTGATAGCCTTTCCTCTTGCGATCTCCGGCCTCATGGCTAGCGACTTGGGATCCGACTTCTTGTCTTTGGTGGTCGAGTTTGCATCTTCGTGTACTTTGGTTGCTTCCCACGACGACGCCAAAAATGATGTTGAATTTTAGGCGCATCACTCAAAGTCAATGGTGTAGATGAAATCTTCCTTCCCGAGGGGAAGTCTTCAAGTTCTCTTCTCCGGAAGTTGGAAAATCCTTCGACCGAACTTGCCTCGCATACACGCCGCAAACGTTAGAAGGCCCGGGGTTGTCCTGGGAGGTCCTCTCCGACGCTCAAGTCGGACACGAACGAGAGAATAATTTAGACACCGATTGAATACTGAATTAAATGCGTAGGAGAATTATCAGAATGTAAGAATGTTCTTATAAACGAATATGAGGGGCCTTTTTATACCTGGGAGATGGGTCATGTGAGCCATGTAGGAGAAATTGACCTATGGGCTAGTCCCGGACTCCTTTGGGCCGGGTTATTTATTAAAAGCATATTAGACATTAATATTAAATTAATATATAAACTAAATTATATATTAAATAATTAAATATCGGTTTTACCCCAACACGCGTAAAATAAATAAAAAGGTTGAATTTGCCCCTAGCAAATTGTTTATGCTTTATAGTTATCACTAACAAGTGAAAATTGTCAATTTTATATCATGTCACGACTATTATATTCTACAGCTGTAAAGTACATTTAAATCAAATTTTGCTAAAATGTTAGTAGAGGAAATTAAAAGTTAAATTGTAAAATGTCCAGCCACAATACTTGTAAGTGATACCGACTTGTATAAAGCCGTTTCTTGTTGAGCATTACAATTCACTGATTAACCATAATTTCTACCACAAAAAAGGAAAACAAGAACTTGATTTGGTTGGCTCAATTGACTTTATGTATATTACCCTAATATTTTTTGCGATCATATGGCCTTTTTTATTAAAACTAAAAACAATAATATATGACCTAACTAATATGTCATATAGATGATATATAACAATAATTTATAATTATAAAATTGATTTTCGAATCGCAAAATTTTCCTAAGATGTAATTGGTCCATCGATATATCATTGGGGGAAAAAAATTAAAGCAGCAACCAGTCTAAGTTTAGAACTCCAAAAATTACGACAATAAACATTGAATGATGTTCCCATGTGCATAATTTTAACATTAATGTAGTGCAATATAATAAATATTCCAACCATAATTCTCCTATTTTGAGGCCTTCAAGATTTGCAGCTGTGTGCAATAATCCATGGGTGGAAAAGTGATTCAACTGATTGAACTGTTTATATTAAGTGCAGAAAAAAGTAAGTTGCTTTTTTGGGGGGCAATTATTGAAAAAATCAGGCTCTTTAACCTCAATAATGATTATTATGTTATGCTGTCTTTGGAAAAATAAATAATGCAACTATAGTACGCATTAATTATGGCTACTGAAATTAGCGGTGCATTATTACTACCTACATGTGGCTATGTATAACCACAAATTTGGAAATTGATCCATATGTATCTCATTTTAATTTACACTGATCAATGAAAAACATTACCCTCCCTCTCACAAGGAAGTCTTTTATTAGACGGTCTAATGAATCCAATCCGTTAGACGGATCAATAACAATCAACCCGACTCATACCCAGCACAACCAAAAAAACCATATTCTGTAAATGTGAAATATGTGTCATCTTCTCTTCATATAGTGATGTCACCAATACTTTCTCCATTCATACTTACATACATATGTATAACAATCTCTATAACTATCTCTACATTCTCATCACATCAAATTCATTAATTTGTTGATAGTTCTCATCAGATTTTCCTAGAAACAAAAGTAATTTGCAGGTCCAACCATGGTGGAATTAATTCACACGTTTCTCAACTTTTCTCTTTCACCTTCCTCTCCCTTCTTCTTTTCTTGCCACCCTTTGATTTACACGTTTCTCATCGTATTCTGAATAATCGTGGTTGTTGTGGCGCGAGGTGGACAAAGACTAGAACAGGGAGATGAGAGAGAGGAAGTGGGTTAGGGTTTTGCTACGGTACTTGGTAAGGAAGAGGCAAAATTATAAGGTGATGCTGTTTTTTTAAGGCACATCACTCAAGTCAACTGGGTTGACCAAAATCCTCTTCCCGAAGGAGAAGTCTTCTCATCTTCTTCTCCATGAGCTGAAAAATCCTTTGATGGGAACTTATCTTCACACACGCGCAAATGTTAGAGGGCCCCAAGGGTTGTCCCAGGTAAGCCCCTCTGACGCTCAAGTCAGCATGGTGAACGAGAGAAATAACAGTAAACGAATACTGTAAAATAATGTGTAGGAGAATAATGAATTAATTAACTTACAGATAATAGGAGGGACCTTTTTATACCTGGGACAAGGGCCACGTGAGCCGTGTAGAAGAATTTGGCCTATAGGCCAATCCGCGTAGGAGAAAACGGCCGATTGGGCCAAACCCGGATTCCTGGCCAGATTAATTATTAAGAGCCCATTAGGCAATTAATATTAAATAAACATATATAATATGAATTATATATTTAATTAATGAAATACTATTTTTGTCCCCAATATAAGCCCCCATCTCTGGTGCTATGGAAGGATGAAGCAGTGCATGAGCTAATCCAGTGTAAAAGTATTTGGCTTATCTTGTTTGCATCTCTTGTCTTGACTTTGAGGGATCTTTGACTGCTTTTGCATGAGAACGCTTGAAAGGAGAGCCTTTGACCATGTTTTCCAAAGTTAATACTTCCCTCTATACTCTTCAACTTTTTTGAATTTTTTTGCTTTGAAAAAGACTTGGGAAATTTCTTACAAGTGAGACTTGAAATGAGACTTGAGGTGAGATTTAAGGTGATAGTTGATGGAGAGATGGAGTGCATCGAGCGGAGAGAGAGATGAGAGTCATAGAGGGCGCCCCCGGGGGGCCTCCCTTGAGCGGTAATGTGTGTAAAATAAACGTGCATTTTGGGGCTTAAAATGATATATATTTGATGCATTTGCACGCATATTTAGTATGTTTTACTTGGTTTCCTTAAAAATGCATGATATTGTGTATTCTTATAATTTTTACAGGAAACGGAGCTTAAAATGAAGAAATATCAGTTGGAATGCTCGACTAAGATTGACGAATGCGAAGAGAAGATCAAAACGGCGAAGAAAATGGACAAAAACACTTCACACGGCCGTGTGAAAATACCGGTAAAAATGACACAACCGTGTTAAGTGGGGAAGAACAGGGGACGGAACCAGGATCACATGGCTATGCCATGTGAACCCACACGGGCATGTGGGAATGGGTATCGCACCGCACGGCCAGACCGTGTGAACTCACACACGCGTGTGAGAAAAGGCTGAGCAACAAACCACATGGCCGTGTGGTGCCACACGGCCAGGCCATGTTGGACTCTGCCAAGACATATTTTTTGGAGTTCTTTTCTCGTTCCAACTCTACAAATGATCTCTCCAAGCATCTCCAAAAGGGACCCAAGGCTTGCACGAAATTACATCACTTCATACATAGAAAACACATCAAATTATACAGGAACGCAAGAATCGAAGTTCTTCTGAGAGAGGAAGGCTAGGTCGCGAAGAACACCACAAGGCTTTCGCATCTACGGGAGCACAAGAGTTTCGAAGACTTGGAAGGAGAATCCATCCTGACAAGAAGGGGTTTTCTTTCTATGTCTAGATCTCTTGTCTGTGCTTAAACGATGTCATAATATTGATTTCGAATTTGTCTATGAGTTTGTAATCAATGTTTGGCATATCTGTTGGATCTTAGGGGCATAATCGAAACTGTGGATTCATGTTAAATATGATTAATTATTTTCTTAATTGATTCATGCTTTCTATTTTATGAATTCGAGTGCTTATTTATAATTGCTTTTATTTTCCGGGAATAATTTGTATGTCACATTTGTTAGTGCGAGATTCGGGAGATGAGTTCTAACAAAGACGAAAATCGAATTCAGACGTAAATGGGTGTAACGTATCGGGAGACCTACAACTGTTTCTGGGGAGTCATTCAATTCATAAATCTTTTGGGAGTTAATAATAGTTGTAACTTATTGGGAGATCTACAATTGTTATTAATCTACTGTTTATTTATCACCCGGGAAGGGGGAATAAACTATCTTAGAAATTGAACCCATAGAATTGCATGACTTGGTTTTTAAAACTTTAATTACATTTAATATTGAAGAACACATGTTGAGATCATTTGTCTAAGGTTGCTCTTATAGTTGTTGAAAATACTTGTGGGGTTCGCAAATTTATTTATTTTTCTTTTTAATTTTTTTATTTTTATTAATACTCAATATTCGGTCGCTTCAATAAAATTGGAATGCGATGTTATTATACCATACGTGTTTCGCATATCAATCCTTGAGGAATACGACCTTGCTTGCCATTATTTCTATAAACTACACTGTACACTTGCAGTTGTATGATCCAAATATTTTTGGCAAATAAGCGGGCAAGGGCATCCCTTGGCGCCCTCCCCGGCGGAGTAGGGCCAGCCCCCGATCCATTTTTCTTCTTGTTTTTCTCCATACTCCCCCGAGTTTTCATATGTTTCGATCCATGTTCCAGATTTCGGTACTTCTTCTATTTCGCTTGGAGGTCGAGGTGTTACCGGGCCTTCTATTTCTGGTTCAGTCCTTGCATGTCCACCGTTTTCACGGAGTTTGATATTCCTCCTTCGAGCCATGTTCCGTTTCTTACTTCTTCTATTTCGCTTGAGGTCGAGGTGTTACCGACCTTCTATTTCTAGTTCACTCCTTGCATGTCCACCTTTTTCACGGAGTTTGATATTCCTCCTCTTGCTCCAGAGTGGTGTTTTGATGGCGAAAGAGTAGTGGAGCTTGAGTCAGATTTGAGCTCAAGTGATGAGTCTTCCGAGGCAGAGTCCGAGGAAGATAGTCCTAAAGAGGTCCGTCCCACCAAGTATCAATATAGGCGTCAAATCGATTCTTCATTCCTTGTATTTTCTTCAACTTTTTCTGGAGTTTGGCTTATGATTCCTTGTCCATGGGGACTTGTTCTTTATTTGTGTAGAGATGAACCCTTCCCTTTGGGAGGAAGCTTTAATTCGGAGTGGCCGGAGATACTTGTGTTGCTCTATCTCTTCCAGAGCTCGGAGGGAGCACCCTTCTCGAGCTTGGAGGGAGCACCCATCTGGATCTTGGAGAGAGCACCCTTCTGGAGCTTGGAGAAAGCAACCTTCTGGAGCATGGAGAGAGCACCCTTCTGGATCTTGGAGAGAGCATCCTTCTTGAACTTGCTCCAAGTTGATATTTTCTCCACATGTGTGCACATATTCATCATGGAGAAGAATTCTTGTGAGGAGACCCCTCCCATTCAGGGTCTTTGTCAGAGAGAGTTTTTCCGATTGCACCGAGATGATCCCCATGAGGAGACCTCTCTTCTCCCAGGTCTTAGCCGGAGAGGTTTTTCCGATAACATCGATAGGATTCCCGTGAGGAGACCTATCCTCTTTGGGGTCTTAGCCGGAGAGGGTTTCCCGATAACATCGAGAGGATCCCTGTGAGAAGACCCCTCCTCTATGGGGTCTTAGCTGGAGAGGGTTTTCCAATAACATCGAGTGGATCCACATGAAGAGACCCCTCCTCTCTAGGGTCTTAGCCGGAGAGGGTTTTCCAATAATATCGAGAGGATCCCCGTAAGAAAACCCCTCTTCTCCGGGGTTTTAGCTGGAGAGGGTTTTATGTTAACATTGAGAGAATTCCCGTAGAAGACTCCCCCTCTCTGGGGTCTTAGTCAGAGAGGGTTTTCTGATAACATCGAGAGGATCCTCATGAGAATATCCTTCCTCTCTGAGGTCTTAGCCGAAGAGGGTTTTCTAATAATATCAAGAGGATCCCCATGAGGAGACCCCTCCTATCCGTGGTCTTAGTCGGAGAGGATTTAGCTTTGGTGAGGGGAACATCCAGATGGTCACGGATTTTGTCTGTGTCTGGCAACCAACTGCGTATAATAAATCATAGCTATAAAGTAAAAGAAATTTATTTATTAGAGCAACGAAGTTTTATGCCCCACAGGCTGAAATAAGCTGAAACCGACATAAAAATATTTAACACCTCTAGGGCGGAAATAAATAGAAAACAGACAAAAATACTAAATCAGCTGGGACAGAACTGGTATATGCGGGAGCGAGCGAGGTTTGTGGCTCCTAAGGCAATGTGGCACCCTCACCATCCAGTCTAAGAAATTTGCTTTGATCCACGTAGTCCTTCAGGTAACCCTTCTGGATAAGTCTTTCGATCTCTTTCTTCAGCACGAAACAATTATCAGTAGTGTGCCCCTTACCCTTATGGTACTGACATTATAGACTAGAACGCGCTCTTGTAGGGTTCTTCTTCAATGGTCTAGGCGAGCCGATGATCCCTTCTCCTTAGGTCGTGATTAACACTTCAGTCACTGGTGCTTTCAGAAGGGTGAAGTTCATTCCATACTCCATTCTTTGATTCTTTCAAGGTTGATTCTTGTCATCTTCCTTGTTCTTGCGCTTAATGCTGGATTCTGACTTGGTGGATTCCTCCACTCGAATGTGTTTCTCTGCTCAGCCCAACAACGCATCCAGGGTGGAAGGAGGTTCCCGGGCAAGGACTCCTTCAAACGTCCCTGGCGGAGGTTCTATTGTAGGATTCCGACTAATGTCTCATGCTGGACATTGGCAACTTCATTGACAGCTTCCATGAATCGTTTCATAAAGTCCCTCAGTATCTCTCCTTCCTTCTGCTTCACCTGAAAGAGGTAACCGATAGTCGTGAAACACTTTCTGTTGATGGAGAACTGTTGCATAAAGACTTCGGTGAGCTTATTCATCGCAGAGATTGATCCTACCGGGAGCTGATTGAACCAAGTCAGTGCCCTCTTGGTCAGCATAGTGCGGAACACCTTGTAGTAAGATGCATCTGTCATGTCATAGAGATCCGCATTGGCGTAGAATTTGTTCAAGTGTTTTTGTGGGTCTCTTGTTCCATCATACTTCGGGATGTTATAGGTCTTGATTTCCAATGGCAATGGTTCAAACAAAATCACAGAGGCAATGGGCTCCTCTTCATCAATGCAGTTCCACGAAAGTTGGCTTGGCTACGCTGCACTGCTTGAGATTATTCAACCGGTGGTGGCTATTCATGATTCTTATTTTCACCGTGACCCTCTTCTCTCTCATCCTGATCATCCCGATCAGGGTCTTCAACGGCAGGTGAAGCCCGCAGTAGTTTTCCTACAGCATCTGATGCGGCTTGATGCCTTAAAGAATTCCGAGTAGCTTCATCCACGAGAGCATGTAGGGCTTTTGGGGACAGACGGATTTCTTCAGTGGGCGGAGTCCCTCCAGGAGGAAGGGACGACGCCCCTCTTGCAAATGGAAGAGGGGGCGGCACTTCTTCAAGAGGAGGGTTGGCTCCCCGTCTTCCAAGTGTTCGTTCATCTTACTGGTCTCCGGTGGCTCGGCCTGCAGCTTGAGATCCGACATCACGTGCTTGCGATCAAGTTTACATTCTTCATGTACTCTGGCTATTCCCACATACGGCGCCAAAATGATGCTGTTTTTTTAAGGCAGATCACTCAAATCAACTTGGTTGACCAAAATCCTCTTCCCAAGAGGAAAGTCTTCACGCTAGTCCTTTTTCCGAGGAGGAAGTTTTCTCTTCTTCCTCTTCCCAAAGGGGAAGTCTTCTTGTCTTCTTCTCCTTGAGTTGGAAAATCCTTTGATGGGAACTTGCCTGCACACACACGCGCAAACGTTAGAGGATCCCGGGAGTTGTCCCAGGGAGGTCCCATCGACGCTCAAGTTAGCATGGTGATCGAGAGAAATAACAGTAAACGAATACTGTAAAATAATGCGTAGGAGAATAATGAATTAATTAACTTACCGATAATAGAAGGGACCTTTTTATACCCTGAGATAGGGCCCCGTGGGCCGTGTAGGAGAATTTGGCCTATGTGCCAGTCCGCATAGGAGAAAACAGTCAATTGGGCCAACCCGAACTCCTTTGGGTCGGATTAATTATTAAGAGCTCATTAGGTAATTAATATTAAATAAACATATATAAAATGAATTATATATTTAATTAATAAAATACCATTTTTGTCCCTAACACAAGGGACTACTAATATGTTTTAGGGGACACTAATACTTTTTAGGGAGAAAAATAATAGTTTTTAAGGGGACTAATAATACTTGTGGGGGAAGAGAACTAATACTTATATGGGAACTACTAATAATTTTTATGAGAAAAATTAATATTTTTCAAGGGAAATTACTAAAATACTTTTAATTGGAAAACCTAATACTTTTCATGAGGGTTACTAAAAGTACTATTGAAAGGAATTACTAATTTTGAGGGGAAAAATCAATACTTTTACGAGGACTACTATGTCACTGCCTAATATTACAAAAATATCATCGCGTTCAAAATCATAAAAATACCACTGGCTTCTCAAAATTACAAAAATGCCACCGCCTATTTGCATCTAGGTCGGTTTGGGATCCGTCTAATGGATTTGAACACGTTAGACCATGATAGAAGTTTTTACCCTCTCTCACACAATGAAATAATTAAATAAATGAAATCAACCCTATATAGTAAATAAAAAAATAAATATGAGATATGTTTATCACCTCAATATTCCGAGACATGTATCAACTTCTCATTCTCTCAATTGTACATGGTGGTTTCACATTTATCCATGTAGTAACACTATATTACATATATTATCCATATTTTCCATATATAATTCAAAAGACAACAAATAATCAAAAAATCAATTATTCTATTTATACAATTCATTTTTTTTCGTAAATTAAATATTCTATCTATACAGTTTATTAGAATCTAAAAGGTGAATAATAATCCAGAATTAAAGCTTCTAGCTATACAATCTAAATAATATGTCTATATAATCTAAAAAAGTAAACTTCTTTAAAAAAATAGAAAATCAAATATTCTATCTATACAGTTTATTATAATCTAAAAGTTAAATAATAATCCAAAAATCAAAGCTTCTATGATCAATCTATACAATCTATCTATATAAAACTAGCACAGTTAACTATGTTATACTTTAAGTGTCAAAATAAATAATATTATTAAAATACACGTTATTTTGACAAGCCAAAATTAGAAGAAAAAAAAAACAAATTTAATAAATTAACACAAATCTCATATAACACACTGGTGTTTTTCTAGTAATTAACACACTTGAAATTCGAACTCAAATTTCTTAATTTTAAAAATTCAATTTTGCATGGGGTAGACCTCATGAGCATTAGCGAACAATTTGAATCATACATTCTAAATTATATTTCATTTTATATTTTAAATAATTTTAATGCATATATGCTAAGCGTGCATCTTCTAGTACCGTGATTTTCACTTCAATATTCCGAAACACTTCTCCAAAACATATCAAAATGTTTTTCCTCTGCAATCATAAATTTTTGAAGGTTGATTCAGAGAATTTCGGTTTAGATTTAGATTGATATATTGATAATCAAAAAAAGAATACAATTCTTTCTTTTTTTTTAAGGAAAGTGAGTTTCATTACTTCAAATCGGCTCAAACCGGTGGGTCTACAAGGCATGATTAAAACCTTCGAAGCCGCGAAATCCCATTCCACCATTGGCCTTAGGCTTGCTTAAGGCATCCACCACAAGTCCAATGTTTTTAAACCCGAACCGGATATTAAACCGGATTAATAATTGGGGTATTGGATCATTAATTGAACCGGTTAAACCGTTCTAAAAAAATCGGTTGACCCATATGCATACACACATATATGTATAAATATAAAAGATAAATACAAGTACAAATAAATATAAAAAAATAACAAATACAAATAAAAATAAAAATAAATTTAATAAATTATATCCAAATATATGTATAAATTGAATATAAGGAACAATTATATATAAATTTAACAAATACTTTTCCGATCAATTTTTGTAATAAAATAAAGAAAATATTACTTAAAAAAATTCCGGTTGGGTTAACCGGGTAACTGGTTTCTGGGTTTTTTACCGGGTTTGACCGGGTGGCAATATTTTTTTAGCCACCTAGTTTTAATATAGAACTGGACCGACCATGTGACCGGTTTCCGGATAAACCGGTCGAAGCGGCCGGTCCGATCCGGGTTTCAAGACACTACCCACAACGTGCAGGGATATTTCTCCAAATATCCCCATAAAATGTTCCATACCCATTGTAGCTAAAATATTTTGTTTAATTGTAAAATATCGGGTGCTTAATTTGTATCAAGATATTTGAGTAGAAAAAAATGAAAAACAAATGCAGTTGAGGGGCGTGAATTAAGGAAATCTCATGCATGAAAGTCACACGCACGTGAGTGGGCATTCTCCCTTGCCCCACCCCTATTGCACACTGGGACTTTCACCTTTTTTGCTTTATTTTTTCTTTTTCTCTTTTTTTAAATAGGCTTTTAAATTGTAATTATTGTTCATTTCATGAGTTTTTTGTTGTTACATTTTACCTATCTGTTATTTTTTTGTGCAACGGTTTTAAAAATAACACTTCTAAAATAGAAAATAATTTTATTTAAATCAAAAAATAAATAAAGATTAATGAAATGACAGTGGATCCCATAAATATGTGGTTGGTGAGATATTTGATTATGAGATTTGGGACAATAGAGGAGTGTAATATTTGATTGATGATGTGGATTAATAGACCAACAAATATTTGGAAGAAATATTCCAACCATTGTGGATGCTCTTAGTGGATCGAGTATGAAATATAATTCTTCAATACATCATTAAACATTATAGTTGAATGTAATATTTTAGCCGTTGTTATCATTCATTTCATTTTTTAAAGGTACTTTTGAAGTAACATGAACTTAATAAAACCTGTAAGATTTAGTTGAGCATTTAATTGAACTTGAGTTAACCGATTTATTTGATTTGTCAAATCAATCATACGGTTTTATTGTTCTTCACAAAGGAGTGGGTTGCACTTTACTACTAGACAAACGGTTCCTACAACCACTTAATGTCATTAGTTAGGCACGAAAAATTTGATATTGTTGTGTAAGTCGTTTAGTGAGTATGTGATAATATTTAATTATATACTTAATAATCCAAGTATAATTCAATTTGGTGGTGGTATGTATTAGGTCAAAATTGCTATTTTACTCTCGTGAGTTAACTAAATGGCAAATATGCCCTAATAATCCAAGTATAATTCAATTTGGTGGTGGTATGTATTAGATCAAAATTGTTATTTTACTCTCGTGAGTTAATTAAATGGCAAATATGCCTAAGATCCGCACACAGGCGGAACTTCATCGTATATCAGTGAGGGTCGCCCGGCCCCCAATCCCAATATTTTAATTTTTTTTATTTTTAATATATAATTTTGGGGTTCAATTCAACCTATTTTTGCATTTGGATTTGGTATTTATTAATTAGTTAGTGAGAAATTAATATAATGGTCAATGAAACCTTATCCAAGCCCTAATTAGTATTAATCTATTTTTCTCTTTTTATTGTTAATAGGTTATTATATTATTGATTTGATATTGAGATTGAAATGATATTAAGTGGTATTACTCTTCAATGTTGAGGCTCGGATTTGAATCTCTGCAGTGACAGAGCCAAATTTTCTTTAAAAAAAGTGTAACTTTTGATTAGTATAGACTATATTTATTCTTTTTCTGTTTTTGTGTGGATGAAGACACAAAAAAATCAATGTATTCTCATAGATTGTTTGTTAGTATCACTACTACAAAATAAAGATTTAACAACAGGTTGTTACATTGGTTATTAAAGTAATTGATGTTAATAAATACTTGGTGGCATAATTGTAATATATAGAACGATTTCTACAGCGGTTGTGCATTAAACCGCTGTTAAATTACTTGTTTTTTAATTTTCTACAGCGGTTACTTTTCCAAACCGCTGTAATATATTTTTTAATTTAATTTTAGTAGTATTCTACATCGGGTTCTTTCACAATCGAGGTAGAAATCTTTAATGTTTTAATTAACTTTTATCTTTTCCCCATTCCCTTCTCTCGTCTACCCTAAATCCCGTTCTCCTCTCTCAGAACTATTATCCCCACAAATGACCCTCGTTTACCCTACCATAGATTGATCGGTTTGGTTGTTCTAGAAGAGACGTGGAGCATTTGTTGTTAACAGCGACGCCAAAATTTTTGAGTTTACATGTGAGTCCTAGGTACGTAATCTTTTGAAGTCCCATGGTTATTTTGATTTGAAACCAAAAATCTAAACCAAATTAAACCCTAGCCTAACCCCCTTTCGCATCCACGCTTAACCAAACCCTAGCCTAGCCCATGGTAATTGTTCTTAGATTTCTGATTATTGACTGATATATTTATCTACGAAACAACAAATTTGTAACATGCTAATGTTGATGGATTGTTGTTAGTTTTTGGATCAGAGATACTATTTTAAACGACAACTATTTTCTCAATTGCGCAACAGAGGCCTTGACCAGGTGAGTTCTCCGATAAAAAACTCTACTCAGATTCGGTTTGTTTATAATTCAAAGTAGAATTTGGTGCTTCCTAATCGCATTTGGTTACAGATGTATGCATTTTATTGTTCTGTTTTTGCTCTTTTTGGTTGGCGCTTTTCGTGTGCCCTCGATTGGGTTGATTGATTTATTGTCTCATTTGTGAACTATGTGGGTTACTGGGTTTTATTAGGGTATTGGTTTGGTTTTCTTTGGATCCTATTTTTTATGTGTTCTATCATGTTTATTCGTGGCTTTTTTTTTTTTTAATTAACTTGGTATGTGTCTATGTGGGTCAGGGTTATTTTGATTTCGACTTTTTAGAAGGATTGCATGATTTTTTTGCGTGTGTTTATGACTTTTGACTGGACTGTCTTTCTCCTTTTCTTTTTCATGCTGCAAAATTTGGTTTATTAATTTCTCTATGGTGGTTTTCTTATACAATTTTGTAGATATTGTAGAATGTTGCATGCAATTCTTTGCACTTTGATTTCGTGCATCTGTTGCTTTATTTAACTTTTGAACAACAAAGCACGTTTTTGCTATTTTTTTCAGCACAGTGAAATAGTATTGTTTCACCGACTGTAGATAGGTCCATCTTTAACTTCTTATTGGACTTCTCATTATGTTCTGCATTCATAATTTTTTAATATGTCATTTGATTAATTTGCTTTAAGTTTCATTTTTATCCCTGTTAAAGTTACTGATGAATGCATCTGTTGCATACGACTAGTTGATATTATTTCAACATCAAGAAATGTATTATTTGAACAATGTGCTTATTTTTTCTGTTTCTTTTTCCCACTCTTGTTTATTTGATTATTAAACTGAACCTGGAATTAGTTTCTCACTTTTTTCTTCCTTTTCATTATTTTTGGTTATATAATTAATCTTAACCTGAGGTATCAACCTGTTGTAATTAATGTACACTGGAATTTCTAATGAATGATATTGTGTATTATTGTAAATTCAAAAAAAATAAAACATTTAACATCGGTTGTCAACACAACCTATGTAAATATTAATAAAAATTAGCATCGGTTCTAGAAAGAGATGTAGAAAAGGCTCCATTTACATCGAGTATTCTACAACAACCGATGTAGAAGGTGCACTTTTTACATCAGTTTTATAGAAAAACCATTGTCATATGTTCCATCTACATTGATTGTTCCAAATTAACCGATGTAAATTTTGTTTTGTTCATTGCCTCTGACATCGGTTATGAAGGCAACCGATGTAAAATTGAGTTTTTTACATCGGTTCTAAAATAGATGTTGAAAATGAATTCTCATTTTCAACATCGCCTCATTCAACATTGGGTGTAAAATCGATGTTGAATGTCCTCCAGAACCGATAAAACATAATGTGTAGTAGTGAATATATTGAAAAGCCAATTGTACAAAAATATAGTATCACTTATAAATGATTTTTCTTATATGCATGAGAGACGTTCTAAATTTAAGTATATTAGGATTGTAATTATATATTTTGGATGCTTAATGATGAGTATTGACGTTATATTTAATGCAAATATATAATATATTTAAATTTTATATTATATGAAATAAAGATTTTATCTCCGAGTGTTGCCCCCCTTCAGTGTTCAATCCTGAATCCGCGAGTTTTCTATTCGAGTCCCAACCCCACCCGAACTCACGATCTGTGTTGCCCCATGAGTTCTCACCGTTGATATGATATGTGATGTTATAAAAAGCCTAGGCAATTTTGACACGTGTAGATATCATACATGACCTAAAGAGGTCAAAACCTATAAATACTGCACAATTTTATCGACGCAAGTATCTCATTAATATATGCCCATCTCGTTCTTCAAATCCTAATGGCCTTACTGCTTGTTTCTGACTTAAGCATTGGAGGCCTTAGCTGTGAATCCACCCATCTAGCCTAACGTTTGTTCTTTTATATGAGGTCCTTCGAACTAAGTACATATGCTCGTGGAGAAGTGATGCGACCGGAGTACATCCGATTTATTCACCTAAATCAGGTGGTATAATAAAATGAAATATTAATGTTATTACATAAAATTGAGTATTATAATTCTATATAAAAGTACCCAAATGATAACTTTCCATCTCCCTTAAATGATGTGATCAATTTTTTGGTACGGTCCCACACATGAAGCGTACCCAATATGAGGGGGAGAGCTCAAACCTACCTAGTGAGGATCCAAGCTAAAACCAATTGGTGATAGGAAGAGTAGCTCACTTAGTTTATAAGTAAGACTCTCTCCCTCTAATTAATCAATGTGGGATAATACACAAGTGCCCATCGTCAAGTCGAGCACCTGACCGCTCTCGTACCATGTTAAATTCGGGGACTTGGTATGGTACCACACATGAAGCATACCCAATACGATGAGGAGAGCCCATACCCACCAAGTGAGGCTCCATCCTAAAACCAATTGGTGATAGGAGGAGTAGCTCAATTGGTTTATAAATAAAGTTCTATTCCCCTAATTATTCAATGTGGGATAACTTACAAATGACATATTTGAACATTCTTCAAAAAGGAAAAACCTGAGATTGAACTATCATCTTGGCTAATTTTATAAAAACAAAAACAAAATGTTGAGTATAAACCAGTAACAGTTAGTCTTATGTCATACGGTCTGATGGATCTAATTTGTCACACAAAGTCCCATTTGTTGGGCGTAATGGAGGTGTATCGTGATATGAGATTTGATTTATCTAGAATATCTGAGAAATTACACTAAGATGATGACAAAAATAAATAACACCAACAGAAAAATAAAATGCACACATAGATTATGTGGTTCGGCAAAACTAGCCTACATCAATAGGAATTTCTATTTTTACTAATAAAGAATTTCTCGGTACAAGCAAATACACTCCTTGAGTTTTATGGACTAAACCCAATAAAAATAAAACTCTCGTACAATAACTTTACTAGTTATCAAAGAACACTCTCCCCAATCCCTTTGTATTAACAATTTTATTCACACAAATTGATCTCCCTAAATGTGTACACCCATTTTTTCTCTTCACTTGTCTCTTCCTTTATTTATAGAGAAGATTAACAAAATGTTTGCCAAAATCTTTCAAAAAAATCAGTTGATTTCTTTCAGTCAACAAAAGCGGCACCAAAAGTTTAGCACCCTATTTTCATTTATTTGGTTAGTGCCAATATCACAAAAAAATCAGCCACCTTTCGCTGACTTTCTTGTCCTTGATTTATGGTGATTGTCCCAACAATCTCCACTTTCACTATAAAGCAATATCATTCGTAAACTAGAACATCAAACACCATTCGCCTTCAATCCTTTGCACATGTCGAATCAGTAAAGTCCTAACTCCACCTGATTCAATCAGCCAATGCACATGTGTAGTCCAGTCAACACCACTACTTGACTGCCCAGAGGGACAACCTCAATCCATCCACTCGCCTAGCAAGATTTTCGTCACACCCGTCTACTCTCTGGAAGCCTTTCGGTGCGCTCCACTTCAAGTATCTTTTGAGGTCACTAGACGGTACAAATTCCAATACTTCTTTCCCACCTTTATGACCTCCACCACGTGTGACTTTCAAAACTCCACCTCCGGTTGAAGACTCGTAGCTCTTGGAATCCAGTTGGCACAAGGAAATTAGATTCATTCACATCTTTAGGATATAAGCCACACAATCCAAAGTATGATCTACTCCGTCACCGACTTTGATTTTCACCGCTCCAAATCCTATGATTCTACAAGTAGAAACCATCACCTAACGACAAAGTTCTTGCCCTTTGCAATTGAAGTGAATCAAAATAAACCCTTCTGGAGCACACATGCATTACGCATCCCAAATCTAAAATATTTTAATCTCGAGAAGAAGTACCAATTCTTATAAAGACTGTGAGAATATCTCCATCTTCCACAGCTATCAGTGCATCACCACCGCCTCTTCAATGTCATCATCCTTCTTTCTCTGAAGACAATTCCTTTTAACGTGATTGTCCTGTGCCAATAATAGTATACAATGCCCTTTCTCATTGTCCTTGAATCTGACCTGTTGTTCGCAGATTCACCATCAGATTTCCTCTCATTCTAATTCATGCCCCAAGCAACCAAAGTAAATTTACGTCCCCTCCTAGTTTGCCTTCTTTTATTTTTCACGAACAATAACGCTTTTATATGCTCCAAATCCAGTGTATCTTTGACGTACAAGAACAACATCACTTGACTATCATATAAATAAGGGATAGAGTTATGAAATAAAATATCTTTATCTTCTCCGTCAACCTCTACATAAATGTTTAACCATTGACCCAGATTTACCCACTGTACGTCTTTCATATCTGTCGATTATCCATCATTTTCCTTCAACGCCATTTCCAAGCCCAGTTGAACTAGGAGATCATTCTCCCTTCATTGCCAAAGAGTGAAATTCCATCATTGTACCTTGAATGGACTTGGCATTGCCATAGTGTCTATCCAGAAAAATTAAATCTCAATTTTTTACCTTGCATACCACTTATTGGGCATAATTGAGGCATATCGTGATCTAATATTTAATTTATATGGAATATCCAACAAATCACACTAACAAGATGATAACAAAAATAAATAACACCAACATAAACATAAAATCCACACAGAGATTTAACTTGGCTCAACAAAACCCACCTACGTCCACGAGAGTTTTTGTTCTTTACTAGTAAAGAATTTTCTGGTACAAAAAATACACCCCTTGAGTTTTATGGACCAAACCCAAGAAAATAAGACTCTCATACAACCACTTTATTAGTTATCAAAGAATATTCTTCCTAACCCCTTAGTATTACCCAGGAGAAAAATATGTTTGATAAATGGTTTTATCATGATTTTGATGATTTTGTTTTTATACCAAAACAGTGTTTTTAAAGGTTGTCCAAATACTCCTAAATAATTTAAAATGGTTTTAATATTTTTCGGAGTATTTCCTCAAGGTTATTTTCGACAATATTGGACAACACATTTAAGGATTTTATGTCAATGGGTTTTTACATTGAAACTATATTTCTAATGTTGTCCTAAATACTCCCGATCGGTTTAAAATGTTTTTACGAATTTTTCGGAGTATTTCTTGAGGTTTATTTTCGACAAAAATCGGACAACATTTGATTTAGGAGGTCGACCGGTCGACCAAAGAGGCGACCGGTACCTGGGAACAAGTTTCGTGAAACAGAAACTTCAGAAGTCACATAACTGGTCAGGGTGACCGATCACCGTGGTGGGCGACCGGTCGACCCCCCTTAGGACCGGTCACCCTGTTAAATTTTTGTTGCGTTCTTTTGTAATCTTATTAGTGTGCGACCGGTCGCCCTAAGTTTGACAGCAAAATTCTAACCGTTGTGCAGCAGACAGCTTTTCCCTAAATTGTGGGATTGATTTCTAACAGCTATAATCTTGATTTTAATTGCAATTTTTTTGTAGATATCAGATTCCAAGAGGAGCCTATCAAGTATCAATCATCTCCTATAAATAGAGGAAGATTTGAAGCACAACTACAAGAGAATACTACAACACAACAAGATACGCTCAAGCAAATATATTTGTTCTTCATTGTTATTATTCTTGTTGTAATAGCCTAAGGTCTTTCACTTTCACATCTTGAGGTCTAGGCTTATTTCTTGATTACACTTGCACTCAAATTGTATTATTCATTATCGAGTTGTAATCTTGAATTTGGGTTATCATTCAACACAAGATATCCTTGTGAGGGGGATTGATACGAGATTATTCGGGCAGACTCATGTTGGCATTTCATAGTTCATTCCAGGTAGTGTCAAGCTTTCATGCCGAGCTACTAGCACTGGAGATAGGACTGTAGCATGCCCGATAGTTTTCATTGCAGATTTGGATCGAGTTGGACGCAGCGGCGGTGGTCACCACGATCACATCTGATTGCCTTGGCTCTTGGCAGGTTCAGCATACACTGATTCGCATTCGGAACATGTTAAGGGACCTTCAATATTCGATTTCCCATATACATAGAGAGGGGAATCGACCAACAGATCATCTAGCGGAGTTGGGAGCTGCTGCCCTTGGCAGTCATATTGTTTATGAGGGCACGACTTCTCACCACCTTCTAGCGCTCATTCGAATGGACCAGCTGGGATATCCGAGCTTTATATTTTGATTGTGCATTAGTTCTCCGTGTATTTTTTTTAGATATCTCATTATGATAGTCTGTATAGATGTCGTAGTCATAGGTTTCTTGCTTTTTGATTTTCTCCCCCCATGACGGGACATGACTTTGTATGATACTTTGATTATTTGATCTACAGGTAGGGGATCACGCCTCAATCCCCCACCCCCCCGGGGTGTTATTTTGAAAAAAAAATCCTTGTGAGTGTTCTTGTGGTAAGAACACACTTGGATGATCTAGGTGATAGGTGCAGGAAGATTGTGGTGATCTTCTTTTTGAGGTGTTGAAGAATTTGATATTCTTCAAGGTTGAAGATTGTGGTAATCTTCACAAGGTGCCGTTGGAGATTGTGGTAATCTTCAAGAGAGATTGTGGTAATCTCAAAGGTGGTGTTGAAGAAGAGTGTGGTGCTCTTCAAGGTGTTGTAAGTTGAATTTGTATTAATTTTGGTAATTAATAAAATTCTTTTTCTTTTTGAAATCCATCCCGGATATACTGGGGTGGTAGAGAATTAGGCCCTAGGTGGGTTGAACCTCTTTAAATTGACATGTGTTGTTTACATTCCGCACCTTTATTATTGTCTTGGCTTGTCTTGTTCGAAAAAGAGGGTAAAATCAAAAAGATGGAGATAATCTATTCACCCCCCCTCTAGATTATCGTAGCCGCTTGGACTTACAAGTGGTATCAGAGCCAAACTCTTTGGCAAGATCGTTTCACACCGCGAGTGAAGAGGAACGATCGTCGGCTACGAATGAAGCTCATCTTACCGGCACCTCCACCACCAAGCCACCACTATTTGATTCCAAAAATTATATATTTTGGAAAGAAAGAATAGAATGTTATTTACAAGGTTGCGGGTTCGATATTTGGAACATCGTCATACATGGAGAATCCATTCCGATGAAAGACACACCACACCTCCAAAGGCTTCAAAATGCTCAATGATGAAGAGAAGAAAATCATCTCCCTAAACGGTAAGACTCTCAATATTTTGTATTGTTCACTTACTAATTTGGAATATGAACATATTGTAGGAATTCCATCGGCACATGAAGTATGGCAAAAATTAGAAGCCATCTATGGAGTATTTGCAAATGAAAGGAGTCAAACAAAAGCATCTACTTCTCAAAGGGATACAATGTCAAATCTAAGGAACAAGCCTCTTACAACTTCCAACTATGAAGAAGTTGAACATTGTCTTATGGGCATCGAAGAAGAAAAAGAGGTATGTCTTAAACCCTCTACTTCTTATGATATTATCATTCAAAATGATTATAGTGATTTACAAAATGTTTTTGATGATCTTCAAAATGAATTCTAAAATTTACTAGTTAAATACAAAAATTTGAAAAAGGAATTCAATGTTTTGAAAAATGAAAAGGATAGTTTATTTACTTCCTATGAATCACTATCATGTGCTCACACCACCACAATTAATAAGGTTAGAAACCTTGAAAAACAAAATAGTACTCTTGTTGAGGATATTAAGTGCATGAAAAATGATTTATCAAAATCCAACTTGAGTACCAATAAATTGCCCAATATTGTGAATGTTAATAGTTGTGATAATTTGAATAGTAAACTTGATCATAAGCCTAATATTATCAAACATATGAAAAAGAATCGAGTTCCTATGCATATTAGTGATGTTACTTGCTTTTATTGCGGTAAGAAGGGTCATACGGTAAATACTTGTCGGGCTAGAAATAGCTCAAATTTCTATTGGAGACCTAAAAGTCTCAAAGTTAATCCAAAAGGACCCAAGCACTTGAGGGTATCACAAAACAATGTCATTTTAGGTACCTGGCGGATTAATAATCGAAGAAAATTTATGCCGCCAAGAAAACATCAAATGACCATTTCATTTGATCAAAGGAGAAAACACTTTCAACAAAGTCATTTTCCAAGAAGAGGAAATAATCAAAAATGGAATGAACAAAATTCTTGGAAGTGGCAAAGACATCATCAAGATGATTTTCCAAGAGAAAGACACTTTCAAAAATGGGAAGGCCACAATGCTTGGAAATGGAGCAATTGGAGAAACCATCATCAACATGAAGATTTTCAAAAGGGAAGATATCATCAACAATGGGAACGGCACAACCCATGGAAATGGCGTAATTGGTAACCCGTATCTCCCTAGTTAAATATGCATTTTATTTTGTTATTATGCATGCTTTTATTTGTGTCTTAATTGCAAAATGAGTTTTCAAATATTTATCTTTTAATTAAGGTCTTCAATATATATTTGTGCTTTTAAAATATTTTTGAAAAAGAAGACCTTATATGATGTTTTTAAAACTCTTGTGCATTTTTGTAGACTAAAGTGTGTTATCATCTCTTATGGATTTTTATGGCATGAGCTTACTTGTGATATCTCTTAGCCTACACTTTTATCATTATGATTTGTGCTAGATTTGTTTTAAGAATTGTGTAGGATTTACATATTTTCACAAATGGTCATTTACGTCATTACTTGTCAAGAAAGGCATTAATTATCGAGGTACGTTTACTTGTGTTATTCTTACTCTTATAGACTCGATATATGTATTGCCATGTGCCTATGTGCTTGTTTTTCATAGTATTTCATACAAGTGCCATTAAGAGGATTTTTAGATTCTTTGAAAGGCACTATTCGATATTTGATTGCACATATTTGCTTTGTCAACTTTTGTTCAAATACTTCTTTTAAATGAGGTATCAACTATATGCTATCGGATTTTCAAATTTCAAAAGAGACCTTTTGTAGCTTTCTTAAGCTTATTTGAACTTGCATGATTTATTAGACTCTTGATGATCTTCTAAATGCATAGTATGTGTTTCTTGCTTCATGGTCTATATATATAGTGTCTATTTCTACTATGCTCTTATGCAAGATATTTTTGTGATTGATGATTGAGGCATGTTTTTATACTTGGGCTATTTTTTCTTGCTTATATAAGCGATGCTGGTAATGAGTTTGTTAAGTTGTGTAGATGAGAAATGAAGTATTCCAAATATTAGTTACCTCAAAATATTTGGATGTAAATGTTCTATTATGAACACCTTAGATCAATTGGATGCCCTATGATGATAGTGATGAAGAAGACAAAAAGGGTATTCCGGAACAAACTCGATGACCAAGGCAACATTGGTCGAACTAAGGCGAGGTTAATAGCTCGAAGGTATTTTCAAGAAAAAGGTAATTAATTTTGATGTAACATTTGCACTCATAGCACATTTAGTAGCTATTTGCATTTTACTTGCCCATTCTTGTTTTAAGAAAATTCAAGCTTTACCAAATGGATGTTAAATCCAATTTTCTCAATGGCTTTATTCAAGAAGAAGTCTATGTAAAACAACCTCAGGGGTTCAAAATTTTTCTAGGCCAAATGATTTTTATAAAAGGCCTTGTATGGTTTAAAACAAGTACCCCATGTATGGAATGATAGACTTAGCTATTTTTGCTAAATGATTTTACAAGAGGTAAAGTTGATACTACTCTCTTTGTTTTTTTTAAAGAAAAAAGGGGCAAGATTGTTTACTTGTGCATATTTATGAGAATATTTTTGGTGCTACTAATAAATATTTGTGCAAGATACGTTTTTCTAAGTTGATACTAGGTGAGCTTGAGATGAGCATGATGGGGGAGCTCAATTTCTTGCTTGGACTACAAATTATTCAATGCCAAGAAGATGGTTATATTTCAAAAGAACTCTTAAAGGAGTTAAGCATTGAAGAAAGAACAACCATCTCAACCTCTATGGCTAAAGATTGACAAAGGTTGAGAAAGGCATATCGACCGACAAAAAAATTCGAGGTATGTTTTCTTGTATTATTCCTATAGACTCGACATTCCATATGCCTTCTGTCTATATGCTCGACTTCAAAAACTATCCCAACGAATCTCATTAAAGTGTCGTTAAAAGAAATTTTCAAATATTTGAAAGGCACTTCTTCTTATGACTTGTATATCCATAGTTTTAAAACGTTCTTAGTTTTCGGGATAACAAGTCCGGTATTTATTATACGGTTTTCCGTATTCAAAATATAGTTCGTCATAATCGAACTAAACATATTGAGATTCGATTTTTTTTAAAAGGAATTGAGTTTTTAACAAAAACTTGAGACGTGTTTAATTCCGTCTCAAGGATAACTCGCGGACATTTTAATCGTTAACCGCTGAGTACTTTACCTCATTTCAAGCTTGATTATGACATAATGTATATTGAATGAGGTCTACGTTTGCATTTTGCACGTTTTTAAAACTTAGGGGCAAAAAATCGGATTTTTGGATCAAACTTTGGATTTTTCAAACAGAACCAAAACAAATACGCCAGGGCGGGGCCGACCGGTCGCCCACCAGCTCGACCGGCGCCCATGCCCTGACCGG